>OY754310.1:83952041-84466194 GCA_963573325.1 Astragalus glycyphyllos
CCAAAAAATGACAGAAAAGAAAAAAGAAAGAAAGAGAATACATCTCATCTCAGATAATAAATATATAAAAGATGAAAAATTGAGAGACAAGCATGGGTCTCGAAAGATGGAAAACAGCTCAAATTCCAAAGAAAGACTCTCTCCTTCTCCCAATAGCCAATATATTTGTTATTAAAAAATTAGAGAGCTCTAATCATGCTTTGTAGGCGTGAAACCAGTCTTTGCTCAAAGACAAACAAGAGCACGTTCAGTCTCCATATAATAATCAAAAATAGAGATTGACCCTATAAACACCACAGCTAAGCACAGAGCCCAATGAGAAAGAGACAGAGTTGTTGAGACATTAGAGGAACAATGTTTACCTGTACAGGAAAGAGAAGTTGGTGGTTGTACAATGAACAATTCCAAACCAGAGTGGTTCCTTTCCTCACTCTTGATCTGCGCCTTTCTTTATTTCTCTCTCTTTCTTTCTTTTTTTAATAACCTTTCTATCCTATGTTTATGTTTCTTTTTCAATTTCTACGATTTTCCCAGATACGCTATTGTCTCCTTTCTATACTTCACAGCCACACATGACAATAATGACAATATGACAATAATAATAAGAATAAAAATACAGTACACTAGTCAATTCAACACTTTCTTTCTTTCTCTGCAACAACAACACTAACACTACCCACTAGTGCATTTCTCTCTCACCCCCAACAACTTCTGCTCCTCAAGTTTGCATCTTTTTCTCCTCAACTTGATGTCTTCTTGATTTGGTTGAAAGGGTTGCTGCTGTTTTTCTAAAAATTTGGAAACTTTGCACACTACTCTCTCTCTGTGTTTCTTGAAGTTGAGCAACAACAAACACTATCTCAATCCTTTCCTTGTACTTTTGATGTTTACCATTCCAACAACGTTAAAAAGAAATGGAACATAGAGAGAGAATGAGAGTGGAGTAGAGGAGGGAGAGAGAGAGAGAGAATAGAAAACTGGAAATCGCTATCACAAATCTGAGCGATAATGACTCGGCGACAAGGCGCGGATCTTATTCCCATGTGAATTTCCCTGGACACCCTAACCTTTTATAATTGAAATTCCGTAAATACCCTTGATAGATAATCAACATTAGTTGGTTTCGCGATTAATAATGTTGTTTTTCGAACTGTGTTTTGACTGTGTAGTAAGTAAAGTAATGTAGCTTCCATAATTATTCATATGTGGACATTTTAATGTTCTGTTACTACTTTACTGTGTTACTGTTAACAGTTAATTTAGTTGTTTTTTAGGTTATCTTTCTTTGCCACTAAGTATCACCGGTTCCCCGCTTTCTCTTGACGGATTTTACATTAAATGCAACTTTATTAATTAATTAAATTAATAAAATAAGTATCGTCGTATCTTTACATAAGTCATCATCAACGTAACAAATCTTTGAAAAATACGTAACAAATCAGTTTTACAAAAGAAGGAATTTTAAGTTTTCTTTTTCATGTGTATAAAAAAAGTATTTTTTGGACAAGGCAAAAAAAAAAGTGAGGCTATTTTGTAATTGCTTGGTATTAGTAGGAGTGATAGTGAAAACAAATAAAAAGATATATTTAGTAAATTACACAAATACTCTTTATACAAAAATGTGATGTATATAATTATGATTTTTTTGACAATATTATATAATTATTAATAATAAATATTTATATTTGCATATTTTTCAGGGATAAGATATAATAGAATTCAAATAAAGAAAACAGCAAATCTCTAAGCTTACAATCCTTAATTGATTGGACCAAAGTTGCATACGCATGAAGGTGATTAGGAGAACTTTGAACGAGATGGATAGCAAATAGAGAATCAGAATAACATAACATTGTTCTGAAGCCTTGGTCCCAGGCAAGGAGGACCCTTGCTCATGGCCATCAACTCAGCAAACAAATTGTCGTGGTGACCCAAATGAACGGAGAAACCCCAAAGCAAGTCTCCATTATTGTTTCTGAGAACACCACCCATGTCTGACTAACCCGAGTTGCCAATGCTACTTCCATCAACATTTAAGATAATGCAATCTTCCCTAGTGGGGTGCCAAGAAATCCATATTGTTGTTCTGGGAGTTTGCATAGGTGTTGAAGTCGTGTAAAGAGAATGCTATGGGCAAGGTTGGATCACATTAAATAAAAGAATATTTAAATCCAAAATTAAGTAAATATTATCTCTCCTTCAAATCCCACACTTTTGGAGAGGAGCTAAATTTAGGTTGAAAGGGATTTCGCCTCCTCCCCTCCCCCTCAAAAAATTGAACCAAACAACTAAAATTTAAAATATTTTCTCTTCTACCCATCCAACCAACTCCAACCCCATTCATCTAAGGATTTCTTTGACAGTGTCAATACGCTATCTTATAGTAGATAACATATAATTGATAAGTCTTTTGTAAGTGTTTAGTAAGATAGCTTATAGCATTTTTTTGAAACACTAATTGAAGTTGCGTTTTTGAGCTTATAATGTTTCATTTTCTCTCACTTTTACCCATCTCATTTTAATTAAATTTATCATTTATCCTTCATTAAATGAATATTCTCTCTCATATTTAAACATTTATTACAAATGTCTGTTTTAGTAAACACTTTAAATTTCACTAGCTTATTTGCAATCGGTCCATCCGCTATAAGTAATTAGTTTATCCGCTATATACTAGCTTATCTGTTATTTTTTAACAAATAATGTCTGTCTTTATTGCTATATTAATTATTATTTCTCAATTAATAATTTTACTAAAAATAACAACATTAATTTTCATTTTTTTTGACAAGGTAACAACATTAATTTGCTTTCTATGGAAAAATTAAGAAAATGAGTAGGGAGCAACTGAAATTGTAGGAGTTATGCCTTTATGGGATAATAATCAGTTGGAAAAGGGGTTAGGAATTAGAATCCTCACCTAACGAAATATTACGTTGGTTTCTTTTTTGGGTGAGTTGTGGATAAGTTGGTTTGGAAATAGAAAGAATTAATATAGAAGGTCAAGGAATTACTGAATTAGGCTAATTAAAACAAAGCATTAGATATAGTAGCTTTTAGTTAGATTTTTCAGAGGATATATTTAAAAAACTTTCGCTAAAAATAAGTTATCTCAATTTAGAACTTTCTTGACTGGAATCTTATCTTAGAACTTTTAAAAAGTATTTGACCAAAATTTTCTTTCAAACGAAAGACAAGTGTGAAAAATTACACTATTTAAAAAAAGTGACTTCTAAGATGAGGAATCAATTAAGTCTCTCAATGATATATCACTAAATTTGATAGTAGAATATTGTATAAAATGTTGTAAGTGGTTCACCGTTTTTTTTAGATAAGCAAAAATTTCATTCAATGAGCACTAGGGTGCTCAAATCCAAACAACAAGATGATTACATATTGTTTAGGCAAACAAGAGGGTATTATTTTTTTAGATAAGCAATTGTATTAAGGAGCGCACAAAGGGGTGCACTAACCCCTTACACCTAGGGGGTCTCATTAAAACCTCCGAGGGCCAAAATCCATTGGGAAAAAGACCCAGGGAGGGAAAAAAAGTACCCCGATTACATGTAGTTCTAATGTAAAGATTACAACAAAGAAAAACACCCCAAAGGGCAATTGTACCAATCCAACCATCCTACCCCACAATTTCTCCCCTTCCTAGCTTTAAACCAAGCCCATGCACAATATTTGATTCCCAATACAATTTCGGACCTAGCTACCACCTCCCCGTTAAACACCACCTTGTTCCTTGCCAACCAAATATTCCAAACCACCGCCAACCATATGAGATGCTTTACGCCTTTGCGCTTGTGGCCTTTAACCATTTTGCCAAACTCCATAAAGTGAGTGGGTACTTCGTCAACATCGTCGAAAGTCTCCCCCATCCAAGACACAATTTGCTGCCAAATATCCTTCGTTGCGTCACACGTGAGGAATAAGTGTTTTGTCGTCTCGGCCTCATTGTCACAAAACACACAATTGAGATCATTTTGGAGCTGCAAAACGCCACGCCTATGGAGCACCTCACGAGTAGCCACACGATCCAACAACACACTCCAACCAAATAGAAGAACTTTAGATGGTACGTCATTTTTCCACAACTTTTTACACGCCGTAAGCGTGCTGTCAGCAACCTGCGTGCTCCTACCTGCATAAAAAGAAATCATCCAATCGTAGTAGCACTTTACTGTAAAACCAATGGCCGAATTCAGCAGCCAGCACCATGTATCATCGGCTTGCTGCGCTGGGAAAATTTCCAGCAACAATTCCTTCAAGTACTCGACGTTTTCTCCTTCTTCCAACAACAATTCGTCCGCCCAACTCCAATCCCATCGCCATCCACTATCAGTCCATGCTCTCATTTCTTCCACCACGGCTGTTTGCGTGCCGCACCTACTGTATAATGATGGAAATAATTTTGCAAAACACTCCCTACCCAGCCACCGGTCCGTCCAAAACCTCACCTTATTGCCTCTTCCTAATTTTAATTTAACAAGCTCATCAAACCATTCAACATCCAAATTAGTTTCTTCTCCCAATAAGCACAAGTCTCTCCACCAGATGGAATTTCTTGTCCACTGTCTCCTATATTCTGTTTCGGTTGGCCATCTACCATTCAATCCATACCTCGCCACCAAAACTTCTTTCCACAATTGATTTCCTTCCTCCGTTAAAATTCTCCATCTCCATTTAGTTAGAAGTGCCAAGTTGAGTACTTCCAAATTTTTAATACCAAGTCCCCCCTTGTCTTTGGGTGTGCACACCATTTCCCAACTCACCCACGCCATCTTTTTGCTATCCTCATCTCCTCCCCACAAAAACCTCCGTTGTATTTTCTTAATCTCTTCGATCACTTTCTTGGGTACCTTATAGAAAGAAAAAAGGTATAGAGGTAAGGAAGCTAACACCGAGTTGATAAGTGTGACACGTCCCCCTATGGAAAGTTGTCGACTCTTCCAACTATTAAGCCGATCCTTCATTGAGTCAATAACCGGTTGCCAAGTACTTATTCTCCTTGGATTTGAGCCCACCGGAACTCCTAAGAACTTAAAAGACGTCGTTCCCTCCTTACATGCTAGAAATTGAGAAATCCCTGTCATTACTCTATCTTCTATATTAACTCCTATCACATTGCTCTTCGCAAAGTTCACCTTTAGACCCGAAACTAATTCGAAGCTTCTTAGAATTGTCTTCAAACACCAAATACTCTTTTCGCCCCCATCACAAAAGAATATCGTGTCATCCGCAAATTGAAGTAATTCAATCGAAAGAAAATCATTAACCTTGAACCCATGAAGATTGCTAGACTCCAGCCCTTCCTTACTAACCCCGCCAAGCCTTCCGCCGCTATCAAGAATAAGAATGGTGCAAGTGGATCACCTTGCTTTAAGCCCTTTTGTGCCACAAACTCTTCGGTTGGACTACCATTTACCAATACCGATATGGAATTGGAAGAAAAACACACCCACATCCACCGTCTCCATTTCACCCCAAAACCCAACCTCTCCAACATATAATCCAAGTATGCCCAGCTCACCGAGTCATATGCTTTTTCAAAATCGGCTTTTAAGACCACATATTTCTGCAAACAAGAGGGTTATTCCACCACGTAGATTGAGATAGATTAGTATTAGTACCCCCTCTATACACAAACAACTCCAAGATAAGCTCTTAATGCCAACTACAACGGAATCAATAGTAGTTTCCTCATTCCTAAAAACGAGCCCGTTACGGGACAACCAAATACACCAACAAGTTGTGACCCAAATCAAGTATTTAATTTTCTTAGACTTTCACCTTTTGCAAATCTTGTCAAACCCACGCATATGGTCAAGAATACACGTGCCTTCTAATTGTTGAACCCCCCCAACCAATTGCAAACACGAGACCAAGTATCATAAGCGAAGATTGCCTTCACGATGATGCAAACAAAATGGACAAACAGCAGCTGACTCGGTTTGGATAACATGACGGCGAAATAGAAGATCCCTCGTTGACAAGAAGTCACGAAGCAAGTGCCAACCAAATATGGTGACTTTGGACGGAGTAATTGTTTTCCAAACTTCTCAAAAGTTCCTTTGCAAATCTTGCTCTTATGGAAGTTGACTTTCAATCTCAAAACGTAGTTGATCTCTCACCCTAAATGCACTCATATAAGAATGTTAAATTGAGTTGTCAAAAAAAAAGGAATATTAAATTGAATAAGGAAAAAATGTAGGTGAAATATTACAAGTGTTATTGTTGTTATTAATTTTTAATTACAGATGATAGTGGGGGCTCTTCGCAACCCTTCTTAGAAGGTAGGTAGAGTTTTCCACTCAGTAATGCAACAAATCCTAGACCACATTATCTTATTATCTTAATAAAATCTACTACTTATCAAAAAAAATTACAACACAGTGTGAGCTGATTTTTTTATAAAATAACTGTAAGATAGTAAATGATATAAATAAACGGATCATGCGTGTGTTGTGATTGGTAAACAACACTAGCAAGACCTATGCCATTTCTTATTTCTCAAAAATCTAACCAAATTAATTAATGTTAGATATTAATTTATCAAAATTTATGAGTTTCTTTTTGTCCAAAAATTTATGAGTTGTTGTGTCAAAAAAATTTATGAGTCAATACGTTCTTCAAGCCCACCTTTTCGATCCCTTTCACCAAGCAAGCCTTGACTTTTTCCAACCTCTCCTCTTACTCAACACACATCCACTAAACCTCTAAATCCCAAAAATACCCCTAATTTAAAAACACCCCATTTCTCACTCTCCCTCCCTACCCCCTCCAAACTGTACTCTCACTCTCACTCTCACTCTCACTCTCCCTCTCAATCTCACCTCCTCCATTGACACTCTCACTCAGTTCTCTAACCTTCTCTCACTCTCCTATTCTTTCTTGCATTTCATTTTACCTGCTGTAAACTCGTTTTTTTCTGGTTTTTCGCACGGCTCGATTGCAGTACAACCAATTTGGGGACAAAGACTATTTAACTATTTTAATTGAAGGGTTCCAAACAGATTCGATTGCGCACAGCCGAACCATCTAAATTTTCAAAAAATGCACACAAGGTACGGTTGAGGGCAGCCGGACAGGTTCGGTTGAGGCTAGTCGTACCAAGTAAACTTCAAAAAAGGGGGGTGTGTGTCAAAATAATTCAGCCCCGACAGCGGACAGCCGAACAAGTTCGGTTGACTCTAGCCGAACCCATTAAAGTTTTAAAAAAAATACGGACATGCTTAAAACATTTGAGTTCATTAAGGGTATTCTGGTACTTTCGCAAGGTTTAAGGGTGTGTGGTAAATAGGAGAGGGGTTAGGAAAAACATGGGCCAAAAACAATAAACTTTCACCAAAGAGGCCCACCTTTTGAATCCTAACCCCATGGTGATAAAGAGGAACAATCTGTACCTTAATAGTTAGCACCAAAGATGGAAGGAGAAAAAAACGAGGGGAACTAGGGTTATATATATATATATATATATATTATAAACTGAGTGTTCTTTGTACGCAACGGTAGAGACTAATCAATCTAATTGTATAGGACCACAATGGGTGACAAAACACTCACTCAAGAGATTTAATAACGTTGCATCCCGAGGAAACTTTGTATTCATAATAATAATAATAATAATAATAATAATAAAATAGAATTGAATCAAACTGTCTAATTAACCAAAGCAAATATGTACCAACATATTGTTAAGGTCCAATGCACCAACCAAGGTAATCAAAACCGGACCGGACAATGAACCGGAAGAGACAGCGGTTCAGGGTTCTTTGGGTTCAACCGGTTGAATCGGGGTTCAACCGGAATTAGTTAAATATATTATTTAATATTTTTATTACAATATATAGAGGATAAAAAACAAAATAAACAAACATAATATTTATAATTTCACACCAAAAATAATTAAATTAGACTTAATTTAAGTTCAACAAAACAACAACATATCGCAGTCATGACTTAAATGCTAAATTTAAATAATTAAATATGATATTTGAATTTTAATATAATATATAAAATAATAAAAGGTTAATATATCATAATACCCATACCTACGCACATTAAAAATAAAAGTGGATCAAAAATATCATGGTTAAACATGTTATGTAGAAGGATTCTTATTAATGATTATATCCAATTTCAAGCTCTGTTTTCTATTAATTTTTTTTGGCCAATGTCGTGTGTGTAAATGATAGCATGTAAGTAATTAAAAATATTGTGTTTATTTAAGAATTGAGAAATATAAGAATTATTTTATTATAATTATAATGAGAAGGATAAGGAGATTGTTCAAGAAAAAAAAAACTAATGAAAGCAAATTACTGGATCTGTATGAGGCATGAGCAAGCCGTGAATTTGGGTTCTAAACCAAGTCCCACATCGAAAACTCCTAGGGTGAATAGTATAGTGCATCAGCTATAAAAGAGGTGTGTGTCTCAGCTTCATTGTCCCACTTCGCTGTGCAGCTAGAGTGTGGGGCCTCCATTTAATATTAGCAATTTAATATTAGCTCAACTCAGTTCAAAATTTTAAGTTTTTTATTATTTTCTCCGAACCTCTCCCGACCGGATGACCGCCGGTTTTAGCCGGTTTTGTCGGTTTTTTAGCGGTTTTACGGTTTGAAAAGCGGTTATTCTTCAGAGCGGTTATGAGAGTCAACTAGACCGGATAGGGGTCCGGTTCCCGGTTGAACCGCCCGGTCCAGTCCGATTTTGATTACCTTGGCACCAACAGTTATTTAAAGATAAATTATAGATTGTGGTCCCTTTTTTAATTTTTTATATATAACTTTATATAAAGGTAATCAATCTCTCTCTCTCTCCTCAATACACGATTAGATACATGTTACTTGCAGAAATTTGTAGTTTTATATTGCCTAAAACTTATCTAGCATGTGGATCTAATAATACTCACATACTTTTTTTTTTCTTAATATATTTCAATATGGTCAAAACATGTAGATTTTTTTTTCTAAATCAAGGTATATATATATATCCTCAACGACGACTGTGGAAACTAATCTTTTGAAGAATCAAAGATCCATTTAAGGAGTTGACATTTCCCAATAAACATTTTTCTATTCGCACCAGTCAGAGAGTGTATAAGGGGTTGACTTTTCCCATTTAAGCGGTTAATATCTTCTAATAAATATGAAGGTGTTTTCTGGGCTTCTTTGATGAGAAGAGCCCTAATTGAATAATCTAATTTTTTTGGTGATAACAAAAATATGACTCAAATGGTAACAGACACACAAGAGCTGAAGAATGCCCATATCATCAATTTAATAGACACGTGTGCATTTTGGAAAATCAAATCTAATAATAATGTTAAAAAGGTTGACAATGATCTTTTTAAAATTTAAAGGACCAATTTGGGAAATAAAAAGGTGCATGACAAAATCAAAATTTGAAATAAGTCAAAGGACCTCGAGAGCAAATTTGCATAATTAAATAGTATATAAATAATGTATTCCTCAAACATATGTTAATCACAACTTTTTTTACAAAGCGCCGAAGGTGGTGATTAAGACTCTAATTAAGCTTCAAAGAGACTTCTTGTGGGGCATAAAGGAGGAGTCAAGGGGTATGTATAGGGTGGCATGGGAGAAGGTTTGTAGATCAAAGGAAGAGGGAGGGCTTGGAGTGAAGGATGTTGAATTATTTAATATCGCTCTCTTGGCTAAATGGAAGTGGAGGATGTTGTCGGATGAGGAAGTGTCTTGGAGGGGTATTCTATCTTATAGATATGGTGATTTGGGGTCTATTTTTTTCAACGGCACAACATCAGTGGATAGAAGGTTAGACTCGTTGTGGTGGCGTGACCTTAGATGTGTGGGGGAGGCGCGACTTTTGGCAGGTTGGTTTGAATCGAATGTTAGGAAGAGATTGAGAGATGGTCGTGGAGTGGATTTTTGGCACCATCATTGGCTGGGGCAACGCCCGTTAAAGTATGTGTTCGGCAGCGTTTTTAATAATTGCTACAATAAAAATGTGAGACTGGCCGAGCTTGGTGATTGGCGTGATGATACTTGGCACTGGAATAATTCTTTTTTTGCAGGTGTTAATTCTGCGCTTAATGATGATATTACGGAGTTGCAGCTAATCTTGCGTGATGTTCAGGTGATCTGTGGGGCTGTTGATCGTTGGATTTGGACGCTGGATTCGTCAAAACAGTTCACGGTTCGTTCTTGCTATAGTTTCATAGCGTACACAACTCATATTCCAACTGAAGGCAGCAACATTCCGATCTCGGAGCTGCAAAAATCTGATCTCAAATCATTGTGGAGAACTCGCATTCCGGCAAAGATTTTGCTGTTCGGTTGGAGAATTTTCAACAATTCAATACCTGTTCGTTTTGTGTTACTGCGCCGTCATGTTATTCCATCGGAGGAGGACGCACTTTGTGTTTTTTGTAGGCATCACTTAGATGATTCTCAACACTTATTTTTGGGTTGTGATTTATCCTTGCAAGTGTGGCGGGAGATTGGTCGATGGCTGAACGTTCATGTGCCTCACAATTCTAGTTTAATTGATTATTTTCACGGATATGGAGAGCTTTGTATTGGCAAGAAAACAAGGAGGGTAAAACATCTTATCTGGTTGACAACTTGTTGGTGTATTTGACTATCCCGTAACGATGCTTGTTTTAGGGGTGATGAGCCAAAGGTTGATTCGATCGTGGCCCAGGTGAAGTTCTTATCTTGGTGCTGGTTCATTTATAGGGTGGGTAGCAAGGCCTCTTTTATTCCGTCTCAATGGTGGAATAACGCACTTTCATGTATAAATAACTTGTGAACTATCATTTGTAATTTGTGGTTTTGAGCATCGCTAGTGCTCCGTTGAATGAATCATTGCTTATCGGGAAAAAAAAACAACTTTTTTTAAATATGTTTTTTTCTGACAATATTTAAATATATTTTTACTTTCGGTAAAACATGAATTTTTGTTTTTAGTCTCTAACATATTTTTTTTTAAATTTTGGTCTCATTTTATATCTCCGTTTGCATTTTTGATCTCCGACGTTAAGTTCACACCCAACTAGCCAACAGACTGTCATGTTGGCACCTACCACACCATACCTTTAAGGCTTAAATGCACTTTTGATCCCCCTATTTTACTCATTGTGCAATTTTGATCTCCCTAATTTATTTTGGGCAATTTTGGTCCCTCTATTTTTCAAAAATTGGGCAATGTTGACCAAATTGGAATTTCAAACTCTAAGATGCTGCTAATGTGTCAATATTTTAATTGACATGTCAATTGACTAAGCCTTGTAGGCATGCTAGTTCATTTCTTTTATTAAAAAACATTTACTTTAATTTTATAAAATATTTATTTAAAATGATTAACCTTGCTTCTGTTATGGGATGATTCCAATTTAAATACATCTTGGATTAATCGTGAAAAAATTGGATTTCTGGGAAGAAAGAAAGGTCGTTATTTTGTAAATTATAAAATTTAATTATTTAATTATTTAAGCCATATAAAAATTATGTAATTATTTTAAATAAACATTTTATAAATATAAAATTAAAGTAAATGTTTATTTATTAAAGAAATGAAATGGCATACCAATAAAGCTTAGTTAATTGCCATGTCAATTAAAATATTGACACATCGGCATCTTAGAGTTTGAAATTCCAATTTGATCAACATTGCACAATTTTGTAAAATAGGGGGACCAAAATTGCCCAAAATAAAATAGGGGGATCAAAATTGCACAATGAGTAAAATAGGGGGACCAAAAATACATTTAAGCCTACTTTTAAATGACTAGAAATTCCTTCTTAAGCATAATAGCTTCTAAACCCCAAACCGCCTTTTTCTCTTTCTTTCACAACAATAAACTTGACCTATCCCTAAAAACATTTTTAGTGACAGTCGAAAAAGTGTTGGCAAAATACCGGGCAGAGGGTAAAAAATAAAACCACTCACGACATTTTATTTTATATGTATTTTTAAGCATTTAGCAAAATACATAAAACATATAGGAAAAAGATTGAGAAAAATAAACAAATTCACTTAGAAGTTTTTCTTCTTTTTTTTTTGGAAATCTAACTGTGAATTTTTTTTAAAAAAAATAGTTACAATTTTAACTTATCTTTGACATGTTTAATTTAAATTTATAATATTTATTACTTTATATATTTTTTTGGTCAAGTTTATTACTTTATATAAAATAAAATGGTCTCAAATTAAATTTTGTTTTATATTGGGCCAGTCTTGGGCCACATGATGTTGAGAAAATTATTGGAGTCCTAATGATGACGGAAGAGATATAATATTGTCAAAAAAAAGGCAAATTAAGGCTCATTCCATACCTTGCAGCATATCTTCTCACTTCTCAGACCCATAAAAAAGAAGAGATATAATATTGTCAAAAAAAAAAGAGATATAATCATAATCATATTTAATATATGGTAAATAGAGAAAAGAACCTAGGATTCTTCTCCACTTCTCAAACTATTTTAATATTTTAACTTGGTCTTGTGTGGAAAAGTTTTCTTGCATGAACAGTTGAGCATTTGCCATATCAGTCAAAATATCTTCAGAGCTTGGCCCAGTGCGTTTTAAAAAAATAATGATCACTTAGAGGAGTTTATAATAGATTTAATCAAACGCCAAAAAAATCAAACACCAAAAGACTACAAGATATAGTGCATAAAAAATGAGAGAGAAACACATTCCTCTTTATTTATAATGGAAATTTTGGAGTGAGGAGATCATCCTGAATCTAAGGCAGATAAAATCTCTGAACTATTTAAATACTTATGAAATAAGTTATATTTATTTTACTTCAAAGAAATTAATGAGAGTTTGAATCAACGACTTTTTGGATACAAATTCGGTTATACTTCACTAGACTATGGGGTTAGAATTAGATATACATTCCTCTTATTTTTCCATACATAGAGATAGGGCGGTTCCTCGTGTTATGATGGGGGTAGCCAATAGGCTACCCATAAAAAAGTACAAAACTTAATATATAAATATACTATTTTGTCACAATAAGTGTCATACTTGCTTATTTCACTCAAATTTAAAAAATATTATGAATGAAAGACAATAGTACTATTTTATCTTATATTATTTATTGTTTTAGCAAAACCAATTTATCTTAATTTGATTGTCGTTTTATATTTTTAATGAGTATTATTTATTTACTACTTATGCCTTTTTTTAATATGAGATTTTTTTAATTCAATATGAGTTACAAAAATTATTTGATTAGAAAGATAAAGAGTAAAATATAGTATATCATGCAATATCTTCTAAAATTCACACTATTAATTATTTTGTGCCACAACTTGCTTAAACTATTATGAAAATTATATTCATTCTAAGACAATTTTTTTACAAACGTGACACAAATATTGGAACAGGGAAAGTAACACAAAATGAAAATTTAGATGAATCGAGTTTTAAAGATACCGACATCCACTTGATTGCTATTTTCTAAGTAACATTTTCCTTTTCCCTTTCCTTTTCCTTGACAAACTAACATTTTCCTCAACTTTGATTTACTGTCATTATATACACACATAAGTTATATTATTTTCTTTGGAATTATTTTTTTGATTGAGTTTTTATTAAATTTCTGCAAAAAAAACATATTGTCTTAAACTAAATTTTTCTTGTTAAATTTTGTTGTTACTTTTTTAAAAATGTATCTACACTTAATATTTTCTTCCTTTGTTTAATAACTGGTATCATAAGTAATTTGGTAATTACTCTTTTTTTCTAATAAATTTTGAGTGAGGGATTGACATCATAGTAGGAAAAATATTTAGGGCAAATTTAAATCATTTTTGAAATTTTTTTGTTCAGTTTCTAAGAGCTTATAAACTGAAAAGTTAACTTATTTTTTAAAACTGTTTCATAAAATTGTTTCTTATTTTCTTGTTTTTAAACTGAAAATCAAAATAGATGATAATTGTTTTTTAAAAAATATTCTATGAAACAATTTTCAGAGACTAATAAAGCAAAACTTCAAATAAGACTTTTCGAACACTTACGAAAAAGATTACATTTGCATAACCTCAAGGGCACTACTAGGGATAGAACCAAAAAGTTACTCCTTCCGTTCCTAATCTTTGGTACTTTTGGCTTGCTACACATATATTAAGGTACCATTAATTTGTGTTGTTTAAGTACTAAAATGCCCCACTTGTAGTTGTATTGGGATAATTGAAGTTAAAGTAAAATAATCTTGGGACAATTAATTCATGCGTTGGAACTCTAAAATGATAAATAAATATAGAGGGTATATTAGGAAAAATTAGGTGAATTGTACATTGGGTTTTTAAAAGTACCATTGTTTTGGAACAAAAATAAAAGGCCAAAAGTACCAAAGATCAGGAACGGAGGGAGTAAGTGGGGCAAACATAAGTAAATAATATATTTTTTATATAATAAAATTATCATAAACTTTAACAAAAAATTAGTTTATGTGTATTTAATTATTCCCTAAAGTCAACTTTTTGTGTACTTAATTCTATCCATAACTTGCTAAATGTCAACTTTATACTTTTGATTGCCAAATTGTTGGTAAAGTGCTTCCTACAAATAAAAAAGGTGAACCAAAGTGTTGTTGGGGTAGTCAAAACGGTATGAAGAGGTACAAAATAATCACTCCCGATTTTGTTTGATGTTTGAAAAAGATAATTACATTAGCGCGTGAAAGATATGATAGGGAAATAATATTAATGTTCAATTGATATTATGAAACGATAATTAGAATAGGATAGATTGACAACTAACGTAAATTTGGGTGCTACGCCCATAGTGTGTTGTTAGTGCATTTTCTACATGGTAAAAAAAAAACATTACATTTGCCTTATTTTATTGGGTGCAAGGCAGTACCCAACTAATTGACAAGGGTATTTAATAATTTACCTTTTTTAGCTAAAACGTCAAACAAAATAGAATGGAGGATGTATGTTGTCGTCTAGATGTTGATTTGTAAACAAATTGTGCTTTTCAATTATATATCTAGGATACATTTTATAAAACATTTAAGGGTTAAATATGTTTTTAGTCCCTATAATTACAACGAGTTTTATTTTTAGTCCCTATAAAATATTTTAGGCACTTTTGGTTCCTACATTATTTTCCGTTAGCACTTTTAGTCCCTACCGTTAATTTTCACTAACAGTGCTGATGTGGCATAGATGATGTGGGAACTTTTTATGTGCTGGCAAGCTATGTAAGAGTCCATGTCATTTACTGTTTGCCACATAATTACACTCTGGAAAATTAAAAAACAACCCTAAAAACTAAAATTAAAAAAATCAAACCCAGATTCATTTTCTTCCTCTCACTCTCTTCTTTCATCTTCAATGTCAAATCCCAAACCCAGAGCAGATTCGACTCCTTTCTTCCATCTTCTTCCAAATGAATTTATCAAAATTAAAATCTAGTGAGAAGCTTCATCGATTAACATTTAAATGAGAAAAGTAACAAGTAAAAATAACTTTTTGAAGATAAAAGTAGATGAAGTTTGTGATGCTACTGGGAGATTTGAACGCAGATGAAGAAGAAAACAGAAACAAAGTGTTGTAGTATCACGCAACTGCAGCAACAATATAATAACCTGGAACACAAAGAAACGTGAAATAAAGTGACCGGAAACGGGTCAATAAGAAAATAGTTGTTGAGAAGAAAATCGGTTACGAATTTATTAGCAATAATCAGAGTTAAAGAGATAACCGTAGTATATTCGGGTAAGCTTATATAAGTCCTGGCATTGAAAGTAGTATATTCGGGTAAGCTTATGTAAGTCTAAAAATAAAATTAAATGATTAAGTAAAAATTAGCGCCAAGCTAATCGTGCGCGCAGGGGGGGGGGGATCGAAAGATTTGCACTGAACCAAACCAAGTTGGTCCCTGCTTGTGTGCGCGAGGGAGTCCCTCCTACATGCTTGTTTACAAGCTCTCATAATGCTTTGGTATATAAAGGCTTTGGCAAGTCAAAGACCAAGCAATGTGGGACTTCCCACTTTTGAAATACACTTTGTTTTTTTTTTCACAAAAAAAAACACAACAATCCCCCACATATTTCAAAAGTTGGAAAATAAATTTATAAAAGAAATTTCCTGGGTTAACATCGTAGATGTAATGCATCGGAGTTGTATAGCAAGCTATGGAACCAGTCCTAGACAGATAAAACATAACATACAGTGAATTGGTTTAGCAAGCTATGGAACCCAAGACACATATTATATGTTAGAGGTTTTACTATCACATTACACCCCCACAATTCTTGTTGTTTTCGCGGTGGTGGCTACTAGGCCCTGCGCGTGCTCGGTATTCATGAGTGCTCTAGAGATCTCGCCAGGATCTCATGCAAGCGGCCCCACTTGACACTCATATAGGTGATTTCATCAAGTGTATGCTGCAAGTCATACACCACCCGTAAGGGCTATGAAAATCATTAAAAGTTTGAAGCTTAACCTTTAAACCTTGCAGTCTAGCACTATCACAATGACACCATAGGAAGGGACAATAATAAAATTAATTACATGAATTAATTTTTCAGTGCTAGGAATATCAAGACGTGACTTGTTTTTACCACATTTGAACCTTATTCATGGGATCTCCAATCACAAAGGTTGGGTTACCATCACTTCTTAATTTAAATTGGCTTAAGTCTCATTCCCCTCGATGTCTCACAAATTAATTTCCTCATCAGAGGTTTTGTCAGAGGAGCGGCCAAATTCACTTCTGACTTCACATAATCGATCGATATAGCTCCACATTTTTGCAATTGTTTGACAACATTATGTCTCAATTGCACATGCCTATTTTTTCCATTATAGGTCTTATTCTTTGCAACGGCTATTGCCGACTGACTGTCACAATGTATTGACACTGATGGTGTCGGTTTTATTCCCAAAGGAATTCCAGCTAGAAGGTTCTTTAACCATTCAGCTTCAGTCCCAGCCAATTCCAGAGCTACAAATTCCGACTCCATGGTCGATCTAGCAATAATGGATTGTTTGGCTGACCTCCAAGTTACCGCACCACCACCAAGTGTAAAAATGTAACCACTAGTGGATTTTGTCTCATCTGAATCAGATATCCAGTTAGCATCACAGTATCCTTCTAATACTGCGGGAAATCCACTGTAAGTAATACCATAATTTGTGGTACCTCTCAAATACCTCATAAGGTGAGCAATTGCCTTCCAATGATCCTGACCTGGGTTATGAGTATACCTACTCAGACGACCGACTGCGTACGCAATGTCTGGTCGAGAAAAGTTCATTAAATGCAGTAGGCTCCCAATCACTTGGGCATACTGAGGTTGGTCCACAGGATCACCTTTATTTTCCTTTAAGTGTAGGTTAGCATCATAAGGGGTACTCAAAGGGGTAGAGTTAATGTGACCAAACTTCCTAAGAAGTTTTTCCACATAATGATCCTGTGATAGTGTAATGCTATCACCTTCCCTGATGAGTCTAACTCCTAATATAACATTTGCCTCACCCATATCTTTCATATCAAAACTAGATGAAAGAAAAGATTTTGTTCTAACAACAATATCAAGACAAGTACCAAAAATTAACATGTCATCTACATACAAACAAATAATCACATGTTCTCCACACACAGTTTTAGTGTAAACACATTTATCAACATCAGTTGTAGAGAAACCATCATTAATCAAAGTTTGATCAAACTTTTCATGCCATTGTTTTGGTGCTTGTTTTAAACCATACAAGGATTTAAGGAGTTTGCATACTTTGTTCTCTTGACCAGAAACTATACATCCTTCGGGTTGAGTCATATAAATTTCTTCTTCTAAATCACCGTTCAAAAAAGCGGTTTTAACATCCATTTGATGAATAACAAGTTTATGGATAGAAGCTAAAGCTATTAAAACTCTAATAGAAGAAATTCTTGTTACTGGAGCAAAAGTATCAAAATAATCAATGTTTTCTTTTTGAGAAAAACCTCTTGCTACTAATCTAGCTTTGTATTTATCAATAGACCCATCAGGGTTATATTTTCTTTTGAAAATCCACTTGCATCCAATTGGTTTTGCTCCAGGAGGTAAATCAACTAAGGTCCAAGTTTTACATTTGGAAATTGAATCTATTTCAGTTTTAATAGCTTCTTTCCAAAATTTCGATTCAGAAGAAGAAATTGCTTCAGAAAAAGTTTCAGGATCTTTTCCAACAAAATAAGTATAAAAATCATCTCCGAAGGATGTTTCTTTTCTTGGTCTTTTGCTTCTCCTTAGTTCTTCATACAGTTCCTCACGAGGTTCATCACTAGTAGATACTAATGGTTGTCTAGATATACTATCATGCTTTAAAGGAAATACATTTTCAAAGAAATCAGCATTTTTAGTTTCCACAATAGTATTTTTATCTAGAACATCACTTTTCACAACAAGGAATCTATAAGCAGCGCTATGTTCAGCATATCCTATAAAAACACAATTAGAGGTTTTGCTACCAATTTTTCTTTTCTTAGGATCAGGCAACATAACTTTTGCTAAGCACCCCCACACTTTTAAGTCTTTCAAGTTAGGTTGATAACCTTTCCATAGTTCAAAGGGGGTTTTCCCGGTTTTCCTATGAGGAGTTCTATTTTGTATAAAACATGCGGTTAGGATAGCCTCACCCCACAAGTTATTAGGCGCACTAGCACTAATTAGCATAGCATTCATCATTTCTTTTAAGGTCCTATTTTTCCTTTCAGCTATACCATTAGATTCAGGTGAATAAGGGGGAGTTGTTTCATGTATTATACCTTCTTTTTCACAAAAATCATTAAACGATATGTACTCTCCTCCACGATCGGATCTAACTCGTTTAATCTTCCTATCTAATTGGTTTTCTACTTCGGCTTTATATGTAAGAAAAGCTTCAAACGCTTCATCCTTTTTTCTTAACAAAAACACCTTAGTATAACGCGAAAAGTCATCTATAAAGGTCACATAATAATGTTTACCGCCCCTAGTTGGAGTTTGTTTTAAATCTCCTAGGTCCGTATGAATTAAACTAAGCAATTCAGATTCGCGTTGAACCAGGGGACATGATTTCTTTGTTAACTTGGATTCAACACACACATCGCATTTACTATGTTGTTTATCACTAATCGAGATCATGCCAAGACGTTGCAATTTAATAACATACGGAAAATTAATATGTCCTAGTCTAGCATGCCACATATTATAAGAATCAATCAAGTAAGCAGAAGTAGAAGCATTGTTATTGAAATCAAAAGTGTTGAGTACAAAAAGTCCATGATCATAATATCCCTTCCCAACAAAAGTGTTGTTCTTCGTGAGAACAATCTTATTAGATTCAAAGGTCACTTTGATACCATGCTTCAGCAGAACTCCAACAGAAATCAAGTTTGCCCTTATATTAGGCACATGAAGCACATTTGTGAGAGCCAAGGTTTTTCCCGATGTGAGCTTGAGAAGAACTTTTCCTTTCCCCACAACTGGGGCAGGATGAGAGTCACCCAGATAGATGTGTTCTTCTCCTTCCCCTACAGCAGTGTAGGAGGTAAAAACTTCTCTGTTAGCACAAATGTGCTTGGTGGCTCCAGAATCTACCACCCACTTGTTCACATCAGTTGCCATATTGACCAGAGAAACGACAGCAGCAATGACATCGTCATCCTCATTATCATCTCCACCAGCATCAGCCAAGTTGGCGTTAGCCTTAGGAGGATTTTCGTTTCTCGCCCTATGCCTACATTTAGGTGCATAGTGTCCTGGCTTTCCACAAACAAAACAAAAGCCTCTTCTCTTGAATTCAGAGCTATGAACAGCAGGGTTATGATCATTGTTCTTTTTGTGATTCTTTTGATTAGCAAATTTCTTGGAATCATACCTTTTGTTTGAAGAGTCAGTTTTTCCTTTGTCGTACCTTGAAGAGTTGTTCACCACCATGTTAGCACGTGCAGCCATGGATTTTCCCTTGTCTTTGTTGCTTTCTTTCCGATTGGTATCTTCAATGATGATATGAGTCAGCAGCTCGTTCAGTGACAATTGCTTGTGTTTGTGCTTCAGTTGTTGCTTGTAGTCCTTCCATGATTCAGGCAGCTTCTCAATAAGAATCCCAGCAATGAACTCATCTGGGAGAACAATGTTTTCAGACTTCATTTCCTCTAGCAATTTGTGATACTGGTTAATCTGATTTTTGATTTCATCAGATTCATTCATCACCCAATTGTAGTAGTTGCTGATGACGAATTTTTGCTTGCTAGCATCTTCAGCAGTGTATTTGAGAATCATTGATTCCCAAATCTGATTAGCTTCCTTGTAGGTGCAGTAGATGTCAAACAATTCATTGGAAAGAGTGCTCAGAATTGTATGACGACAGACCTTATTGGCATGGGTCCAAACCTCAATCTGTTTGGGAGTTGCAGAGTCCATTGGCTTGGTCTCAGTGAGTGCAGCAGCAACTCCGTGCATGTCAAGGAGAGAACTGACACGCTCCTGCCACCTGCGAAAATTTTGGCCTGCGAAGACCTCAATTTTGGAGATGTCAAGAAAAGGCTTTGCATAAGTTACAGGGACAGCAGCAGCAGGAATGACAACAGTGCTATTGTTGTTGATGGTAGCACCGGTATCATTGTTGGTGTTGTTGGTTGCGTCAGCCATAGGAATGAGTTCTTCAGACTGTTGTAATATCACGCAACTGCAGCAACAATATAATAACCTGCAACACAAAGAAACGTGAAATAAAGTGACCGGAGGCGCTTGGTAGCTGTCCTGAAGAACTTATTCGCCTCTATAGCGCAAGTTCCCCGAGATACAACCGGTTCTTCCCACTGGCAGTAGCAAATGAGGGAGCAGAACTAGCAAGAAGGAAAACGGGCTAATAAGAAAATAGTTGTTGAGAAGAAAATCGGTTACGAATTTATTAGCAATAATCAGAGTTAAAGAGATAACCGTTTGAGCAATAAAGGAAAAATATTTTACTGATTACAAAATTGCATTGAAAGTAGTATATTCGGGTAAGCTTATGTAAGTCTAAAAATAAAATTAAATGATTAAGTAAAAATTAGCGCCAAGCTAATCGTGCGCGCAGGGGGGGGGGAATCGAAAGATTTGCACTGAACCAAACCAAGTTGGTCCCTGCTTGTGTGCGCGAGGGAGTCCCTCCTACATGCTTGTTTACAAGCTCTCATAATGCTTTGGTATATAAAGGCTTTGGCAAGTCAAAGACCAAGCAATGTGGGACTTCCCACTTTTGAAATACACTTTGTTTTTTTTTTCACAAAAAAAACACAACACAAAGTTTGTCACTACTGGACCAGAAGATTGCAAATAGCGGCGACGGAGCAGGAAACGACATCGTGGCAGGTGAAGTTTGTGAGCGGTGGCGACGAAGTAGGAAGCGCATCGTGGTGAGATTCCAACGAACGAGAAGAGGAACAGAGTTTGCAACAAACGGAGATTTCGATTGGCCACAATGAGATGGCGATGCAAAAATTGAGAAAGAGAAGAGGATACGATTCTGATTCGATTTCTGAGAGAAGTGGATGCGATTTCTGATTTCATGATTTCAGATTTCTGATTTTTAGGGATTTCTAATGTTATCATGAAGGAGGAAAAAGGAAGAAGAGGATGCGATCTGGATGTTCATTGTTATCTTGAAGAAGGCGAGAGGAAGAAGATGCGATATGACCTGGGTTTTCCATTTTTGGCTATTCACTATCATCTTGAAGAAGGCTAGAGGAAGAAGATGCACCTGGGTTCCTTTTTCTGATTTTCAATATGTTGTTTATTTATTTTTTGTTTGTAACATTGTTTTACTTTTATTTTTTTTAATTGCCTACATGTCCGCTTACTTGGCACGTTTAATGACATGGACTCTTACATAGCTTGCCAGCACATAAAAAGTTCCCACATCATCTATGCCACATCAGCACCGTTAGTGAAAATTAACGGTAGGGACTAAAAGTGCTAACGGAAAATAATGTAGGGACCAAAAGTGCCCAAAATATTTTATAGGGACTAAAAACAAAACTCGTTGTAATTATAGGGACTAAAAACATATTTAACCCAACATTTAATATGAGGTTTATTTGGAACTCGGTGTGAAAATTAAATGTAATAAATGTGTTATTTGGTTTTCCTTTTTTTTTCTTCATTTGAATGGGCGAATCGGAAAATTATTCCATTGTACCTCCATTTTTTCTTTTTCGGACACGCCAAATTTTGCGTCAAAATATCGTTTCAGTACCTAAGATTGCGAGTACATTCTTTTTGTTTCAAAGAGTGAAAGTCACACATTAAATTGACTATTACTTGATAATTGAGATAGTCTTAGGAAATAACTTCCTTAAGTAATATTTTTGTTAAATATTTTATATTTTTTTGCAATTTTAAATTATTTTTATTTTAATATCTATATACCAATAAGAAAAAAATTGGCGCCCCTCAAAAAAATGGAGCCTTGGACAACCACCGTAGCTTGAAGCATAAAACAACTTTTTACCCTATATATATTTTGGTGGACAATAAACCGTACAAATAAAACAGTATAAAACTTACTTAAAAACCATTTTAAGTATGTAATAGATGATACAACATAAAACCATTTTAAGTATGTAATAGATGATACAACATAATAAAATAAATATAATTGTATACACATAATATATATAGAATACATAAATTAAATAACATAATTTTTATTTTTATATCGGATAATAATCAAAATAAAATAAAAATAATATGAATATCGGGCGTTTTTTTGGTTCTGTTTAGAATGTAGTTCGTTAACATGTGACGATGTTATATGTCGAGCGAATAATTTAGGCTAAAAATCGGTTTTCGGGCAACCTACTCCGATTGTAATGAAACCACAGCCATTAAATCCGAAAAAAAATCAAGGATCAAGACTCCGGTACTATCCGAAAAAAAATAATAGGATCAAGACTCCTATTTAACGTTTCAAGGCTAACACCGTTAGTAGACTGATTATGTGGCTGTTATTGGGATGATGTGTCTCTTACACATGCTTATGTGGCATTAAACAATTGCTGAATCATTTTTTAAAATTAAATTTTATTAAAAATAAATTGAAATTCATCATCTTCACCATCTTCTTCATAGCTGCTGCCCAGATTCCTTCCGTTCTGCCTAGATTCATTTTTTTAATTATTATCAAACAATTGAAGTGTTTTTGTTTTGGTGTTGTGCCCGCAGATTGCGAAGTGAGAAGCCAACAGAGGCTTCGGAGCACGATGCGAACCAAAGACCTTCCGCCGTATACGGTGGATGCTGACGATTCATCTTCAACTAGTGCAATGGGAGATGGTTGAGCGACGACAGAAGCGACACTGTTGGAGAAGATGAATCACACTAAAAGCATGTGGTTTTTCGTCTATAGAGCTTTCCAAGTATCTGCTATTATCTCAGTAACTCCAATTGCTAAAAACCCAAAGATAGAAAACAACTATATCGCAAATCTTAAGTTTTATTTCTTAAGTACAAACGAAAAACCACAAATTGCCTTTAAGCTTTATTTCATTCTTATGAGGCAACACTTATTCAGCTTACCATTCAATTCAACAAATTTCAAGGATTCTGTGACAGTCATAAAGAAAAGGGGGAGAAAAAAATAATGAATGGAACGCATGTAGAAATTGAAGGATTCTGGAGTTTCAGATTTCAGAAATTAAACGCAACGCAGATTACGACGAATTTGAAAATTACAGATGTCCATTTGTTGATTATCATGAACGAAACGCACGGCGCGGCGGCGGAACAGAGAAGGGCAGCGCAAAGGAGGTTGAGGGACTGAGTTGTTAGAGAAGATGAACTAACAAAGTTCTTTTCTTTAATTTTTAAATAAAAATAATTATTAAATAATGAAATTATCCTATGTGGCATGTTATGTCAGCGGTCAAATAGTCAAACAAGAGACTGTTAAACGGTGTTAGCGTTAAAACGTTAAATAGGATAGTAGTAGTGTAACGTTTTTGAAAATTAAGGGACCTATTCGTTAACACGAAAATATAAGGGACTTAATCGAAAACAGAAAATAAGTTAAGGGAGATATTTTGCCAACAAAATAAATAGTAGTATTATCGACCAAAAAAATATAGTAGTATTATTGTCTTGGAATTAAATTACGGGAAAAGGTATATTTAACTATTTCCTCCGCCTTTGTGTAAAAAAAGTTAGCATTTCCTTGGGCTAAAAGGTAACCAACTCAAGTCTTGAAATGGCTCATACCTCGTCTAACCCCCATCTATTCAGTGGACACCCTCAATCCTTAAATATTGCTAAAATACCCTCATGTGAAAAATCCCTCACACTATATTTTAACTGGTTCGGAGCACGGTCGGCCGAACCGGTTCAAACATGGTGCCACTAAACCAGTTAAAAAGGGGAGGTGTCTGTGTGTTTGTTTATGGTTCGGTGGCACCACGTCTGAACCGGTTCGGACGACCGTGCTCCGAACCATCGTTGGATCACAAGACTCATTAATGACATTTTGGTCTTTTCGCGCGTGTTAGGGGTGTCTACTGAGTAGCTAGTTGGTTGGACGAAGTATGGGCCATTGAAATTAACGAATTTTGAGTGATGTTGGGCCAAACATAAACAAATGTTAAGGGAGACCTAGGTGGTCACAATTGAAGCTAAGTTTTTGTTTCGGCTCAGAACGTGCATGTTTTGTAGATACAACTTCTCTTGCTATTTAATTCTAGAGTGTTACGTATCTTGCTGTCTTTTTAGATTCATCTGAGAGTGCAGTTGGTAGGGCTCCTGCTCGGGTCGAATCTTCGTGTGTTTTAAGCGAGGGGGGGTACCTGCAAAAACACTATGACGCTCAAGTCAGTAGAGAATCGTGGAGTATGCAGGCTAGAGGTATGCCGCATGCGTACCTTTTGTGGCGATGTGAGCTTGTATTTATAGAGATCCATGTTAGCTCTCAGCCGTTGGATCGTTCGGGTGAATTTGAGCCATCGAGGTTTGATGAATTGGGCTTTGGACGTGGATCCAAAGAATTGGGTTTCTCTATGCTCAATTAGGTGCATGGACCTCATGGTCCAATGTGGAATGCAGGGTCATGGATATGGATCCTTGACATTGGGCTGTTCGGATCCAGCTTGCTTAGTGAGCCTCGTGGCCTAATCCAGAACATAGAGTAAACCGTTGAATAGTCTCCAAAAGGCCAAATTGTAACCAAATTTGTATTTCATCTCAAGGTCTCAAGTTTGAATATTGGATGTGACAAAAATTCTATTATTGAGAGGGGAGAACCACACGGATCGAAAAGCCGGCCACATGTGGCTTTTCAGATTGCCCGATGTAAATTAGTCGCCGACAAAGCTGGTGGATAATGCGCACCAACAATATATAGATATGATAATAAAATAAAAAAAACTCTCCAAAGTATCACTTTATTTCCTATTTAGTCCATGAATTATGAAACCACATTAAACGATCCCTAAACTTTATCTTAGTCTATCAATTCAGTTCCTAAGCAACAAAAATAAGGTCTCAAGTGGTGGACAAAGGTCGACTTTTGGGAGTGTTAGTTAGTTTTCGTAGTTTAGAAACTAAATTGTGAGAAAGAGTGATACCTTAAAGACTAATATGATGATATATACTTGATTTTATAGTTATTTGAAATGAAAATGCTAATATTTTCGTCGATAAGTGTGATGAAAGCTACTAATAAATATGCTGATAAAAAAAAACTAACATAATAAATATATAATATGTTAATGATTTGTTTGTTTTAGGAGCAGTGAGATAGATAGATTGAGACAAGAGAGAAAGAGGGCCAGAGGGGCGCGTGAGAGAGAGGGAGAACAACAAATTAACCTCTCTCTTTTTTTCATAGAAATAAGGAGGAGAGATTTAAAAATTGCAAGTCTACGTGATTTTCCAATCAAAGATCATTGGTTTGAGCTCATTCATGAGGTTAAAATAGGAGGGGTAGTTTGGTCATAAAATGACGACTAATTAGATGAGAGAGCTTTGTTTTGAGGAGTGATTTTTGAAATGGACTTTTTTTTACGGGAAACATATCTCATTTCATTAATCGAGAGAAAACAATACATTCAGGATGATCAAACGGTTTTAGGGCATACCCTAAACGCGTAATCGAGTTGCTCCTAATAGTTAGGACATACAATTCTTTGATAACAATACACAAGTAGAATGTTGGCCACATTGGTCCAACATCAAAGCAAATAGCTATACCTAACAACCAAGCAAACAACATTCGTCCATGGTAGATGGCCATAATTGGAGGAGAATCCACAGTCTTTGATTCTATCCAGTTACGGATCATTTCTTTAGCTGAGATATGCACAATTCGACTATGCGTGGTCTCACGATGGTCCAACCAATCCACAAGAGCGAATACAACTTGACGGTAAGAGAGGAAGCTGAAAGCGTTGATGACCACCAATGTACCTGCAGAAAACTTGCTAAAACTCGAAACCAAAGATGATATGTCCAGAACAGCGGCTTCCACAGAAACAACATGAACCCAAAAATGGTAAGACCAACCTGAACATTTCATTAGACCAAAAGCAACGAAAAAAAGCCAGCCAAGAGCACCAGAAACAGAGACAGAATCGAACCAAGTGGGTTTTGGTGGTGGCCGAATCGGAACAGAAACAGAACACGGCATCTCAGTCATGCCCAGAGAGTGTTCCTTTCTAGGGCGCGGTGGGGGTTCAGGAGGAGGACGATTCCATAGAGTAGATCCAGATTTGGGAGTGAGAGGAAGGGGGATCGAGAGGTTACCTTGGGAGGCGCTAGAGCCATGAGCAGAGAGCTGGAGCATGGCCTGAGAAAGGGCGCAAACGGCGAACCCACCCGTCGGATCTGAAAAGTGAAGCTCCTTGAGGACCAAACGGAGTCCACACAAAGGGGTTGGCAAGGAGAGCAGCGAATTAGGGCCAAAACCAGTACATGGGATCAACTCAGGAGCGAGAAGGTGTGGGTTCGCAGCGGAGGTGGTGGTTGGTTTGCGGTGGGAATGTGGGAAGGTAGAACAGAGGGAAAGGGAGAAAGGCTCACAGAGAGTGAGAGAAGACCCCAAAGAAGGGGAGAAAACAACCTCCACCATGGGAGGGGCGAGAACCTCCACAGAAGGAGGAGAGGCGCCACCGTCTCTGCACAAGGGCAAAAACCCTAGCAGAGCACGACCTTTGCGCAGGAACCAACATTTCAATTTTTTATTTACTTGTCACCAACTTTGAAATGGACTTAAAGCTAGTGATGAATGCGATAAATTTATCTTCTATAGATGTTACAAAGTCTAAGTCTCTTGTAGAGAGCGTCTTATCAACTAAGCTTAGTTGACTTAGACTTTTCAAAAAATATATTTCAATAATATTATATGAATGTATAATGAAATGTATGATATTTTTTATATGAATGAAGAGAAAATATAGTATTCAAAAGGTTAATTTTGTTTGATATTTCAAATTTTATTTTCAAAAAAAATATTTCAATTAATATTAAAAATATCGGTGGGTATCCGCGAGGAGGCAATACTTGTGAAAAATCTGCTACACAGGTATCTGTGCCCGCCTCGTTCTATTTAATATAAATGCTACTCATAATAAAAATATTAATATACTTATATTAAACAGGGCGGGTAACGAGTTAACTACTCCATGTGCTCGCCCCGCTCCGTTGATATCCCTACCCATTAAGTCATAAGCCCGCCACCGATTGCATCATTCAAACTATTTAATAAAAGAACAAAAAGTAAAAATAAAAATACTTTTATATTCGATCAATTTAACATTTTGGCACCAACAAGGGTGTAAATTACAATGGGTGTAAATTACAATTTTTCCCTACTTTTTTTTGGCTTGTAGACGAAGTGGCAATTGCCACTAGAAACTCACGCACACAACTGTGAGGTCCGAGTTCGAACTCGGGACATGATATCCAAGCCTAATAATTTCGATATTTGTCAATTGAGCTAGACATTACGGATACCTACTACCAAATAGGCCAACACATTTCCCTTATAATAACTTTACTTTTTCATTTCTCTCTCTATATTTATTTATTTTACTTTTTCTATTTGTCTCTCTACCTTTACTTTTTTTTATTTTTCTCTTCAACTTCATTTACGCTAAAAAAATAATGAGTTGTGTGAATTACAACTTTACACTTAATAATAACTTTACATTTTCATTTTTCTCTCTATATTTATTTAATTTACTTTTCCACTTAGAATTGTTTTCTTTTCGAATCTATTTATAAAAAAAATACGATAATAATAATAATAATAATAAAAAGGTCGTGAGTATACTTCTAGTTCTTAATAAAAAAGGTCGTGAGTTGGTTTTCAATTTAAAAAGCATTTTGTATGGTTTGGCAATTGGCAAATGACACTAGTGAAAAAGAAAATCATATATGCAAGCTCTAGCATTCATCCAAAAGTCAACCTCCTTAAACTTAATTTGCATATTTTTAGTTACAACGCTTCCTGAACTGAGGAATTAAGACTTA
This sequence comes from Astragalus glycyphyllos, assembly GCA_963573325.1. Lineage (NCBI taxonomy): Eukaryota > Viridiplantae > Streptophyta > Magnoliopsida > Fabales > Fabaceae > Astragalus > Astragalus glycyphyllos. Next base: position 83,980,521 of record OY754310.1, read on the forward strand.
GGATATATTGATAATGAAAAGGTAATATAAGATTCAAAAATAGGCAAAAAAATCATGTTGGTGCAAAATAAAAATTTATTTACCAAAATAATGCACATTTTAGTTTATTTACTAAAGTAGGGCAAATTTTTTTTATAGTTCAGAAGTCGCCCCCCAGGGTGACTTCTGAACTGTGTTTTGCAATTTTTTTTAAAATGCAGTTCAGAAGTCGCCCCTCCAGGGTGACTTCTGAACTGTGTTTTTTTATTTTTTATTTAATTATATATTAAAATGATAATTAACTAAGCAAGCCCCAATATTCAAGAGCATTAGTTCTTCATCAAGAGCCGGCCGGCGGTGCTAGTTCTTCATCAGTTCCTCAATATTTTCCAAAGCCACCGCCCCCTGCCCCGACTGAGGAAGAACATCAACCACCACATCGGCATCAACGTCCACGGCGTGTCCCTCAACCTCGAAAGTGTGGAACTAGGTCTCATCTTTGTTAATTTTTTTCTGTACTGTCTTTTTAGTTTAATTTATCAATTATTGTGATTTTATATTAACTAAGTTATTAATTTTAAGGGTTTAATCTTATGTGACATTTATTACATTTGGATTAATAATTTACTCTTTTGTCTTTAATAGTGCTTTGTGCATAGTGCACTATTAAAGTGTGCATTGTGCATAGTGCAGAGTGCACTAGCATTGTGCAGAGTGCACTGTTAAAGTGTGGATTGTGCAGAGTGCATAGGTCTTAATTTCTTTAATGGCCTAGATTTTGCCGACACTATTTAACTGTCTAGATTTTGCCGACACTCTTTAACGGCCTAGATTTTGCCGACACTAAACCCTAAAATCAATGGTTAAGATCATCCAAAATCAACGACTTACATACGATCACCCCTATTATAAATACGTTCTCACATTACACTCAAATTCACACCAACAGTTTACCCTCAACCTATATTTCTGATTAATCTTCTCTTCTCTGGTTCTTCCCAAACACCGTCGCCCAACCCGCTGAAATGGAATGGCAGTTGTGCCCAACCCAGTACTCAAATGACAAATTCCTAACTGCACTTTATCACAGTGGAACTGTAACCACCGATGAACATGGTGTTGTCTTTCGTTGTCCTAATCATATCTTTTGTAGGATGAATAAGGACATCACATTCGCCCAACTCAAGGAGAAGGCTGAGAGGAAGATACGGCCAGAGGGAGGGTGGCGTAAAGACGTGGAGCGTATCCGTTACAGAAAGTACAATTGTGGAGATGACAGGACATTCTGTTATTCTGTCATGGAGATCCAAAGCGACGACGATGTTCACGCAATGATGGAAGCTCATGCTAACATTCCAATGGGACTTAGTCTCTTGGAGCTGTAGGTGGACACAATACACACTCCGGAAGAAATCATTCATCTTCTGCGACCACCCCCACCACAACAAGTCATACCGAAAAGAGTCATCAACCACTACTGTACACTTCACTGTCAAGCCCATGTTATGTACAGGGAAGAAGATGGTGTGTATTTTAGTGGTCCAAACAGCATTTATTCCAGGCTTAAGAACAACATCACCTTCGCCGAACTGAATGAAAAACTAACGGAAAAGGCGCAGCTGGAGGGTGAGGAGCAAACGATCACTCGTATCGTTTATCGCTGCCCCCGGACCGGCGAAGGTAATCGTATTCGGTGGTGCGTAATGACTATCAAGACTGACAAACACGTTCGACAGATGTTTCAGCAGCATGAGATGTTTCAACCTCATACTCGGAGTCCTATTGAATTGTGCGTCGAAACAACTATTTCCACCGATGACATCATCCGTCGGGTTATCCCTCCAGCTGTCCAATGGCCACTACCAGAAAATGTTTCGTGGAAGTAGTTTCGATCATGTTTTCCTCTCGTTTCGTTTTTTATTTTCTATTCTTGTATTTCTGAAAATTTTGTTGTTTATTTCAATCTTTTTTCTATATTATATTATGTTCCAATTTTTAATCTCTTAATTTTTTTTGGTAAATATTAACGTAATTAAATTATAAATAGGTATAATCATTTTTATAAATTTATTTAGGTATTTATATATTAATATATGATTAAATAAAAAATTTGCAACACACAGTTCAGAAGTCATCCTGGGGCGACTTCTGAACTGCATTTAAATTTTTTTTTGCAAAACACAGTTCAGAAGTCACCCTGGGGGGGCAACTTCCGAACTGCATTTTAAAAAAAAATTGCAAAACACAGTTCAGAAGTCACCCTAGGGAGGCGACTTCTGAACTATAAAAAAAATTTACCCTACTTTAGTAAATAACCTACAATGTGCATTATTTTTGTAAATAATTTTTTTTTTCACCAAGATAGTTGTTTTGCCTCAAAAATATCATTCACAAGATAAGCATCTTAGTACAAAAAAGGTTCAATTCTGTCGTATGTATGTTTTTTCCCTCCTTTCACAGAACCATAATGATCTCTGACCACAATCCACATGCTTTAGGACCCCATAAGAATCTGAAAATCAACACATATACTTGTCTTTCCCAATCCCATCAAACTATTATTAAGTACCTATATAGAAGTAAAAATATCCAAACAATGTGTTACGAAAACAAAAATAACCATGATAACTTCAAACAGACTAGACAGAATATAAAACAAAAGGGAAACCATAAAATTCCAAATTGTTACGTTGACCCAAAAAATATCAATATACAAAACAACAACATCCCAAACATCAAACCTTGCCTATTGCACTACACAACATATTCACTGCAGTTCTAACAAAATCCAACCAAACAACCCATATCATCCACAAATATAATATTTGCGTAAAAAAAAATCCACAAATATAATATACATTAATTAATTAACATTGGCCTATGTAAAAACAATACAAGCTCATCCTAGTTCCAAACGAAACCAAATAGACCATTTCTACTTCCATCTTAAAAATATAGAAAAAAAGAAGTTAACCAAGGTTTTAAATTGCAGTGGCATATATCGCAATTCTTGATATTGCAGAGAATTGTAATTAAATGCGACTAATGCAACCTGAAACACAATGGCATTACAAATATCGCAATTCTTAATATTGCAGAGAATTGTGATTAAATGTGACTAATGCCACCTGAAACATGGTAGCATCACAAATATCGCAATTCTTGATATTACAGAGAATTGTGATTAAATACGACTAATGCAACATGAAACGCGGACACATTGTGGTTGCGAATTTCGATTAATTTACCTTGGGATTGAGGTTAAGGTGATGGAGTTAAACCTAAACCTTTGTGTTCCATGTTACCACAAGTGTGGTTGTTGTTGGGATTGCTCAAGTATCTGCAAAGTACTTTGCATTTGACAGCACTACCATAGACATAAAACCCTGGCGCAACCATAATTCTGACCATACTAGGGACCAACCTAGAAGACTTGTCCCCACCCATATCCTCCATGTAAAGAGAATCAAAGGACACAGCTTTGTCCACTCTAAAAATTGGCAAACTTGGATGAACTGAATTAGCTAACAAATGCACCATCCAAACACTTTTAGAAGCAGCAAAAAATGCTTGTAAAAGTGGTTCAGGCCAAGCTCTATTCCAACCCAACATTGCAACAATCTCACTCATTTTCCTATCACAAAATCTGCTGAAATCTTCACTAAAATGTCTAGTCCCTTTGCTCAACACTTCTTCCCAAGTCAACCCACAAATCATGTTGAATGATACAAAGCTAGCTTCGCACCTTTCCATTGGGTTAAGTATCTTATTACAAGCATTTTTTTGAAACCCAATTGACTCAAAATCCTCAAAGAATGTTTTGTTCAAAAGTGCTTCCAAGTAAAAAAGCAAACTTCTTGGATTCTTTGAAAAGGAAACTCTTATATCATAAGGTTGTAAAAGTAATGAAACTTTCTCAAAAACTTTGTTACCAGTGTGTCTCAATTGCATTGTTAGAGAACGACTTAGAAGCCTAACACTTGATCTTGCTTCTGAGACAGACAATAAGAAATGTTGTACAACGTTGTCGGTTGTGTCTCGAACATCATGCAATTTTTGCAAGTTAACGTTGTTGCTGCAATTTTCTAACCCGGATTTCAAAGTGTGACAATATAACTCAAGCTTATTGAGTTTCTTCTCTAACTCAGACATAGAACGCATGAGTCTAGAAGCTTCTTGAAGAGCTTCATCTCTTTTTCTTGTGGTTTGAACTAGTTTATGAGAGAGTTCAGCGATTGCTATTTTCCATTGTTCTTCTCTAGATGATGAGAGAGTGTCATTGATGTTGTTGGTTGAAGAGGTTGTTGACGACATGGGACTCTTGCGTGTGAGTTTTGAAACAATGGACTTGAAAATCCCATTTGGAGATGCTAATAAAGATGAATGCTTGTGATGATTTGTGGTATGATCAAAGGGAAGGATGAAGATTTTGTCACGAGAATGTGGTCTGCATTTGTTGCAAGAAACAGAACCATCTTCGAATTCAGTTTCGGATCTTTTTTTCTTGTGATTGGATTTGATGTTATTTTTGTTGACAATAGGTGTTGGAGGGTGGTGATTTGGAGTAAGCGTTGAAGAAGCACTTCTTGGAGTTGGAGTTGTTCTTCTGCTTCTGTTTTCACTATACTCATCAAATTCATGCTCCTCTTGAATCTGCAATAATTAAGAAAATTAAATTAAGCACATACTATATATTGTTACAAGAAAATAAAAAAGAGAGAAAATGGTAGGTAGTAGTGGTACTAACGGGAGTGAATTGAGGGGAGTGGCGAGAAGTAATTAGAGGGGGTGATTTGGTGGAGGAAGGAGAAGAAGAAGAAGAAGATGGAGAAGCCATTTGGGTTTGGGGGGTTAAGTTATTTTGGAATTGAAATAAGTAGTAGTATTGTTGTTTTTGAAGTTATGAAATGAAAATAATGAGATTTATCCGTGACTAGCTGTTGTGTTGTGTGAGATGTCAGGAAGAGTGCAGAAGATGGTGTGGTCCATGGTATTAAATGGGAAAGGAAAGGAAACGGGTAACATTAATTGTTGGTAGTAGAAAGTAAGTGAAGCAATTAAGGAGACTCAACTAACTACATTAATTCTTCAGTGCGGTGGATTCTGATACAACCAAACACGTCTCTTTCAAACGGAGGTGTGTGTGGTGCTTATTGCATGTGAACTTATTAAATGACGGACCCTCCTCATATTGGCTCCTTCATCACTTCCATGCTTTCTTTTTAATCAATTCCATGCTCCATTTTAGGATGTGTGTGGTACTACTCCTCAACATTCATTTTTTAGACTATCCACAGACTCTTTTAATACTTTCAAAGAAAAACGACTTTTTGGCTAGTCATATTTATGATCAAATTTTGCACTGCTCAACAATGTGTTTATCTACTGCGACAGAATCGAACCAGTGAGCACCAAATTGACCTATCATATTTCAAGATAGACCAAGTGTTAGTTCGATAAACAAAAAATCTTAATTAGCCTCATACAAATTAAGAGAATTAATTATGTTGATTTTATATTTTTGATTTTTATACAAAATATAAAGATAAGGGTACTTTTAGAATAATGACGTTAAATAGAACAATGTTAGTTGAAATATGTTCATATTTGACTCTAACAAATTAAAGTACTTTTGTTCATAAAATTAAGATTGAAAGGAGTATATTTTATATTAAATATGTCTTTTGCGAATAAAGAATGTCTCTCAAAGCCATCAGTTAAGAAATCAATAAAAAAAATGTGAGTTTCAAACGTTTCATTTATATTAAATAAATGAAATGGTCTATTCCTAATCTTTTTTTTTTCAACAAGAGGCTGGCGCAATCACCACGTATAGGGGAAATGAGAATTGAGAATTGAGAATGTCGCATACCGGGTACGAACCCGAGAGTAGACGAAAGATGTCCCTAGCTCCAACCACATGAGTTACATCATGGGACTCTATTCCTAATATTTGGTACTTTTGGCGTGTTACACACAAATTAAGATATCATTAATTTGTATTAGTTAAGTACTAAAATTACCTCTTTTGTAGTTGTCTTGGGATAATTAAAATCAAAATAAAAGAGTCTTGAAACAATTAATTAACACTTTGAGACTCTAAAAGCCTCAATAAATACAAAGGGTACATTTAGAAAAATTTGGTGAATTGTACATTGGACTTTTAAAAGCATCATTGTTTTAGAAAAGACCAAAAATACCAAATATCAGAAATGGAGGGAGTATCTTTTGGAATTTGAAAATGTGAACTTTCTCTTATACTTCTTCTGTGAAAGAATATAAGTAAAAATTAGTCAACGTAAATTAATGTATGTAATCCAAAATTTGTACTAGATGCATCAACTTTTGTTGACCAGATTTTGCTTATATTTTGTAGCGGAGGGAGTAATAAATAAGAGTTTTAAAGAAATGGAGCCATTGATAATATTGAAAATGATTATTTTTTTTTATATTTAGGAAGGAAAAATAAAAGTATTTTATTTCTTAGGTTGAATTATTCTCTAGATCCCTGAATTATTTGGAAATTTTTAAATAGGTCCTTAAATTGAAAAAAAAAACTGTAACCAGGTCTTTGAATTGAAAAAAAAAACTGTAACCAGGTCTTTGAATTAATGTAGTTTTTCAATTAGATCCTTCTATTACATTATAAATAGTTAACAATTAGTCAATGCTGACTTGACGTTGTCAATTTATAAATAGCTCTCTGAATATATTTGATAAGTTTAGAAATTTGTTTTTATTTAACATTTTTAATTGAAGAGTTATTTAAGAAAGATATATTTTTAAAAAATTGTAATATAACTATCAACTAACTGTAATATAACAGAAAGACCTAATTAAAAAATTGTTTTAGTTTAAGAATCTGCTTACAACTTTATTAATTTAGGGACCTATTTAAAAACTCTTAAATAGTTTAGTGACTTACAAAGTAATTAAACCTATTTCTTATAATAAAGGAAGGAATCAATATTTCTCACATAACTGTATTAACAAATCATGTATCTTAGTATTTAAGTTTTATTTGATAATATAAGTAGATATAGTGTTATCAATTTGTTAAAATATTTATTATGTGAATAGTACATTCTTTATCTCTATCACCATGATCCGTCTTTGAGTTGCCATGAAATGAATGGACTCCTCGTACTTTTTTGAGTTAGGACAAAACCTCTATAAAGATTGTGCTCAAAATTAATTATCACTCCCTCTATTCCTTTTTCTTAAATGTCGTTTAAGATTTTATTCTTTCCCTCAAAGTAGTTTAAGATTCCACGATCGAAGTGTGATTGAAGATGGTATAGTGCAAACTCACTTGTATTGTATGCCACTATTGTTGAGCATATCATAACTTAATTGAATCATTCTTGAAATTGAAAGTGACGGTTAGGAGTAATGTGTAAATGAAAATTGAAGTTTTGAAAGTAAAAGACTTTGTTTTCTCTACTTTAAGCCGCAATATTGGATTCAGATGTGAAGCAATCAATATAAAAAAATCCCATGATTTAGGGAACCTAAACCTTGTTTGTAGGATCATAGGTTCCAAAAAAACCACATAAATGTAAGGACGCGCTTAGGATGTAAAATGCGAAATGTGAAGTAGCAGCATTAAGTGACGACTGTGACTTTAATGTGCCATTTTAAAGAGGTCGTCACTATACGTGAAAGCAATTGACCATAATATATTGTCGTCACCTGGAGTAGTGTAGTGGTATACCCTTATTCTAAATAACCAGCAATTGACCATATTGTTGCTTAGAATACAACCAACATTCCAAGCACCAAATCTTAACCCCTCATATTATTATTATTTTGGGATTCTTAAACTTATCAACTTTTTCTTATCCAACATTTTAACTTCACTTTCGTGTAGTTATTGAAATACTAGCTCCGTCAACATTTTTAACACACTCTATGTATTTTGATTAGTATCTACAAAAAATAATATTAAAATTCGATTTTTAAGTTCATATCTTTTTAATATTTTGTTTCTCGAGTTTCTTGTGCTTAAAAATTCATATTTAATCTTATCCCTTGTTTTTTTTGGGTGATATCCCTTGTTATTAACATGGGGTGTACATGAGTTAATATTTTATAGAGACTAAAACTGTTGTCGAAAAATATTATAGAGATCAAAAGTTTGATGATTTTATAGGGACTAAAAATGAAATTGTGAAATTTTGTAAGGACTTAAATATATTTAACCCTATAACTTATATCCTGTTGATGGATGAAGAATTCAAAGTTTTGTGTATTGACTTCCAATTTCCTCCGTCTATTCAATGGAGGATCCAAATTTATTTTGTTTAGGGAAAGCTTCACATTAGCATAAATTTTTCACCAGCAAAGATTTGATCTGTGCCAATTAAGAAAAGGCAAAATCTTGCTGTAAACACATTATCTCACTAAAAATACATTTCATATCACAATGTGTGGAGGGGGTGTAAAACAAATTATATGTATTGCGGGAGGAAAAATAAAACCAACATGTATGATACTGTATCCAAGTTAGTCTTTTAAGAAAACAGAACCCTCAACCCTAAACTAGATAATGAGTTGACACTAACAGGTTCGAAAATGAGTTTTTTTTTTAATAGAAACTTTCAAGTTGCAAACATGTGATATTTAAATTTTTTTAAATAAAACTAGAATTTGAAAAATAAAGTATTTAAGAAATTTTTTTGATCAAAAAGTATTTAAGATTTTTTTTTTGGTCCCAATCAAAAAGTATTTAAGATATACATACACATAAATCACACAAATAAACCTTTAAACATTTCAAATAAGAATAGTTGCAAAGCACTGTTCTTGCGACAAAACTGGCGTTTGAATCAAAAGTAGCTCTTAAGTTCCTTTTATGTTTGACAGTTGCAACTCATGTTTGGTTTGAGAATACAATATTTTCACGTTTGAACCAAGAAATGCAGTCAAATTTTCCCAAAAAAACAAGACATGTAATGTAGATTACATCAAATGATACAGGATTATATCATATCTTAAAGTTTGACCACAAACATCAATGGGAGAAAAAGTAGGAAAAGAGAAATAAATAAAAATCCTCAACTTCCCAAGTAAAAATATTGTCAGATGGGCATCTCAAAACCTTTGTAACCTTCCATTTAAATATGCCGGAAGGGCCTATTGCCTATTTTAGCAAAGAATGGCACCAATAACAAGGTTACTTTACCAATTAAAGGAATGTTGAACACTGATTGTCAGAAGCTTCACTAAATTGTCGTTTTCAGCCCATAGTGTCGAAGAAATGTGTATATGGATAAGATTGACCTAAAATGCCATACGACCAGCCAGCCTGCTTTCAAGTATCCTCTTGTCTATGGCTGCATCTATGGAGCTCATCTGAAAGATAAACACGATGATAGTGATCAGCAAGTCATTATAGACGACAAATTACAACAAACAGATATTTTAGAGCATGGTCCTATGCAAGAGATCCAAACTCTGCGAAAGAAGCTGCTGACCTGGGCCAAGTCTGAATTCACTTGTTCCATAAAATAAATTGTAATGATGCTACGAATGAGCAAAAATCTGTTGGGTAAGATCATGTCCACCCAAAACCCCAAACTTTGGAATCAAGCAAGTGGAAAAAGAATAACATTGGTAAAACCAAACCCAACAAAAATCACATATACATACTCTTTTATCGTGTACAAATGCTGGGATGAAGGATCACGAAGTTGGTTGTTTGCAGCAAGCTTCACAAATTATGTTGTTGTACTTATGATTAACTACCAAAAGGAATTAGTAGAATAGCTAGTTGAACTTTTAGATGCCCACAAATTTGGAGACATATCTTGTAGCCCACAAAAGGCATATCTTGTTAGCTACCAAAAGATATGCCCACAAAAGGCATATCTTGAAGCCTCTGTGGCCATTTAATTTAAAATAAAACAACATGCAAAACCCATTCAGGTGGGAAGCAAATTGGAGGATTGAAAGGATAATTATTTCCTTTGCCATTTATTTTTCCTAAAACGATTGGAAACTTATACAGAATGTACCTCTTTAAATAGGAAACAATGTGTAAATAACTGAATCTGAAAACAGGAAGCATAAAGCCTACTCATCTGGTTAGATGTGAAAGCAACTCCATGTATTACAGAGGTAGTATGACTTACCTGGCTACTTTCATCATGCACCTGATATTTTGGTAAAGACATTCTTCTTTCCTCCTACAGCAACCAAGCATCATAACATTATCAACTAACAAAAAATAGTAGATTAGTAGTCAAATGAAAGACAGCACATTTTCTAAAGAATATAACTGACCATGGACATCGCCTCATCATCCCAAACTAAGTAGACTTCGTTAGTGGCAGGCTGTGTAGCAGGAGCTTTGTTTGAGATTACTGGGGGAGGCCCTATTGAAGGACCACCGGTATTTGGACCAGAAGCGTAGGAATGCGAGTTACTAGTTGTCCCACCTATAAAAAAAAGCAGAGGGAGAAGGAAATGAAACCCACGTGAATCATACATGGTCAAACAAAGATGGAGAAACTAAATTTTGGGTGCTAGGTTTTTCAATTTTATCAGCCACACTTGTGCAGTTAGGTAACAGAACCAGTCCCAAATACAATTGTTCAGGGAAAGAAAAGAAAAATTACCTGGAACCCCTATGGCTTGATAACTAGTTGTCATAGGAGAGTTGACACCCAAATGTGTATCAACAGGAACATTTGGAGACAGCACCGAAGTTATTGATGGAATACTTGAAGACAGAGGTGCGACAGAAAATGGTGAACTTTGAGTCGTCATATGATTGTTTCCAACAACAGGGAATAAAGGCTGTGAAACCGGTACAGAGGGTGAGGATGTAGGCAATCCAGGAGGAGTAATCTGTGTTTGGAGTGCAGGAGCAGTTGTCGGAAATGGTGGTCTCATATTCTGCACAGGAAATAATGGTTGCTGCGCGTATGGGACAGGAGGAGGAATTGAACCAGCTGGAGGCTGGGGATACCATTGCTGAGGTCTAGGTGGAGCCACTCCCCAAGCATTAGGAGGCACAGGTGCAGCAGGATTATAACTGTAGCAAAGAGATAATAAGTAAATGAGCAGATTCAGTGCCACTCCTAATTATAAATAATCAAAATATGCAAGAATTTAGCAAATTTACCATATTCCTATAAAACAAGGATTCAGATAGGAGAATTAAAATGAAAAGAAATGTTAACAAGCATACACTGGTGGAATCATGCCTAAGGTTGATCGAGGAGGATATCCTGTACCCAAAGGAGGTGGCACCATTCCACCTACAAGAGGGGCTGATGGGATATCCACCTTGGCTGCCTTCGATGGAGCATCATCATCTGCATTGATACAGAATCGTTAGGAAAAATAGTAAAACAATTCATGCCTGATCCCACATTTTTACCATCACTAGCAATATTTCTTCGAAGTTTTATCTTAAATCCTACAAAAAACACTCCTGACATCAACACTACCAAGAAACGGAAGGATTCAGAAAATAACAGTCATCATAAACATCAGGTGTATGATTATACAGCAAAGCACCTTCATTGACAACAACAAAAATCATTAAAATGGAAATTAACCATAAAAAGTTTAGGGATGCTTGTATTTTGTACTTATTAACTTTTAAGTTTTTCAGAGAAATAACTATCAATATGAACTAATCAACAACCAGAGGTATTATATTTGAGAGAAAGTCATCAGACAGGACATGACCTTCCTCTCCATAATGAGCAGCCAATACATCTGGCGGAATCCCTTGCATCCCATATATTTCAATATCTGTACTGTCTCTTCCAGGTTTTGCATTGGGCACCCTGAACAAAATATGAGAGTTTAGTAATATATAATATCTATATTTTAAGCACATTCACAAAACAAACAACACAAACATTAGTAAGTTTGTGCATCAAGGCTCGAAAATGCTTGCCTAACATAACATACAGCATTCCTCTATGTTACAAATAAAATTATTTAGGAATGGATCATTATTTAGTATAAGTATAAACATGTATTGTAAGTGCTATCTCTGCTGAAAGTATTGTGCGTTGGGTCTTGTACTCTCTGCTGAAGCCAGGATAAAAGGTGCATCTCAGCTTGCAGCTTCAGTAACAGAATAACTGTTCAGTAACAGAATAACTGTTACTGACAGCTGTCATCAGTTACAAGTAGCCACACTATATAAGCCACTTCTGTATCTTTCTCTCGTTAGAATCAATAAAACAGAATTTATCATTTCTGTTTTATCTCTGTTTCCCTCTACTTTACCTTAGTGTTGATTTCTAAAATGGTATCATAAGCAAGGTAGTTAAATTCGAGTTTCTACTTGAACTCGGGAGGGGATCTAAGAATCGTAACTCGTAGAGTCGTAACACGATTCGTAAGAGTCTACATATTTTACAAACTTATATAAATGAGCATATAAATTCATATATATGCATATAAAAACCGTAAGTAAGCTTCAATTCAAAATACTAATAAGAACATAATTCAAAATACTACAACTTAACAAGTAATAACTCCAAATGGCCGTGGGGCAGAGCAGTGAATACAACAAACAGAGTTCAAACAAGCAGCACATGAACATAAGAGGGGATGGTATATTTAATATTTAATTTGTAATAAAAACTAAAGCCCAAAACATGTAGTCCAGAATTGAATGCAAGAATGAATGAGAAGAAGAAGAAGCAGAGCGCAGGAATTTGGGTGAGAAAACAGTGAAGCTAATATGGGTGAAAAAACAGAGTAATAGTGCAGGAAAAGAACCAGGGTTGCTGAGAGAGAGGAAATAGTTGCTGAGAGAGAAGAAATAGAAAGAGTGACAAAGGTATAATGGTGCTGCTGAGAAAACAGAATTTTTGTTATAAGGGAAGGAAAACAGTGCTTTAATGGCACGAGAGAGGAAAAGAGGAAGAAGTGGCATGACGATGAGAACTAGAAATTTGAGAGAAACAGCATAAAAATTGGGGAAGGAGAAGGATAATAATAATAATAATAATAATAATAATAATAATAATAATATATAATATATAATATATAATAATAAGTTAAAATAAATTACCGAATAGGTAAAATGATAGAAGGGCTTAAAAAACTCTAAAAACGGTTAAAAAATAAGGGCTGGTTAGTCATTTAGCATTTAAAAAACAAGGGCACGATAGTCATTTAACAGAAAAAAACCTAATCTCGCGTCTTCTCCACGAAGCATACCCGACCCGAGAAGAACTTTCTGCGAAATGGGTTTCTGCAGAGACGTTTTCAGCGTGCCGCTCCCACCATCTCAACGATTCAGCACGGCGAATCTACCGTGCTAGCCTAGATGCGTCTCTGCTCGGCGTCAAACTCGGAAGGGTCTCTGAAAATCGTAAACTCGTACGCTTTAGCGACTTAGCTCGCGAATTTGCCTACCTTGATCATAAGCTTTCTCAATCCCTTACCATGGCTTCCCCTACCAATCCTTTCACAAGCACTGACTCCGGTTGGAATCCTTTCACCATCCCAAGCTCTCCTCAGTCCCCTGCTTCAGACCATTCCTCCTCTCCAACTGAATCTTCTTAACACTCCACCTACCCCTCATTCCTCCCAATCTGACACAACTGTTTCTGCTTCAACTTCAACAATTTCTCCAAGCTCTCGTCCTTCCTCTTCAAACCCCTAAACTGTCACCCAATGCAAACCTGTGGCAAATCTGCTATCATAAAACCCAGGTTGCAGCCAACTCTTTTACAGACCCATTTGATCCCCTCTACAGTCAAACAGGCCCTGGCAAATTCACACTGGCTTGCCGCCATGCATTCAGAATATAACGCACTGCTGAAAACTAATACTTGATCACTGGTATCCTTGCCACCCAATAGACAGGCTATTGGGAGTAAGTGGGTTTTCAGAATCCAGGTTAGTGGCCATAGGGTTTTATCAACACTCCGGTTTTGATTACACAAAGACGTTTTCAGCGGTCACCAAACCTGTAACTGTTAGGACTGTGCTTTCCATTGCAGTCTCTCGTCCCTGGCCTATTCATCAGCTAGCCATAAATAATGCCTTCCTCAATGGACTTTTGAGTGGAAAAGTATACATGCAACAGCCACCAGGATTCCAGGCAGCAGATACTACCTCAGTTTTCAAATTAAATAAGTCTTTTCATGGCTTCAAACAAGCCCCTAGGGCCTAGTTTGACATATTACAGCTTTGGTTCAGTTTGGGTTCAAATCAAGCTCTAATACATAATAGAAATGTAGAAGAGAAACTCGGAGAGGGGGGAGGGGAGAGGGAGCATAGCGGTAACTCTCAGCCGAATCATTACAATAATAGGCAATTTATAGAACAGAGTTGAAACTCAACTGGACTCGGTTCAGTTGGTTACAGTGTTAATTGCTGCTATACACTTAGCAGAATTAACTAATTCTAACTGCAGTAAAACCATTGCTCTGTATATACTACTCTATAATGTGATCCCTCTCTCTTCATTCTACATGGTTCAGCTCATACCATTTTTTGTCTTAGTACATATGGCAGTGGATGATATTATTGTAACTGGAAGCTCTTTGTTGCTTATTTAACACCTTATTGCCAGGCTGAACTCATTTTCCCTTAAGCAACTAGGGTAGCTTGGCTATTTTTTAGGAATTGAAGTTCAGTACATGCCTACTTTTCTGTACTTCTCCCAGTCAGAAATATATTAGAAACTTGCTGTCATGACTAACATGGCCTCTGCCAAAGGGATATCCTCCCTCATGATCACCAACATTAAACCGTCTTGGTTTGGGTCCAACTAATTGGAAGATCCTACTTTATTTCGGCTTACCCTTGGTGCTTTACAGTTATGAGGCCTGGAATATCATATAGAGAGAATAAGGTGTGTCTATTTATGTCCCAAAGGGATATCCTCCCTCATGGTCACCAACATTAAAATGTCTTGGTTTGGGTCCAACTAATTGGAAGATCCTACTTTATTTTGGCCTATCCTTGGTGCTTTACAGTATGATACAGTTATGAGACCTGGAATATCATATAAAGAGAATAAGGTGTGTCTATTTATGTCCGAGACCCTAAATGAGCATCCTAAAGCAGTGAAAGGGAGCCTAAGATATCTAGAAGGGACTGTCAACCATGGCCCGTTACTTCAGCCCTTTTACTCTGCAGACTCCGGTTTCCATCACTGCGCATAGAAATGCCCACTTCTGGTGCCTGCCTTTATCTTGGACCCAATGTTGTGTCTTGGTCGTAGAAGCAGACTCTAGTAGCCAGATGCCCAGATCAAGTGCTAAGGCTGAGTACAGGAGCCTAGCAGCCCTAGCCTATGCAGCCACTGAGATTTTATGGCTTCAGCCCCTACTTACTGAACTAAAATGCAATTTCCAAGTGTCTCGCATCTGCGCATAACTGATTCTGTTACTGAAACCTGTAACCAGTTCCACACTATAGAAGATACTTCTATATATCATTCTCTCATTAGAATCAATATAACATATCATTTCATTATTCTCACAATTTCTCTCTACTTTACCTCTTTTGATTTCTAAAGCCCCAAATTAGGGTGGGGGGAGGCTAGTTAAGGGAGTGCCCTCTCTCCAAAGCCATCGCCTCCCCCTCCTAACTCCCTAAAAGGCTCTATAAGTAACCGCCAAATTAAAACATTTACTAAAATTTCAAGAATTTCAAGAATGAGTTAAAATTAACCACAACGACGGCAGCAACAATAAAACAAACAAGCAAACGAAACAAGATGGCAGCAATTCTCAGGTGCAAATTGAATTATATAAAGTTTGTCGATATGATTGAGGATAATAGCAAGTAAAAATGTAAAATTGAAAACCCTAAATAATGAAGGGAGAAGTGGGTTATACTTGGTGACGGATTCCTTGTGGACTTGTAGGACGTGGATGGACATACCGCCGGCGGTGGAGAGTTTCTTGTGGCAAACGTGGCACTTGAAATGCTTCGCCTTCTGATGTTGGACCAAGATCTTCTCGTCATCGAATTCACGATCGCAGTAATAACACCAAACCTTAGAAGCAACCCTCTTTTTCTTCTTCCCCATAGCGATTCCGATCCCTCACGAATTAGGGTTTGAGCTAAAAAAACTGGGGCTTCGAGTCTGCGCCGTGCACCCACCCTGCGCTACGAGGAGGAAGAGGAGGAGGAGGAGCAGCGACAGCAAACTAGCTAGGGTTTGAGATTGAGATTGTTGTCTTCTAATCGACGAGTTCAAAAGTGAAAATCGCAAACACGCTTGGGTTAGATTGATACGTGGAATTTGGTTATTTATGCAAATATGCACAGTTCTGTGCCCAAGTGGAAACAATTATTTATTTGATTTACATATCAACGGCACGCGTGAAAAGGATTACGAGTCAACGTGCACCTGTAACACTTGTTTTCTATCGTTGGCTTTTTTTCCCTCGCAAAATCGTTGGGTTAATGATTTTTGTTTAATTGGAATGGAAAAACGATGCTTTAGATCCACAATAAATAAAGAATTTAATTTATATAAGCAAAACGATATGTTTTTAAAAAATTTGACTTTATTTCAATTAGCTTGAGGATTTAATTTATATACACAATAGGTGTATAATTGTTTTACACTATCTATGCATTAGAATTTTTTTTGACAATATCTACGCATTAGAATTTGACACATCATCAAAAAGAAATTGGTCAGTTAGTAACAACTAGTTAGTCAATTAGTAATCAATCACTCCATGTATTGTGATTGGTGGTGGTCGTAAAAGTCTATATACAATATGAAAATTAAACTCTTACCTTAAAGGCTACTTATACCATAAATTTTTATTAGTTGATGTTGTAAACAAGTTTATAGCGACTGTGTATACCAATAAACCCATAGATAAAATGACTTAATTTATATACATCGTCAGTGTATAAATATTTCTATTACCTTATATATCATACATACTATGAATTGTTATTGATTATGGGTGAAAAAAATTTTCACTGCCACTATTGTTATTTAAAATTTTATTCTATCACAAATAGCTTCATGACTTTATTTGAGCCTTCCTACTCTGTTTATGTGTGAGGGAATATTTCCAAATGAAGGGCTCTTCTGAGTTATGCCATTGTATTAGTCGATGCTTGACGAATATTGATGTGATACATTTATAGATCCCCATTGACAACAACAATGATTTGTCTTGATTCTCCAATAGGTGTGGGGTTGGATTGGGTCTCCCTTTATGTCATTCCGAAGAAGTTTCTCTAGTTTGGTCGTTGAGGCTCAATTGCTTAAGCCAGTATGAGTATTATCCATGGGCTTAGAGAAAGGGCATAAAAACACACATTGTTTGTGTGATGGTGATACTTATTTTATATAGAGTTGACCCGTGTGTAGATATCATACCACGATATTGAGTCCTTGTATCAAGGTGGATATCCTCCATTACAATGATATCCATCACTCGTTGTTGTTGTTTGTCTTTTACTAAAACTTTCTTCTTCTAGGATCATTAATGAGGAAAGTTTTAGTGACTCCATGAGTGGGGTGGCATTGATGGTTTAAGGTGAGAAGAGTAAAGTTACCATGGTGGGAAATGAGATGAAGTAGAAGAGATCCACACCCACATCCTCCTCCCGCCATCGCTGCAAGTTCCTCACTCCGTTTTTCCCTTTATTTCTAGCCTCCAACTCTGCCTTCTCTTCTCAATTTCTCTGAGGTTGGTGTTGGTAGCAACTTTTGGGGTTACAGGTAGGGGGAAAGTTCAACTGAACAGTGAATTAGTCTAATTCCCCAAGACTAATAGCATAAAAAACAACATCAACATTACAACAACGAGAATAATCATTGATCTTGGAGCTTCTTTTCCATGGAGTGACTTCTGTGGAGCAGCGAGCACAACGACGATAGACGATATGAACTGAGAGTGAGATGTGAGTGTGAAGACTGAAGAGAGGGCAGAGAAGAGAATGGAGAATTGAGAGAGTGAGACAAAGGCGGATCCGCTTAGGCCACTGTGGGCAATTGCCCCCATAAACAAAAATAATTTTGGTAGAAATATACATAATAAACTTTTTTTACCCCCACAAAAAGTTAGGTCTTGCCCCCATTAAGAGAACTTTTTAAAATTGAATGTTAAAGTTATAAAATATAAAAGAGAGAATAAACTATCATTTTCTCTTCTATTTAGTTCCTAAATTACAAAAACCTAATAAATAATCCATAAACTATTCAAAATCCGTCAAGTTAGATTTTTTAACTATCCTTCTCTCTCCTATTAAGAATGTAACTAACGAACTAATATGATGAATTTACAATAGTTTAGAGACTATTTTTTATATTTTTATAGCTCATGGATCAAATAGGAGAAAGAAGGATAGTTTAAAGACCATATCGAAGATTTATTCTTCTTCTAATTTTTTTCTATTCCTCTGACATTTTAAATTTGGAGATTTTAAATCGATGATTTAAAGACACGAACTACGTTAGATTTGGGGATTTTAATTTTTTATTTTATTTTTTGTGATAAAATTGCTTATTTTCTAAAAACTAATTGTAATATTTTTTTTACTGAAATATTATACATTTTTTTGCCCTCACCATACAAAATTCCTGGATCCCACTGGAGTGAGATGAGAGTGGGAAGAGGGAAGCGAGTGCAGAGAAGAGAATAGAGAACTGAGAGAGTGAGATGTGTGTGGGGGAAGGCATGTTTGACACGTTACGCAATTGATAGAAAAAAGGTTGTGAGGCTGAAATTCAGAGAGAGCAAGAGAACAAATAAACACACATGGCTGCAGAAAACTGAAACAAAATATTTGTCACTATTTTTCTAATTATTTGCTGAAGAGAACAAATTTGTTCACCATACAGTGGCTGCCAACGCGGACCACATGTCGACGTCCTACTGGTCGGAGCTTTTGGGCGGCAAAGCGGGAGATTTGGCGCCAAAATGAGCCGGAGGATGACGTGGAGAGTACCACAATATTTAGATTTTAAGATGAGAAAAATAAACTCATTTTAAGTGCATATTTTCCAAACATTCTTCCAATACCCCTACTAAATATGAGATATATCTTTACTAGATATTAATATTTTTTAAACAATCTATTTAATGCAGGGGATATATATATATATATATATATATATATATATATATATATATATATATATAAATAAAGTAACATTTCAGATTAATTAATATCAATCAATTTCATTGATTTAAGTAATTTTAGTTCTTTCTTTTAAGGATTTTAGGTGGTAATCCATATCTATATCTATATCTATATATATAACATTTGAGAATAACCTATCATAAATGTTATGAATTGCTTAGCATTATTGATGAGCTCACAATAAGTATGAATTTAAATTAGGAAATTTATTAACATCTATATCTATCTATATCTTTATATAGCATTTGAGAATGATCTATCATCAATGGTAATCCAAGTGTCAATTAGTACACTAAATTGTAAATATTTATATAAACCAACAATTGTAATAAATAAAATAATAGTAAGTTTAAATTAATAATGCTAAAAATATCTACTAAACCTCAGCTATGAACTCAATTCGAAGAAATATGTAGTATATTAAAAAAACTTCTTAAGTGGAACAAATCTTAGCAAAATTAATTAAATCCTAAAGGTTTAAATATGTTTTTAATCCCTGCAATTATAACAATTTTTTAAATAAGGCGCTGCAAATTTTTTTTGTTAAAAAAGTCCCTGTAAAATAACTGTTTTTTAAAAATACCCTTCTGTCAAGTATTCTGTTAGTTGTTTGCTGACGTGACTACTAAAACTCTATGTTGGCATATTTGACTTTTAAAAAAGTTCCTGCAATTTTGTCAAAAAAAAAAGTCATTGCAAAATAACTTTTTTTAAAAAATATCCTTTTGTTATTTTCTTTAATATTTTAAATTGTTGACTTGGATATATTTCCCTATTTACCCTCGCCCTCTCTTCCTCCCTATCATCTTCTTCCACAACCACATCACTGCTAACGATATAAGCAACACCAGACCACGCAGGGCAACAATATAACCCTCTTTATATGCTTGCTCAGAGTGACACACTTTACAGCGTCATCATGAATAAAACATACGCTCCTTAAGGCAATCTGGATGAAATAGGAAAACAAGACACGAAGCCTTGAAGAATTGAATGAACAAGGGAAGGAACAACCCATTCCAGCTCAAAGATTGTATAAATGGGCTAAACATATCAGAGGCATTTAGTTCCCCCAAATTCCAAAGTTTAACAATCAAATATTCCAATAATGGTCATAAAAATAAATATCAATATTTTTAAAAATTCACTAATTTTTAAATTATGGAGTAAAAAATTTAGAAGAAAAAGAATGAGGATTAAACTCAAAATATATTAGTATCTAAATTAATAATAATTAGTATTTTAATAAAAACTATAATTTCAAATTATACATATGTTTGAAGTTTTGGACCAAGCGTCATACAAATATGTTGATGCTAACACTTTAAATTTAAAATTCAAAAATTTATTACATTTATATAATCTATACAACTAAAGTTTATAGTTGGTTTATTTAAAAAAATAAATAGATGGCATCTTGGAAGAATACAAAAAGAAAGGTATATCGAAACGAATGTGTATATTCAATTTTCAAACATTTATTCTCAAGGCATACAATCAAATATATGACACTAAAAAATACCGTGAGTGGTGGAAGCTTTCAAGTTGAAAAAAATAATGAAATTGTATTAATTACTATATTTATGGTTATTGAGTGGTGACTGGTGAAGATATTTCAAAGAGTTTAAAACTCTCGATTGCATCAAAATATTTGTTGACTGTATGCTCTGTTCCACTCGGGTCAGGTAAAATGAGTGGGTCGAAGAAGTCACTCATTCAATAAACCACAATGATGATCGATGGATTAAACTATCCAATTGAGTATTGTGTTAGTTAGAGTCACAAATCTAGATCTTCACATGAGTTACTAACAATTGATATTAAAAATTACTTAATAGATATTTTTGAGAAGATTATTCATAATAGAAATGATCAATAAATTTTCAGTACAAAAATTATATATAGTACTATTCCGGACTGGGCCGTCACCGACCCAATGACTAGTGCCAAAAGTGTTATTGTTGAGGAGAAAGCACTTGGCACGCGCACAAGCGCCTAATCAACGGTGGAGATCACTCCGCCAAATCTAACGGCTGACTCGCGTCGCCTCACTCTACAAATACAGGCAAACCCCGCTGAAAGGTACACTTTTCAATACAACCTCTTCATATCTTGCCTTGAGTTCTACTGCCTAACTTGGATATCAAAGTGTCTTTGCAGGTACCACCCGACTTGGACTGCGTGCCCTACTTCAGAAGGATCTTTGCACTGACTTCTCAACTCGGATAAGCAATGGCAGTTAGCACAAAATCAAATACAAATAAAATTAATGATTCATTTGTCAATATTATATCCTCGTGCTATGCACGGGTAGGAAATTCTAGTGTATTCTATATATATAATAAAAGATATGAAAATCATGTTATAACTTTCGGCCCAACTAATGGCCATCATAATAATAATCATAAACTTTATATTTATGTGCTCGAGCATCATAGTTTCGCAAAATAAAAGTGTGTTGCACTCTATGTGATTGATTTATGGCCAAAACGAAATAAAGCTAATTTTTACTATGCGTGCCAAAAGAAATAAATTATGGCTTTTTATGAGTTAATTGAGCTAAACTTTTTTTGAGTTACCATGTTAATAGTGTACAGTATCTATCGACTAATTGAGCTAAACTAATATAGAAGAAATTATAATTTACTGAAATTTTTGACGGGCTATATGAGATATTTATTTATTTATCCTAGCACTTGCCAAATGAATGATGTAGACAAAATAATTTGCTTTTTTTGATCAACTTAAATCAAATAACAAAATAAAGACCACAGACATTATTACACATATTAAAACCCGAGAATTGACGTCTTATATCGCTAAAATTGCTAATACAACCAATAGTGTGGAAAAAACAATCTGGTTTTATGTCAAGACAATTGACCATAATTCAATGAAGGGATTTAGGGAGTACAGTTGTGCATTAACTGGAATCATCATATGACTCCTATATATGATGAAAAGATAAAAAAACAAATATCTTTGTAACTGATTAGAAACCAGTAAATAAACAAATCAAAACAGAACTGCCCCTAAATCACGATCCTTTTTTAATTAATTGGTTGTAGTTTACTGTGTACTCTGTGAGAGAAAAGTTGAATGTAGTTGGGTCAAAGCTGTAAAATGTGCTTTGCAGGTAATTTATGGTTACCTAAGAAAGATGCTTTTTTCCTTCCATAAGCTAATCAACCATTTCCAAATAGAAAGTTGAGACTAAACATTAATAACAAAATTTACTTATTGCGGCCAATTAAGTTCACCGTCCCACCTCTTTGGCAAATTATTCTTTTGTTACCCATAATTCAAGGTGTGGTGTGTGGTCCATAATCAGGTCTAGACTAGAGTGAAAAAACTTTACCTCATGAATTCCTCGCCTTTTTGAAGAGTTTTGATAGGTACCACATATGAGTATGAACTAAAGTTTTGGTGACAAATTCATTTCATTCAAAAGTAAAAGGAGAACCATCATATGGGTCAAGGGTCTTTTTTTGGGGGAGGGGGGGGATTAAGATCGCCATTTTTCCACGAAAAATGGTTGTTCGTCAATTATCGTAATGTCACATGTCATTGTTAGGGATGGCAAAACGTGTTCAGCTAAGCGAGCTAGCCAGCCATGCCAAAAAATAGTGAGGTGGATTGGTGATAGGGGTGGGAATAGGCCAGGCTGCCTAACAGGGGTCTATGGTCCAGCCTACAACAGGTCCAGGCTAGACCGGCCTATTTTTTAAACAGATAAGGCCAAGACTTTTTTAAAAGACTATTAAGCTAAATAGGCCAGACCACAAGCCATCGGAACAGCCTTTTAGGCCTATCAAATCGGCCTATTTAAATAAATATAACTAATATTTTTAATTACTAATATTATTTTATATTGAATTTAGTACTCCTTAAGTCATAACTTTTCTAACATTTTTTTAGTTTAAATATATTAGCCTACATCAATATTTGACATAGTTGAACTTATTATTATAAAATAAATTTGAAATAGGATGTTATATAAAGATATTTCCCTAAAAGATGTCCAGCTCGGCCCAACCTATTCCCACCCCTAATTGGTGATCTCAACCCAACAACTCTTTTGTAATCTCGTCTACCTTGTCCCCTAACTTAACTAGCCACAAAGAGACCACTTTGTCAATTTTACATTTTTTTCCTCTTGTTTCAATTTCTTCTATGCTTTCTTTAGGTTATGGTAGACCAACCCACCAACTCACCGCCTTGTTTGAGGTGGATTTAGAGAGATACTCCCATCAATCTACCTCTTTTAAACCCAAAAATATTATCTAATTATGTAAGGGGCGAGTTGCTGCACGGTGAAGCAAGCTGCATAGCCGTTAGATCCAGCAAGAGAAACGACTCAGTAGCTTGCTGCACCGTGCAACGGTCCAAACTCTTGAGCTGAAAGGCCACTACGGTACAAAAATGAGAAACGAGAGAGAAAATAATTTTCAACTTTAATCTCGAATCTGATAGGTAGCAATGTGATCCATGAGTTAAGTTTAAAGAGCACAAAAAGAAGCAAAAAGTTTAAGCAAGCTAGTGAAGCTAGTGATTGAATAGCATATGCCCACGATTCCAGCAAGGCAGGCAAGCAGAGCCCACCTAACAACCCAAGAATAAAAGGGCACCCCACAAATTGAATTTATTATTCATTAATAATTAATTAATTTCAAACTATAATAAATAACCAATCAAAATATATTCTCTTCCAAAATCCTATTCCTCCCTAAACAGTCTCTCTGAACCATGCCATTTGTGGCAGAAGAGATGCAGCAGCAGCAATGGAGAAAACCCAGAAACCAATTCTCCATTTCACAAACAGATCCAAATCCACAAATCCAATCAACTCGTTGCAAGTCCACCATTTCCTCTCTGCTTCTTTCCACATTTTCCAATGAAACCACCACCACCTCAGTTCAATCACACGCAAACCTCAACAGCAGGAAAAAGAGCAACTTTTCTGTTAGAAGATTGGGGTGCACCGCCGGTGCGTCGCAGCAGGTGTCAGTGCCGGCGGTGATTCGTGCCTCCGCGGATTGGGAAGGGAAGAAAGCGAGAAAGAAGAAGCAGAAGCAAAAGAAGAAGGTTTGCCATGTAGAGAGTTCTTCTTGTGGTGTGGATTTTCAAGATGTTTGGTGTGGGCCCCCCGGAATTGGATTCTCAGCTGTTGATTGCGTTGTTTCAAAGAAGAATGGAAATGGAAGGCCCAAAATTGATGTCAACAACAACATAACTCACAATCACAGGGAGGTAGTTACTATTAATAACCTTACTACCATTTATATGTGTTGATGTTTTCCAACAGCCTATGAATACTATGATTCTAATTGTCATTGTTTTTTTATTGATGAACTGTGAAGTTCGTTTTCCAATGCCCACTTTGTTGTACTCCATTTAGCAATTAGCATGAGTTAGAAATGCGATTATTATTTTTTGTTGACTAAACTAAAAAAATTAAATGAGATTGACTAATATTCTTAGTAATTAGCATGAGTTAGTAGTTGTTTTTGTTTACATTAGAGACTGGAGGGACTAGGGAGCACCAAAAAAATTACTACTCCTGCCATGCTTTCCCAATGCTCAGATTCAAGGAGGAGCTCTTGTTTATTAGTGGTTGAATGCAAGTCTCGTTGACTGCATTGTATTTGTGTGTGTGTGTAACTACTAACTACTACTATCTCTCTATATAAATTTATTTGTTGTGAATTAGAAAGACATGTGTATGGATAGTTTTGATTTCAGTTTGATTGGTTTCAAATATGTACTAACCCAACATGCTTCATCATAACTATATTGACAGCGTTCATCTACTTTCGGAAGGCGCGTCAACCCAGAAACCTTCCCCTTTCTAGACACCGACACCGATCCTGACATTTTCACAACATGCTCTTTTGGTACAGAAACATACACTCGCCATGTTAGAGATCCTTCCTCTGATGATTTTCCTGAGGTTTGCTCATCCTCTTATCTAGTTGTTTTCTTTCATGTTGCAATTCTTGATGCGCCCAATCAGTCGGTCCAGTAGTATCATTGAATGTGATTCATAAACAGTAATACTAAGCAAAATCTTGTCTATTCATTTCAGAAGATGGTAATTTACTCTGGGTAGCACTTGAATGTATTGGCTACTAAATTGGATTGGGTTGCCTTGATTAGAATTACCAAATCATGTTTTTAACTTGGCTTTTCTTAGTGTCATTAAGTATGAAGATGTTGCGATAAAAATGAATGATTTTTTCATATATAATTTGGAGAGTTAGAATCTTGATTGCACTTGTTATCTTAGAAGAAAACGGAAAAATAGTGAAATTTGCCACACATGCTGGATTGTATGTCAAGTAAGCCTGATTGTTATGTGTACTTCAAAGATAATGATGCTTCAAGGAAGCTTACTAATGGGGAGACGATTAAATTCACAAGACGATTTCAGAGACTGGAGACTTGATGTTGATAACATGTCATATGAGGTTAGTAAACCAGTCTATTATTTTTCTTTTTTAACAACTATATCCTCAATCTCTGGCTATGTTATCCATATACACTCATTTTTGTTTATGTTTGTCAAACTTTCTGGTTTATGTTTGATAGCAATTGCTTGAGCTTGGTGAGAGAATTGGTCATGTCAATACTGGACTCAAGGAAGATGAGATGGGACATAACATAAGGAAGACTAAGCTTCAGTTATCAGATAATAATGCATCAAAGCATCAAGTAGACAAAAAGTGCAGCATTTGTCAGGTAAGTGTGCAAATATAAGAAGTTCATCACATTGTTTTTCTTTCATATATTATAATTTATTTATAATGCAATGTAGTAAGAGTTTAAATGATGGCATTTAATTGATCATGCTTATTTTTTGAGTACAGGAGGAGTATGAAGCAGATGATGAACTGGGGAGGCTTAATTGTGAACATTTGTATCACTTTGAATGTATACAACAATGGGTTGCACACAAAAATTTCTGTCCAGTTTGTAAGAAGCAGGTTGCTGCTCGACACTGAGTGATGAGACAATCCTAATGTTATTCTCAGTCTCATCCTTATATAGGTGTATAGTTTTTCATATCCCACATAAGCTAGGATTTTCATTTTTTGATGTCATTTATCATTTCATCTTCAAAACTTCAGCCTCCTTTTAGAGGAGTCGGCAATGTATTTGGGTGAAGGTTTCTTGATTGGGATGAGACCTTTGCATATTATACGCAAGTAATCCTTTTATCCCCAATGGAGTTTGTGTCTCTGCCATAAAGTTAACTGGGTGTTTTATTATTAAGGATGTTTGTTCTTGACTTAACTATGCTATGGATAGTATAATTGATGTTGTTCTACATCTCTGTTAACAGACACGCTACAAAATAAGATGAATTGTGTCACATGCTATGAAGCTGATGTAAAATACCTGATGTCTGTCATGGGTTTAGCAATTCTAACGTACTTGTTCTTTGAGGTCTTCGTATCATCTATTCTCTAACATATATATACCCCCTTTATGGCCATGC
Organism: Astragalus glycyphyllos; assembly: GCA_963573325.1. Lineage (NCBI taxonomy): Eukaryota > Viridiplantae > Streptophyta > Magnoliopsida > Fabales > Fabaceae > Astragalus > Astragalus glycyphyllos. The sequence continues at coordinate 84,007,111 of OY754310.1, forward strand.
ATTAGTCCTCTGTTTCTCTAAAGTTAGTTGCATTGTTTTTATTTTCCAAATCAGCCATCACAAGTTCAATAATTATTTTGGAGAAGATACTAAATTATAAATAGATCTACATGTGTGTTACGAGAAGAAACAAACGAAAAAAAGCAAATGAAAGAAAATTTGTGGCTATTATTCAATCTATTTTTCGTCAATTTCTGAAATAACATCTCTGCTCCTTAAAAAAAATGAGACTCACAATAATTCTTGCCTTTCGTACATAAGCTTGTTGTACTATTTAGAGCTCGATTGATATGCCGGTCAAATCCGAGTGTTAGAAACAAAGCGATGTTTCAAACAAAAACAAATAAAAAGGGGTGGGGTGGAGGAAGGAAAAAGAAACAATGGAAAAGTAAACTTCGTTCTCTAAATAATAACACGTTACAATTACAACAATACTCTGAAAGAATGATCTGACAAAATTACAAATAGTCTTGATTTGAACAAAGAAGTAGGTGAAGATGCATTCCAACCAGCATTAAAGGCCGGTGCAATGACTCGAGTACATGGCCGGTGCTACTGAGGATGAACATGACTCGAGTACATTAGCACTTGCAATAGAAGAAATTTTTGGTATGCTTCATCATTCCATGTCTTACTGATTTCAGGTTTGGAAGTGTTCTGCACTGTACTTCCGACCTTGAAGGCGATCCGAGGTAGTTAGTGGTTGATATCCTTAGTCAATGACCGTATCCGATCCTGCTGGTGTTGTACCTGCAAAATCACTCCGATGCTAAAGTTAGTGGGATAGTCTTGGCGAAGTGATAAATAATAGAATGTTTACCTTTAATGATGCAATGAATGTTGTATTTATAGAGTGGGGTGGGGTTGATTCCAATGAATCAGGTCCATCCGATCTGGGGGTTTGATCTGAGCCCTTGATGTTTGGGTTGGGCCCTATTGACATTGGGCCTACAGGGGTGTGAATAGATGCCAAAAGGGGGTGTATATGGCAAAAAGCCATTCCATAACAGTTGCCCCCCAAGTCTGGTCGTCTCAGAGGCAATCTTGACTTGACGAGATTATGGAGTGTTTTCACGATCTCCGAACGAGCTGTGATTTTTCAGACGTCGCTATGAGATGGGAAGGCGGTCTTATCTGTTCGATGTTTGACGAGATACGAAGTGTTCTTTCTTACCGATGTCGAGTATGGTCTCTGACAGTGATGAAGTGGTTTTGACCGTTATAATAAATTTGAATTTTGAATTGGTGCCTTTGCATTTATTGCGCTTGTCAGAGCGCGTTTCCCAATGGTGGCTAATGATGGTGACGCTTTGGTAGGCGTGTGCGTGTGTCGAAAGCGTTTGATGGGATGGGTCGATTCGATTTGGGCCCAATCCAGTTCTGCGAGGCCCACTATAAATAGGGGTTAGGTCCCCTCATTTCTTCCTGATTTTCAACTTGCTCTGCATACCGATCTTCATATCCGAGTTTAAGTTCGTCGATCAGGAGGATAGTGGCTAGAGTTTCACCATTCCAGTGGGTCCAAGTGCTTGACTTCCGCAGAAGACTATCAGCGAGAGCTTCGTTTGTGTGAGGTTAGTTCTTTTCTCAATCTCTCTATTGTTTTTTCTTTGAACAGTTAGATTTGCCCCCATTTCTTTAGTTGCCACAGGGTGGGGGTCGTCAGGTCGGTTTCAAGATCGGTACGGACCCGTTAGGTCGTTACTCCTGACTTTCCCATGCCCCCATTCCTGCAGGTTTTAAAACTGGCGGTTACCAAAAAAACTCGTAGGCAGATTTCCCAGCAACCACCGCAACTTGCGAACGCGATGGCCTCTAGTGGGGAGAATGTCGAGTGTCGTCGTTCCGATACTGTCCCGGTTATTCCCGAAGTTCAAGATCACCCTGATTCAGCCCCGACCAGCGAACAAGTGGAGGACGATCCTGAGGTTGGTCGTCATACTTCTGATGATGGGGAGCAGTCTTCTGAGGATGTGGTTGTCGTTGGTGTAAAAAACACTGAGACCGACGTCGTCGTGGTGGAGACGGCGTCTTCTGAAACGACGCGTTCCGATGATGAGCAAGGGTCTTCGCGCACTCAGGAAGTGGGGGGTTCTGAATCGAAATCGGAGTCTAGAACCGAGACAGGGGATAGGCAACATTATTTGCAGCAAAGAAACGATGGGGTTGCTGTTGACGTGGCTGCCGAGGCTGATGATCGCATGTCTGCTTTGACTGATGGTTATTCGAGCACTGGTCCGGGGCGAGTCGATCTTCCTATGCCTTATGACGTGAATGTTCCTCGCATTCTTAATTGGGTCGCTTCTTCTGTTACTGAAACAAGGTCTCTGTACGAAGCAGGGGAAGATATGAGCACTTTTGTAGATAAGTTATCCATTCGGGGCCGACTTTGGAATGTCGAGGGTATGAGATCCGATGAGCATGCAACGACCTGGCCAGGATCTTTGAAATTTGTCATGTATGATGTATTGGTATCGGATATGCATATCCGTCCACCGTTTACTAATCTTCAACAGACTGTTTTGGCGAGATTGGAACTTGCACCTTCGCAACTTCATCCCAATGGTTGGGCGTTTCTTCGAGCCTTTGAATTGATATGCCTCGAACTCGATCATCCAGTGTCCGCCGATCTGTTTTTTCATTTGTTTGAGGTAAATAGGAATAGCGGAAGAGGCGAGGAAGGAAACGCTTGGGAGCATGTGAGCCTTCGGTCTCTGAAAGGTGCCAAGATTTTCCGGGCTTATTCAGATTCGCTGAAGGGGAGGTGGAAGGAGCTTTTTTATTTCGTGGAGCCGGTGAACAGTGAGGCAATTGACCACGTGGGTAGATTTGATTCGGATGGGCAAACTTTGGTGTCCACTAAGTTTCCCATAGGATGGGGACTTGGTCATTATAACCGATCTTCTAGATCCTATCATGTCGGCGAATCTCATCTTTGTCGTGCTGATATTCTGACCAGAGATATCTTGTTGTTTATTTCGTCTCAAGTGCCTTATACCAAGCATAAATACCGAGGCATTCCTGTCGATCGACTGGTTAAATGTGCTACTAGAAGAAAGGTTATGGGGGTTCTAGGTAGGGTTGTATTTTGATCTGTCAAATTATCTTTTGGCTGAGAATTGTTAATATGACATTTTGACCAATTCGTCCAATTTTTTCTTTGTTTTCAGATACGATGGCAGGGAGTAGGATTGCTCAATTAAGAAGGACGGCGTTGGAGAACCTGGGGGCCGAGGAAGGTGATCGTGCAAACCAAGAGGTTTCAGGGAAAATTCCCGATTTAAGCGGTGTCGTTCACGTTTCCCCAATCAGGACCGTCCACGAGGAACAGCCGTTGGAGAATCCTGGCGAAGATCTTCAGCATCGGAAGAGAAAACCAGCGAATGAGGGAGCTTCTTCAAAGCAAGTGAAGAAGAAGAAGGTGGTAATTCCGACAGATTCTAAGTCTTCTAAGGGGCATAGATCTTCTAAGAAAGCAACTCCTGTTCCCGTGGATGGGAGTTTTATGGAAAAGAATATGGAGGAATACCTTACAGATCCAGTTAGTGCGGCCGCAAAGCTGTTTGTTCACTTGGCCGATGTTACCAAATTGCAGAGGGAGGAGATGGAACGTCGTCATGAAGGTGAGGTGTTCTTTCTGGAGTTCGTTTGCCGTTCTTTTTACTTACCTTATTGGCTTTTATTTGTTTTTCAGAGTTGGTAACCAGTGAGAGGGCTAAGTTATTCAATGCTCTGAAAGAACTGGCAGAAAAGAATAAAGTCTTGGGTAACACTTTGAGTGACTTGAAGACTTTGAAGGCTTATGTGGATGATCTTGAAAAATCCCATAATTCTGCTAAGTCGCAGGTCGAGGATAGCACTATTCGCATCGGTCAGCTGAACGATCGAATCAGAGTGCTTGAAGGGGAGAGGAAGATTGCTGAAGGTACAATTAAAAGGTTGGAAGATCGGATTCAAGAGCTGATGGCGTCGCTGAAAAATTTTGAAGAGAACAAGGCTGGGGCTAGTTCCACTCCTGAAGATCGATGCGCAGTGCTTGAGAAAGAGCTCGCCCAGACTCGTGCTGAGCTGGAAAAATCTAAGAAGGAAGCGCGGACTGCTGCCGATCTTGCTCTGGAAATGGCTGGAGATGGCTTCGATCTTGCACTTGATCAAATTGCTCTTGTCTATCCCTCTCTTAATCTTGACAAGGCCGTCCTGAATGTGGATCACGAGATCGAGGGAGACCAAATCGTGAAGGTCGATGTCAAGACCAATGTGAAGACCGTGGTTCATCCCAAGTCTGCCTGATTTATGTTCAGATCCATTTTTGTAAGAGTTTCGGGTTTATGCAGAGAATCATGCATAAGCTCGAAATTTCTTTAAGTCGATTTAGTTTTTAGTTTTTGTTTATAAAACTTGAGGTCTCGGCCGTACCCGAGGTGGTTGTAATGAATTTAATCTTTGTATTTGTCACCGTAATTGTCAATTTTCATAGTCTTGACTTTATAGTTTTTGATAAGATCAAAAACGATAAGTGTGGAACGTATGTATACTAAGGTTTGAGAGGGGCTCTCCAAACGATTTAGAGAAGACCTGTTGAGAACTCTCGTAGGTCAGAAAAAGGTTTGAGAGGAGCTCTTCAAACGATTTAGAGAAGACCTGTTGAGAACTCTCGTAAGATCGGGCCTAAGGACAGTTTACCAGGACTCGGCCCAGATTTAACTGGTCCATTAGGGTTCTTGGCTACTAAGGCCAATGATCGATTTAAGGAAAAATCCTTAACGGACCTTTCGAACCTTTTGGGCAGTTTACCAGGACTCGGCCTGGATTGAACTCGCCCCTAAGGGTTGTGACTGCTTTGGCCACGTATGGAGATCTTATGAGATCGGTCCAAGAAGTTATTGTGAAGGAGTTTGTAGATTTATAGTGGTAGGAACTACCGTTACACGAAAATGGCACACGCAAAACCGTCGTGTCCTTAAATGTAATAGCTTTTCAACTTTGTGGCGTTCCAACTTCGGGGGATCTCCTTTTTGCAAAGTGTTTCCAATTTGAAAGCCCCGGTACCGGTCTTACTTTTAACACGGTAAGGTCCTTCCCAATTGGGTGCTAATTTTCCTTGCGAAGCATTTTTCAAACCAATGTCGGCTCTTCGAAGGACTAAGTCGTCGATTTCGAAATCTCTGGGGATGACCTTGGCATTGTATCGAGTTGCAACGCTTTGTTTGACGATGGCTTCTCGAAGTGTGGCTTGTCCTCGAACTTCGTCGATGAGATCGAGGTTTTCTTTCAAAGCTCGGTAATTTTCTGCGGGTGTTTTGGGATTCGCTACTCTCCAACTTAGCTCGCTGATTTCCACTGGGATGACCGCCTCGCTGCCATAGGATAGCCGGAACGGCGTTTCTCCCGTTGAGCTTTGAGGGGTTGTTCTGTAAGCCCAGAGAACATACGGGAGTTCTTCTACCCAACTTCCTTTGGCGTCATTCAGTCTTTTTCTCAAACCGTTAAGGAGTATCTTGTTGGCTGCTTCTACTTGACCGTTAGTTTGCGGGTGTTCTACGGAAGTAAAATGATGATTGATTTTGAAGTCGGACATCATTTTCCTGAAACCTTTGTCGGCGAACTGAGTCCCATTATTAGTGATAATCGATTCGGGGATCCCGAATCTGCTCATGATGTTCTTTTTGAAAAATCTCAGGCAGTTCCTCGCAGTTATGGCGGCTAAGGGCTCTGCTTCAATCCATTTGGTAAAATAATCAATTGCTACTATGAGGAATTTGTTTTGGCCTGGAGCAGTTGAGAATGGACCTAGGAGATCTATTCCCCATTGGGCAAAGGGCCATGTGGAGGATAGATTTTGAAGTTCGGATGGTGGGGCGACGTAAACGTTGGCGTAGACCTGGCATTTTTTGCACTTTTTGACGTAGTTTTTGGCATCGCCTTCCATGGTCGGCCAATAATATCCTGTGCGTAGGGCTTTTCGAGCGAGGGAACGGGCGGCAAGATGTTGCCCACATATTCCTTCATGAATTTCAGCTAGGACGGAATGCACTTGTTCACTTTCAATGCATTTTAATAATGGTGAGGAGAGACTTCTCTTGTACAACGTATTATCTATGACTGAGAAGGCGGAGGCTTTTCTCCTGATGATTTTCGCTTCTACCGAATCTGGAGGTTCAATTCCTGTCTTGATGTACTCCAATATTGGAGTGATCCAACTTTGGTTCTCCTCAATCGAATAAATTGCGGAAGTATAAGTCGGATTAAGGGAGATACTGGGTCTTCTAAGTAGTTCTTGGATGATCGTCCGGTGATTACCGGCGACCTTGGTGCTGGCGAGTTTTGATAGGATATCCGCCCTCTGGTTCTGGGATCTGGGGATGTGCTTCACTTCGGCTGTTCTAAACTGTGTGAGTAACTCTCGGATTCGAAGTTGGTATTTCAGCAGGGTTGGATCCTTGGTCTCAAATTGATCGTTTATTTGTGAAACGACCAAGAGTGAGTCCGTGTAGAGATTGACTTGAGAGACTCGTAGGTCAATTGCCAATCGTAAACCTGCGATGCAAGCCTCGTATTCTGCTTGATTATTAGTTGTTTGGAAAGCGAAGGTAAGGGAGACTTCAATGATTACTTTATCCGGGCTTTCCAACATTAAACCCGCGCCGCTTCCTTTGGGGTTGGAAGACCCATCAACGTGTAAAGTCCAGATGTCGTTAATAGGATCAGCAGGAATCATTTCTGCTACAAAATCTGCTAGAACTTGGCCCTTCATTATCGTACGGGATTCGTACTTGATTCCAAACTCGGAGAGCTCTACTGCCCATTTGATCATTCTTCCGGCAATGTCGGGTCGGTGTAGAATCTGCCTTATTGGATAGTTGGTGCGTACGACTATCTGGTGTGCCACAAAATATGGTCAGAGGCATCGAGCTGCGACGACCAAGGCGAGGGCGATTTTTTCTATTTGCTGATATCTGCATTCGGGTCCCTGGAGTGCTTTGCTTACAAAGTAGATCGGACTTTGACCGGTCTGTGTTTCCCTGATGAGAACGGCGCCCAAAGCTTCCTCCGAGATTGATAGGTATAAGTACAGAGTTTCTCCCTCGTACGGGCGAGTTAGGATGGGTGGTTCTGAAAGTGCTTTTTTGAGTTGTTGCAAGGCTTCGTCTTGCTCATTTGTCCAGTTGAACTTTCCTTCGTCGTCCTCCTTTTCTTTTTTCAAAAGCTTGAATAAAGGGAGAGATTTGAATGCCGCATTCGACAGGAATCGTGATAAAGCGGCGATCATTCTGTTGAGTTTTTGGACCTCTTTTTTGGTAGTTGGAGTCCGCATTTTAGTTACAGATCGACATTTGTCGGGGGTTGCTTCAATTCCCCTCCTTGTTAAATAGAAACCGAGGAACTTTCCAACTCGGACCCCGAAAGTGCATTTTTCTGGATTTAGTCTCATGTTATTTTTCCTGATTTCAGCGAAGATTTCTTGGAGCTCTTTTACGTGGTCGTTTTCCCGTTCACTTTTTGCAATCATGTCATCGAGATAGACTTCAACGGTCTTGCCTATCTGTTTTTGAAAAACTTTGTTCATCATTCTTTGATAAGTGGCTCCGGCGTTTTTTAAACCGAAGGGCATAACTCGGTAGGCGAAGTTACCCTGGTCCGTCATAAAAGCAGTCTTCTCTTGATCGGGAGGAAACATGGCGATCTGATTGTAACCAGAGTAAGCGTCCATAAAAGAAAGTAGGCGAAAACCGGAGGCATTGTCGACGAGGCGATCAATACTTGGGACTGGAAAGGCGTCTTTCGGACAGGCTTTGTTTAGGTCAGTATAATCGATGCACATACGCCATTTACCGTTGCTCTTTTTAACTAGTACTGGGTTGGATAACCAAGTCGTGTATTTGACTTCTGTTATAAAGTTTGCTTTGATTAAATCTTCAACAGTTTTTGCAGCGGCGATGGTCTTCTCTCCACTCTGAGCCCGTCTTCTTTGAGAGACCCATTTTGCTTCTGGATTAACGGCGAGCTGGTGACATGCCACTTCTGGCGGGATTCCGGGCATATCGTTCGCCGACCAAGCAAAAAGATCGGAATGATCTTTTAAGCAACGGGTGAGTTCGATTTTTACCTCTTCGGATAGGTCCGCTCCAATCTTTACTGTTCTGGTAGGGTCGTCTCCGAGTTGTATTTCGATGGATTCTCCATCAGGCTGGGGTCTTCTCTCTTTTTGAGTTCTTTGGCCAACTCATCGTCATCTTCATTTTTCGAGCTGTCAGGGTCGTATCTTGCATCTAAATCGGTTAAGTTGACTTCGGCTGATCTTCCTGTAATTTCTTTATCTTTGGTTAACTCGGGTGAAAAACTTTCTTTATCTTGGGCCTTTTTTTCTGCTTTTGTCCATAGGAAGAAACATCTTGAGGCGGATTCAAGATCCGAGTTTAAGGTAATGACTTTGTTGCAGAGAGAGTGGAATTTCATTTTTAAGTGAGTGGTGGAGGTTACTGCTCCGAGCCTTCCCAAAGTCGGTCTTCCAATAATACAGTTGTATATTGATTCACACGGTAGGATGAGGAATTTTGTTTTGATGATTCTTATCAAAGGTTCTTCACCGTAGGAAACCATCAGTTCCAGGTGTCCAAGAGGTTTAGTTCGAGATCCATTGAATCCTGATAGTGCCGATCCTCTGTAAGGAGCGATGTCTTCTTTATCGATTTCCATTCTTTCCACGAGGTCGAGGAAAATGATGTCTGAAGAACTCCCTTGATCGACCAAAATTCTTCTAATCTCTTTATTGGCGATCACCGCCGTGATAACTAGTGGTACGTGTTTGTTGGGTTTTCCATCTAGAAGGTCTTCATCTCTAAAAGACAACGGAGGTCGGTTTGAAGGCGTTTGTGTGACTGAAGTAGATGCTATATTGAGTAGCTCTTTCCATTTTCGTTTCATTGTCTTCCCGGACTCTTCGTGGGCGAAACCTCCTGCGATCATCATCATCACGGACCGTCCTTTTGATTTCCTTGAATCAAGTTCGTCGTCGTCAGACTCGGCTTTGATTTTTCCCTTTGTTCTGGGTTCCTGTTCCCGTTCTTCTTTTTTCTCGTCAGCTCGACGCCCTGGTTTGTTTACATAGCCGGCAAGTTTTCCCCTTTTAATCATATCCTCAATGTCATCTCTTAAGGCGTTGCAATGGTTGGTGTCGTGACCGTTACTCCGATGGTATCGGCAGTATTTATTAAAACGCTGTCCTGGCTTGTTGGTGAGTGGTTTTGGGAATCTTTCGTCTCTGAACTCGGTGTTCCAGCATTCACCCAGAATTTGAGCTTGAGTGACATTGAGCTCGGTGTAGAATTGATGACGGTTCCGAGGTCGGGGATCCCTGAAGCCTCGGCCGTCGTTTTTTTGATCTTTTTCATTTGGGGGCTTTGATGATTCAGTAATTGGTTGTGGTTTCTTACCGACCATCGCGCTTTCTTCTTCATTGATAAAACATTGGGATAGCTGGAGGAAATCTTGGAGGTTCTCTGGCTCCCATGTGTTGATGTGTTTTTTGAACGGGCTTCCGGGACGCAGCCCCATTCCCATGAAGTAAACTCGGAAGGCATCATCGAGGTTCCGAACTTGAACTGCTTCCTTATTAAATCTCTCTATATATTGTCTTAAAGATTCGGAGTTCTCTTGGATGATGGAAGCTAAGATGTTTTTGTTTTTTGGCTTGCTTTTGGAATGGGAAAAATTAGCTGAGAATAATTTGGCCAGTTGGTCCCACGAGGAGATTGTGTTTGATTTGAGGGTCTCAAACCATTCTGATGCTATTTTTTCCAATGTTAGGGGGAAAATTCGGCATTTCATTTCTACGGGGACGTTGCGATACTGCATTACTGTGTCAAAGTAACTCAAATGTCTGTCTGGGTCGCCCGTTCCGTCGTAGGTCTTCAATCCTTCTGGAGGTTTTTCGAGATATCTGGGCACCGGGTAACGGTCAATTTTATCCTTAAAAGGGCCTTTGCGCTCGGTTGTTTGATCCTGTGGCGGAGATCGGTGCCGATGGTGCGGGTGCCTGCGGTTATGAGGGCGATATCCTCGAGGTGAATATTCTCTACTCCTCGATCGTTGCCTAGGAGAAGAGGATGCCAGAGAAGAATGAACTTCGGGTGAATAATCGGTGTCTGCCCTACCGACGCATGGCGAACGGGAAACTTTCCTTTCGAGCCTACGAGGAGGAGAGCGATGGTAGTGTCGCCTTCTGGGTGGAGATCGATGGCGCTTTCGAGCCGGATTTCTTCTTTCGGGGGAATCTCGATCGGGCGAGACCTGATCCGGAATATTCCGAGCTCGGAGCTCCGCCACTTGTGCTTCAAGATCCGTAAATCGGTAACTCCTCTCTTGGTTTGTCAATTCATGTCGATTGAGCAGTAGGACGAGCTGTTGGACAGCATCGGCCGGGACAGAAAGTTGATGTTTGTCCGGAATTTGATGTTGGGCTCGCCCATGATCGGAGTTTGGAAGGGTTTGAACGAAACCGTCCGGTGTTGCCTGAGGTTCGGCCAAATGGGGCATGACTGTTGATCTTTCGACAAGTGTACCGAATCGTGCAAGTAATAAAACCGGCAAGTACCGGGTATCGTCCTCAAGGATCGAATTTAATTACCGGTTACGTTAACAACTACTAAAGGAACCAAAGTGAACTAGGATGAGATTGATTTGATTGAGCTATGAAGCTCTAAAGTAAAGCAATAAAATATTCTTTTTATGTTTTTAATAATAGAAACGAAGAACGCGTTTGAAAAGATACGATGGAGAAGATGCTAGGGATGAATTCCTATTGATTTCACACTATTGCACTGATTTAATTTGAAGGATAAGCTCTCTCTAATTTTGCTATCAAACCCACAACATTCACTAATTCCTAATTCCTTAGGTAACTAGTCCTTTGTCGATAACTACAAACCCTAATTCCTTAAGCGATTCTAATTAACGACAAGCATTTAAAACGAGGGTTTGCAATATACAACAACTCATAGATTATTCCTAAGCTACGAATTGAAGGTATAGAATTTCAAACATTCAAAAACAAAACTTCCATTTCATAATTGAACAAAATATCATTGTATGAGTTTTCCAACCATAAAAAGCATTAAGCGTAGAAATTCGATACGCAAAATACGAGAGAGTATGATATAAATAAAATTCTAAACCATCGACAATAGTGCTACGTCAATATTCATTCATCCCTAACATTAGGGTTTAGTTACACATGATTAAGGAAAAGGAAAGAGAAGAATTACAAATTGGAGATGAAGACGAACACATGTGAAGCTTCAATCCTTGTTCCCAAGTCTCGAATCTTCAACGCTGATATCAAGAGCAATCAGTTCTCGCCGTGTGCTAGGGTTCAAAATACGTCCAAAGATCCTGAAAAATGCGTCCAACGCGTGTTTTAACGCGTCTGCCGCTGATTGGCGCGCCTTTCCTGCTGTCTTCTCGCGCGTGGTGCGCCACTCACGCGCCAGTTGCGCGCCATTTGGCTGAATGCTCCTTGCTATTGCACCATTGAGTCCATTTGCCTGCACTGCTTTGTTCTTCAATTCCACCTAGTCCCTGGGCACAAAATCACGACAAAACCCAGCATAAACACTGCATAGCAAATAAATTTCTAATAGCACAAATTGTTAAATTCTCATCAACTTCATTGTTATTCATCAAAAACTCCAAGTAAAAATCCCTTTTTAACACTGAAAACCATCATGTGATGGGGATTCATCAATGACCGGTCTCAAGATCGGGTCGGGATGGATTCCCACTGTGTGGCTGTTTGCCTTGGAACGAAGATTTCGAGTTGTCATTGATTAAGGCGAGGGGAGAGGATCTTGGTTTCGAGATCTCCCACTGTGGTCGCCAATGTTTTGCACTGTACTTCCGACCTTGAAGGCGATCCGAGGTAGTTAGTGGTTGATATCCTTAGTCAATGACCGTATCCGATCCTGCTGGTGTTGTACCAGCAAAATCACTCTGATGCTAAAGTTAGTGGGATAGTCTTGGCGAAGTGATAAATAATAGAATGTTTACCTTTAATGAGGCAATGAATGTTGTATTTATAGAGTGGGGTGGGGTTGATTCCAATGAATCAGGTCCGTCCGATCTGGGGGTTTGATCTGAGCCCTTGATGTTTGGGTTGGGCCCTATTGACATTGGGCCTACAGGGGGTGTGAATAGATGCCAAAAAGGGGGTGTATATGGCAAAAAGTCATTCCATAACGGGAAGTATCTTAAATCAACATATAAATATATTTGTCAAGCTCATACAGTAACATACTGTTAATTACATTAAAAAGAATATAGGATTCATATCAAGATTATTACTAATACAGAAGAGTAACTAAACATCATAATCATCATATATATGAGCAATGCCACTTAATTAAAACATATGAAAGTGCAAGACAACTGAAGTTTGAGGCGGTAGTATTTGGTAATTGGTATCATCCATCCATCAATCATGACTTGCATAGTAGTGGTTTGCTATATGACTATCCTTAATGAATTAATGTTGGACTGTAAATTCTCCCTTCAATAAATGATTCCTGCATGCAGTTGCAACTGAACCCAGCAGTAGACTGCCTGTAAGTTCTGTAGCAAACCACTATCAGCATTAGAAATTTGCAGACAAGAAGAGTTCTATTGCTCCTCCTTCCTAGTACAATCCGGTTTGAGTTCTGGAGAGTATGTTGATATATGATAATGCTAAAGGGTTCACATTTGATATATATAGTTGTAACAGAGACACTTACTGCAACTACTGGCAAGAGCTTTTATATTTTAGTTCCAGAAGAGCAGCTGGATTATTTTAGTTCCAAACTTGCAATTTTGATATTACACTCACTCCACGAAGCATTAATTATTGCAAACAAGCTTCCAGTGGAAACTGAGTTTGGAATAAGGAAGGAGCGAGAAGGAGGTAGGAGAAGATAGATTGAATTAAGTGACTATCTATCTACCAACCTCACCCTTCTTGATTCCCTTTTCATCCTCCATCTTCCTTCATCAAGCAAGCGATTACCGATTTTGTTGTGAGAGAGAGCTTCTCGATCATCATCTCTATTGCATATATATATATATATATATATATATATATATATATATATAATAATATGTTTTGTTGACATGGCATTCTCCTTGACCTCGATGAATGCGAGCGAGCAGAAGCAAGTGTATACGAATGAATGAATAGCCAGAATTTGAACTAGAAGTCTGCTGCCAAATAGTCCCACATCGGGGAGTCAAGAAATCAGCAGAGCAGATGATAGATATAAAAGCAGCACCGAGCCCATGTTAAACTCATACCTTTCTCGGCCTTTTGGCTAAGATCAAGTGTAGTATCTGTTCTTATCAGTTTAATATCTGATATGTGGGTCATTGGCCCACACGATATTAAATTACTTTTTTGAGGGGGAGGGGCCATTACAGTAGCTTGCTACTGGGCCTTTTATGTGTCGCCTATGCGTTGCACTATAGCATGGGCCAGGCGCACCCCACCAAGTCCAGTTTTAAATTTTTTTGTTTTCTTATATCTTTGGGCCAAAGCTTCCATCAATTTTATTTATGGGTTGGTCTCCTCCAATGTATGTCCTTATCCAGTTTTGGTTGGGTGAAAGATTGTAAACACGGTAGTTACGCTTCCAGTTCAACACTAATTTCATTTTATTGACAAATTACTCATTACAAATGTTAGTCAAAAAAATTCATAACCAATGTCCCATCACTTTATTGTAAACCTGCTACATCTCTATTAATATCTCATCCTAGTAAAAAACCACATTACCCCTTTGTTGAGGACAAAAGTGATATACAACCAAAAATTAACAACTAAGTAACATTTTTTTCCTCATAATTTAGTCCATCTCCCTTCTATGTCCCAAAACTATGCATCACTTGATTGTAAATCTGTACATCTCTACTGCTATATCTCTATTAATATCTTATGCCAGTAAAAAATCACATTACCCATTTGAAAAAGGTTGTGTCTTACTTTTTTGAGGACAAAAATGATATACCAGGTCTTCAATCAAAAATTAACAACGAAGTAACTTTTTTTTCATCATAATTTAGTCATAATTTAGTCCATCTCCCATGTTTCTTTTTTTTTTCAAAATTAAATAATTTAGTTAAAATATTTATAAGACGAGTGCTAAATAGTACGACAAACTTTTGTACAAAATGCAAGAATTCTTAGGAGTCTTATTTTTTAAGGAGTAAAGATGTCTTTATTTCCGAAATTGACGAAAAATAGATCTTATGAGTCTTACAAAAACGTGATTGTTGGAGGTCGAGGCGATGTTTGGCTTTCGAGGGACGCTTGGTCAGCCAGTATAAAAGGGGATGGGTGCATGTTTTATCTGCACTATTAGCAGATTTCATGGGATGGTTTGGCACTCTGCTAGTATAAGAATCATTGAGGTTTTCGATCGTCTCGCTTGAAGTTCTGTAGGGCTAGGTATCACTTTTGTTTTTTATTTCTAGCTTTGGTTGCTTTTCACATTATGGACGGCGTATAATGTGCTTCCATGGATCCCATACTTTTATTGTCGGATGACGAATCGTTTGAGTTTATTCCCTTTTCACCGATTAATGCAGATGCTGAATTAGCTTTGTCGTCGACGCCGCCTCTTGCTCCTTCCAGGAACGAATGGAATAGAGGCTGCTTTGGCCTTGGCGGCGTTGAAGTTTCTTCTTCGAGAGTGGGCAACTTCCACAAAGCCTTAGAGAACTTTCTCGGCCGAGAGTGTTCCTCGTGCGTCGATGGTATTGCGATGCGGAGAATATTTAATTATAACTGTTGGATCAAAATTAACAGCTCATATTATGTGATTAATTACAAGTTATCGTGCGATTGTTTCCTTTTTAAATAAATTTCACAAAAGATAAATTCGTAATTTATCACGTAATCTGGACCGCTAATTTTAATCCAACAATTATATTTTAATATTCTCATTTCTCATAATAGCCAAGTGTACTCATCTGAATCTTTTTTTTTTATTTAAAGAAACACATTATACCTGACGTTAATATCGTGAAGTTTAGCATATCCAATGTTTTGGCACAAATATAATAAGATAATATTTTCGATACATTGTCAGGTATAGAATGGTTAATTTGTTCCAATTTCGTCAATATGAGAGAGTACAAAATTTATTTGCAAATTTTTTTAATAATATTTTTAGAATATTTTTGTTTGAAATTTTTTCATATTTTAATTTTATTTTTGTGAAATTTATTTTTCAACTTTTTATCCAATGGATTTTTTAGTTTTAGTTCAAGTAAGCCAATGGATTTTTAAAATTAGTGGATGGATCACAATACATCCATAAATTAAATGAATGGATTGGGTCCAATCAATTTTTAAAATTTGTAATGGATATATTGGTTGGATTTATTAATTGATAAGTTGGATGGTTGATGGGATAAATGGATTAAAGGGGATGTATTGGTTTAGGATTTGAAAAGACTTTTTTAGCTCAGAAAAGTCTCATGGATTTTAAAAGACTTTGATGGAATTTCAGGACTTTCAAGACTCTGTAAGACTTTAATGGATTTGTGTCTTATGGACTTTGTTGGACTTTATAGAATTTGCACGACCGTGAGATTTGACAATCCTTCAAAAATTTCACAAGGTACTAGTTTTATGCTCTTCACTAAGTCTTCAATTAAAAATCAACAACTGATTATCTGAACTATAATTTTTTTAACGGTAGAATAAAGTCCATCTCCTTTTCAAAATGTAATAATTTTAGGTTAGTTATCTTTTACTTAGTATCGTCTCCAATATAATTTGTTAAATATTTTCCTGAATTAGAAAATTATAATATTTCAGATATTAATATCTATATGTAAATTGTACCCAAAAAAATATCTATATGTAAATTTATGTGAAAAAACATTTATACGTGAATTTTTTTATCAAAAGGAAAGCTGAAAAACAATGAGATATTTTATTAGTTTTCTTCTTTTTCTTTGACTAAAAATATTAGTTATCTTCATACTAGACTAATTTGGTGGACCTTTTTGATTCACATAATGAATTAGTTTAGAATAGCTGAAAAACAATTTTAAGTTCCGTAAGGATCTATTAATGTAAAAAGTTTATATATTTTCTCTGATTTTGTAGGACCCAATTTTGTAGGGACCAAAAACATATTTTACCATTTTTTTGTAAGCCAAAAAAAATCAACATTATTTAGTCAGAAACTTAAGCAATTTAACTACCTTTTACAGTTTTTAATGTTACCCATAATACCCCTCAGTCATTTACTATTTAATTTTTTTTTGGCAAAAGAAAAAGATGTGAAGCCTCGTAAAATGCAAAAAACTCTCGTTAGGGAAAACCATCAAGAAGGAAGAAGAGTACTCCCCCTAAATTTTATTGATAAAAAAAAGAAAATAAACAGAAAACAGGGGGGACTAGACCAAAAGCTATAAGCATAAACAAAAATGCAACTGAAAATAGAAGGAAACAAACCTATAGAGGTGTCCAAAAGCATCACTATAATGACTCTCATCCCAACCAGGTTGGCACTAAGGCCATTAGCAATCATTTGCAGCACACCAACAATAGGAAACAAAAGGAAAGTCCAATCCATCAGAGCAATTAGCAAAACCTATAGTTAGACAAACCCAACGTATTCCTGAAAAAATCTTCAGCATTGAAGCTTGGAATAAGATCCCACCAAATAAAACACCTCAAATTAGTTCCATGACATGCAATCTTGTCGGCGCAGACATTACATTCTATATAAATGTGAGTGCAAACGAAGTGCATTTATTTAGTCAAGTATAAACAATTATTCCATCTATTTCTAAGTTCCCAATGAACTATTTTGCAATACCACTTTTACTCGAAACAATTCCTCATGATGCTGAAAAAGTTCAGCAGGAACACATGTTAATATTGGGCAGTAGAACGATCATAAAAAATACAGATGCTAATTCTCTGTAGTAGCTTGTCTGTCTCTCTCCAAAATTAATTTTTCTTTATTTTTTCTTAAAAAATGATGAACAACCACGATCTCTTAATGCATGAATCTAATGGCTATGCTATACATTAATGTTGTGACGTCAGTCAATCCTGACTACAGTCAATCGATATCCCAAAAATACTCGTAAGAGCGGTTGTTTAATTTTTACCCTCTTGCACAATTTTTCTTCCTTTTACATCGTATATACTCGCTATTCTTAAACTTTGGTACTTTCGAGATACCAATATATAATTTACCTAATTTTTTCAAGTTTACCCTTTATCTTTAATTAATCTTTAAATTAAAATTAATTGTCACTATTCACAATATTAACTCCTTTGAATTCCCAAGTCAGTGGACTCCTTTGAAGCCAATCCTTTTTCTCTTTCCAACTCTTTCGATCGTGCACTATTCACAATGTTACCATCAATTCTTACTACTCTATTATTTGTCAGACTATACAAAAGGCCACTAAAACTATGCAATACTCCTTGTTAATATATGCCACCGTCCAATTAGTTTTAAATTTCGCACTATCTTTTTATATAAATTCCTCTGATACTACTGTACATTTTCTACTTCAACTTCTAAATTTGCACTTGCTATGCAATATTGACAATTTTTGGAGGTTTAAATTATTTAAAAATTTCATTTGAGAGGTAATATATTTGAAGCAAATGCAGATTATATTTTTTTGGTGGGAAAAGTGGAAATTTTTTTGAGGCAAATGAATAGAGAGGGTGATGAAGAGTTTTTAGTTTCCAGCTGCTGAGTTAGTTATTCATTTCATACGTTTGGGTTAGTATTAATAGTGCAGTCTTTCCATGTTTTGATATCAACGCCCAGCTTTTCTTTTTCTTTTTTTTTAATTTATTACCGGCTATTTTTCTTTTCTCTTCCCAATAATTTCAAAAAATAGAATACAAATTGGGTGTTAATACTACAAAGGGGTACTTTGGTCATTAAGTATTGCAAATTTATGATTTCTTAATCTATGTAAAAACACTTTAAAAGGACAACGAAGAGAATACATAAAATAAAAATTGATGCACCACAAAAGTTTTTAATGGTACTTCATTTGATCTGGTCATTGATGATGACTTGGAGGATCTGCCACCTCTCATCGTTAAGGACTCATTAGATGGGGATGGAACCAGGTTTATTGAAAATGGGGCGGTCTCCCTCCACAAATAATAAAATCTTCTGGGTACCCCCTATGTAAAAAGTAATATTCGCCCCACTTTATGTGATTATAAACCGTTTGACGTTATTTTCATAAGTAACAATTATGTCGTTTAAATCTCCCTAGTTGCAAAAGTAAATTTATGAGTTATGATGACTTAAATCCTTCTATACACTAGTTTTTTAGTCTGACAATATTATTATTATTATTTTACAAATAGCCAGTGCAGATTCTTATTGGATTCTTTTTTATCTATAAAAGTTTTTCATTTTTATGCATAAAAAGGTAAAAGCCTAAATCTCTTATCAGTTTTAACATCATTTTTTAAATAAAGTATGACATGTTGAGGCCGCGAGAAACGGAAATGGAAGAAACAAAAAAATAAAGTTAATGAATATTTGGGTTATAAAATTAAGACTTAATATTGTAGTTTTGAGTAACAAATAATTTTGTCAATAAAAAAGTTAAAACATAAATAACTATTTTTCGCCCCCATATATTTACATATTTTTCTGGTTTCGTCCCTGAATTAAAGACTCGGACATGATTAGTATTTGTACAGAAATGAGACATGATAGATATTTATACAGTTATGTTGTTTATTTATGCAACAAAACAAGCAACACCCTTTATGCAGTGTTATCAAAACCAGACCGCCCAGTCCGGTCGAACCGGCCTGACTGGGAACCGGTGTCGGGAACCAGTGTCCTTCCCGGTCCGGATTGCTTGCATCCAGACTGCCCAGTCCGGTCGAATTGGCCCGACTGGGAACCGGTGCCCTTCCCTGCAACAAAAGGTGGTGTCGCTCGCACCTCTTAACCATTACGACAGCTTCATATGTTGTTAATAAGCTTACAAACATGATATATATATTATATATCTTACGTAAAGTATATGTAATTAGGTACTAATTATGATTTTGGATATGTTGAGACCATTATTATTTCATGGTTGTTTATTTAATTAGGTACTTACGATGTGGTTATGGACTTATGGTCCTTATGGATTTGAACTTGTATAGTAAATTTGAAGAATTATGTTAATTTTGTGTTGAGAATTTATTTTAGAGATTACTAAGATATATTACAATTTTTTGATGGTTATGTTATGTTCAAATTTATTCATATTAGGTCTATTTTTAGTGTGTCCGGCTCATGCGGTCCGACCAAAGACCTGCCGGTCCGACCAAAAACCCAGTGACCCAGTGCCTTGACCAGCTCGATGACCGGTCTGGTTCTAATAACATTGCCTTTATGAGAGTCTCTTAGTTTACGCTAGGAGAAAAGATGTTTAGTATGAAACAAATTGCCATAAGCCTTGTAACCCACTGGTCGTGATCTAAGGACTTACTGCAACAATTCCATGGCACACTAGCTAGTAAGTTTCTCAGACGAACAAGTCGTGATGCGAGATTACATCTACCATCAAACAACTTTGGGCAGGTCATGCGAAGATGTTACGAGGCCAGTCTGCAACGACACTACAACACTGGGGCCCACAACAGGCCCGACATTGTCTATACGAAGCGCAACTTTATCAACATCAAGTTCGACACTACCAGCATCAAACTCCTTGTGCGGGTGAGGCAACATCTTCCACCACAGGTTCAACTTGATTTTAGCCAAAAGGCCGAGAAATGTATGAGTTTAACTTCGGCTCAGTGCTGCTTTTATATCTATCGTCTGCTCTGCTGCTTTCTTGACTCCCCGATGTGGGACTCTTTGTAAAAAATAAATTTCACAAAAAAAAAAATTCAAACAAAAAGATTCTAAAAATATTATTAAAAAAATTTGCAAATAATTTTTGGAACAAATTAACCATTCTATACCTGACAATGTATCGAAAATATTATCTTATTATATTTGTGCCAAAACATTGGATATGCTGAACTTCACGATATTAACGTCAGGTATAATGTGTTTCTTTAAATAAAAAAAAGACTCAGATGAGTACACTTGGCTATTATGAGAAATGAGAATATTAAAATATAATTGTTGGATTAAAATTAGCGGTCCAGATTACGTGATAAATTACGAATTTATCTTTTGTGAAATTTATTTAAAAAGGAAACAATCGCACGATAACTTGTAATTAATCACATAATATGAGCTGTTAATTTTGATCCAACAGTTATAATTAAATATTCTCCGCATCGCAATACCATCGACGCACGAGGAACACTCTCGGCCGAGAAAGTTCTCTTAGGCTTTGTGGAAGTTGCCCACTCTCGAAGAAGAAACTTCAACGCCGCCAAGGCAATAGCAGCCTCTATTCCATTCGTTCCTGGAAGGAGCAAGAGGCGGCGTCGACGACAAAGCTAATTCAGCATCTGCATTAATCGGTGAAAAGGGAATAAACTCAAACGATTCGTCATCCGACAATAAAAGTATGGGATCCATGGAAGCACATTATACGCCGTCCATAATGTGAAAAGCAACCAAAGCTAGAAATAAAAAACAAAAGTGATACCTAGCCCTACAGAACTTCAAGCGAGACGATCGAAAACCTCAATGATTCTTATACTAGCAGAGTGCCAAACCATCCCATGAAATCTGCTAATAGTGCAGATAAAACATGCACCCATCCCCTTTTATACTGGCTGACCAAGCGTCCCTCGAAAGCCAAACATCGCCTCGACCTCCAACAATCACGTTTTTGTAAGACTCATAAGATCTATTTTTCGTCAATTTCGGAAATAAAGACATCTTTACTCCTTAAAAAATAAGACTCCTAAGAATTCTTGCATTTTGTACAAAAGTTTGTCGTACTATTTAGCACTCGTCTTATAAATATTTTAACTAAATTATTTAATTTTGAAAAAAAAAAGAAACATGGGAGATGGACTAAATTATGACTAAATTATGATGAAAAAAAAGTTACTTCGTTGTTAATTTTTGATTGAAGACCTGGTATATCATTTTTGTCCTCAAAAAAGTAAGACACAACCTTTTTCAAAGGGGTAATGTGATTTTTTACTGGCATAAGATATTAATAGAGATATAGCAGTAGAGATGTACAGATTTACAATCAAGTGATGCATAGTTTTGGGACATAGAAGGGAGATGGACTAAATTATGAGGAAAAAAATGTTACTTAGTTGTTAATTTTTGGTTGTATATCACTTTTGTCCTCAACAAAGGGGTAATGTGGTTTTTTACTAGGATGAGATATTAATAGAGATGTAGCAGGTTTACAATAAAGTGATGGGACATTGGTAATGAATTTTTTTGACTAACATTTGTAATGAGTAATTTGTCAATAAAATGAAATTAGTGTTTAACTGGAAGCGTAACTACCGTGTTTACAATCTTTCACCCAACCAAACCTGGATAAGGACAGACATTGGAGGAGACCGACCCATAAATAAAATTGATGGAAGCTTTGGCCCAAAGATATAAGAAAACAAAAAAATTTAAAACTGGACTTGGTGGGGTGCGCCTGGCCCATGCTATAGTGCAACGCATAAGCAACACATGAAAGGCCCAGTAGCAAGCTACTGTAATGGCCCCTCCCCCTCAAAAAAGTAATTTAATATCGTGTGGGCCAATGACCCACATATCAGATATTAAACTGATAAGAACAGATACTACACTTGATCTTAGCCAAAAGGCCGAGAAAGGTATGAGTTTAACATGGGCTCGGTGCTGCTTTTATATCTATCATCTGCTCTGCTGATTTCTTGACTCCCCGATGTGGGACTATTTGGCAGCAGACTTCTAGTTCAAATTCTGGCTATTCATTCATTCGTATACACTTGCTTCTGCTCGCTCGCATTCATCGAGGTCAAGGAGAATGCCATGTCAACAAAACATATTATTATATATATATATATATATATATATATGTAATAGAGATGATGATCGAGAAGCTCTCTCTCACAACAAAATCGGTAATCGCTTGCTTGATGAAGGAAGATGGAGGATGAAAAGGGAATCAAGAAGGGTGAGGTTGGTAGATAGATAGTCACTTAATTCAATCTATCTTCTCCTACCTCCTTCTCGCTCCTCCACATGGGATTCCAGCACATCAACTAAATTATGCTTGTTGCCATGATCAGCAACAGTTTCCTGATCATGATATTCCAACTCCACCAAGTCATGAAGGTTAACGAGGCAATCTACTGCAGATTTTTGGTTGCTGTGCTTACTTTGCAAAGTTACCACCTGAATTTGCTGGCCATCCCCTCACACACGAGCCTTTGCTTAAGAAGAACACAACCCAAGAGAGCAACTATTGGGAGAGTAACATGGTAAACGGAAAACAATGCTCATTCATAGAGTCTATACACTTCATGTTTTATTTGACTCTTGCTAACGAGTAAGGGGAATATTGGTTAAGCAATGAACATAAACAAAATTTGTTTTCACAAGTTTAGTAGTAGTTTTTAATTTCATACAAAAGTGCCTCCATAGATTCTTTAACCAACTTTTTATGGTGAAGTATAGATTGCATTTGAAGTATTGTGGGTACGATGTGGCACCAATGAAAAATAGCCACATGAAATCCACTAATCGAGTTAAGAGCTTCTACGGTACTGTTGACGAATTAATTAAGAATACCAGTTGTTTTATATAACTAACAAGTGAGTGATATTTTTTTCAATTTTATATATTATTTAAAACTCTTGTCCCTTAAGAGGTATAATTTCATTAAAAAAGTATTATATTTTTACCAATGAGAATTACTCTTATTATATATATAGTTTTCACTATTATTCTTAACAAACTAAATTAAAATTACTTTAAAAGTTATTAGACTATATAAAACTTTTGTATAAATTGAAAAAAATTTAACTTTTACAAAATTTCGTTTGTATCCAGACAACATTGCCTCGATAGATTCATTAATTAACCAACTTTTTATGGTGAGGCTAGGGGTGGAAATAGGCTATAATGACTGACAGGGGTCTATATGACCCTGCCTACGTCAAACCCAGGTCATCTTTTTTTTTATTATTAAAAAAACAAGATCAACACTTTTTTAAAAGCTTATTTAGCTTAAAAGGCTAGACTAGGCCACAAAAAAAAAATTTAGGCCTACTAAGCCAACTTATTTAAGTAAATATAAATAACATTTTTTATAACTACCACTATTATATTAAACTTTGTACTTATGTTAAATCACAAACATCAATGCTATTAAGTACGGAATACTTTTCACGAATCAAATACATTTCATAAAGCTGAACTTTAACAATACACCACACGGTTGAATGATTAAAACTGTTGGCAGACACAACCATATTTTTCGTTTAATGTCAAAAAGCATTTCTCAATCACAATTTTGCTTATATTTCCTGTTATTTAGACATATTGACTGACCTACATCTTGACATATTTGAAAATGTTATTATAAATTAAAATAGAGTTTAAATATAATGTCATATAAAAAAAGTTCTCTAAAAGGTTTTGTTAGATATCAAATTAGAACTTAATCTCATTGAATTATTAACTTCTTAGTCTATTAACAAAAGCCTAGATTACTCAAAAGTTGTTTTCTTAACAAAACTGTTGAAACACACTTTCAAATAGGTTTTCAGGCTTTGTGTGACTTTCACAAATGCCAGCTCAGGCCTTAAAAGAGGACATATTACATGTCAGACCCAAGAGTAACATTTTTGACGTAGGTTAGGCTATGGCCCTCAAAAGCCCAACTTAACCCAGCCTATTCCTACCCCTGAGTGAGGTATATGTTGCCTTTGAAGAATTGTGGATAGTTTACCTATTATGATGTGGCACCAATAAAAAATAGTCATATGGAATTCACTAACTACGTTAATAATAAAAAATTGCATATTAGCATAGAAAATGTGAGAAGGGAGGAGGTGGAAGAGTGAGTGTGGTGGAGTGAAGGAATATCGAGGGTGTTAAAGGAATTCACCATTTATGTTCGGTTTTTTTTTACCCCCACCACCTTCCCATATACCTCCACGCCCCATGCCAAAAGACCAAAATACCCTTCACAAATTAAAAAACTCCAACATATCCCCAGCTCAAAAAAAAAATAAAAAAAATAGGAAATCGTATAAACCTATATACGAATTTCCACTAAAAATTTTAAAAAATTGGAAATCGTATATTGGTATATACGATTTTCCCTAAAAATTTAAAAAAACCAAATCGTATATACTTAAGGTGGGGGTATATACGATTTGTTAAATTACAAAATCGTATGTACCCCACACCTAGGTATGTATTTTGTAACCCAAATAATAAATAAATAAATCATTTAAAAAATTAAAATTATATTTTTTTAGAAAATTAAATTAGATATGAATATTGACCGTCTTTTGATTCTGTTTAGTGTGTAGTTCGTTAACACGTGACGATGTTATACGTCGAGCGAATAATTTAGGCTAAAAAATCGGTTTTTGGGCAACCTACTCCGATTGTAATGAAACCACAGCCATTAAATCCGAAAAAAATCAAAGACCAAAACTCCCCTAAAAGGGATTTACGAGACTGCAAGGCTCAATCTCAAATTCCATCGTTTACTATTTTTTATCAATTTTTTTAATTTCTCATAGTATCCAAAAAATCTAAAAAAATTTGCATTGTATTATTTTGGTTTTATTAGATTTTTAGTAGTGTTTTTATAATTTTTTGATTAGTTTTGACTTGTTAACGTATTTTTAGTAACATTTTTAACCTTTTTTTAAAAAATTAAAACAATTTTTTTAATAACAAGTGGTATATTTGTAAAATACAAATCGTATATACCCCACACCTATATATATACGATTTGGTGAAATAAATCGTATATATGTAGGTGTGGAGGTATATACGACTTTATTTTACAAAGTCGTATATACACCCCCCCTTATGTATATACGAACTATTTAAAAAAAATTCACGTGATTTGAATTTTTCAAATATACGATTAAAACAATACAGTAAAAGCCCGATTAGCAGGAATCTGGAATTAAAACAAATATATATCGGTTGATTAATTAAAACAAATATATATCGGTTGATTAAAACATAAACAAGTCTAAATCGACATCGTGCAAATATATCAGGAATTGACTCGAGTAATTTCAGTATAAATGAAACTTTAATTGTTCAAATAACCTGAAATAGAGTATCGGTATTTAGCTTATATATATCGGTTGATTAAAACATAAACAAGTCTAAATCGACATCGTGCAAATATATCAGGAATTGACTCGAGTAATTTCAGTATAAATGAGACTTTAATTGTTCAAATAACCTGAAATAGAGTATCGGTATTTAGCTTATTTATTTATTATTTATTAAAAAGTTAAAAAGTTTGAACTAGTAATTGTAGGGCTTTACCCAATAAGGGAGCCCTTCCAGAAATTCTCGAAGGCCAAGGGTGAACCCAGGCCTAAGAGGGGGTTTGGAAATAGTTTTCAACCAGCAATAGACGCGCCTCGGTTAGAACCTCATTAGCTGCGTCATTGCCCCAAGCGCAAAGATGCTTGCTTAGTTTTCCTCGCTTCTATTTATACACACTTCGTTACGTGTGTACTTTGACACTAGCCGATGTGGGACAAGTCCCAGTTCAATTATCAGAACAACGAATAGATCTCGTCACCGAAGCCGAACAAAATGAAAACGCAAATAAACTATCAGAACATATATATGACCTGGAAAATTCAGTCTTCTTTGTTAGTAGGTTTTTAAATTCTTCTGATCAATGATAAGAAAGAATCAGAGGCATCATTGTAAAGCAAAAAACGAACCAAAAAAACTACTTCATGGTCGTAACTTTGAGGAATGTTTTGGGAATTCAAGCTGAAGTTTTACATGATAAGTTAAAGCTTCGTGGCTTGTTTCTTCATCTGTCTGAGTGAAAACAGCAACACCACGAGCAAAAGCAAATGAACCTGTCCCTCCTACAACCCTGAATTCTTCTCTATCTTTATGAGTTTCTTTCATGGCCTGCACACTCAGGCTACCTGAATGATCTGGTGTGTCAAATGTCAGATACAAAACATTGAAGGCTGATTGCTCAAATTGTTCTACTGGAATTATGAAGCCTTGTGCTTTCCCTACTACTCTTGAAGTGTTCTCTGGTCCTTCTGTGAGTATTCGACGAAAGACGAATGCTTCGGCATCTTCTCTGGGGACAACATGTGTATTTGAGGTTGATGTTTGAAGTTGTTGGATGTAGAGGGATAAATCAAGCATAGGTCTTGAATGGATCTTCTTATGGGAAACAGGTGATACCAAGGCCAATACAATCACTGCTATTGTTGCTAAAGAAACTGCAGTGCAGAATATGATCCTTGTCAACATTATGTAATTTTAAGCAAGTTTGTTAGAGCTTTGTGCTCTTTATAATGAAGGAAATAAAATGACATCAAATTGGTATACATTTTCCTTTTGAATGGAATGTTCCTCATGGTTAAATTAAACTTTATAATTAATTGGAAACCTAATCCATTATGTTATTCAGGTCAATACCTAACCATTATAAGGCTTGTCTTCTTGTTGCGTGGCCTAGGATCATGAGGAGTTATATCATAAGCTTCTTCCAATGACTCATCACCTTAATTAACAATTGCATATTTTTCCCACCTATACCTCTTCAAATTAATCTAGCAAATTATGCATCTGGACTATAACATGCTAGAAATTCGATCAACGTAGGCCTAGTTACCAAAGCTGATGACTGTCCTGTACTGCAAATTACTTATGTATGGTCAACAATGTAAAGGGATTTTATTTACTTTTGCCTGCCACTACTATTGCAGTAGTAATTGTCAATCATTTTGCTTAAAAGTTTGGTTGAACAAACACAGAGAGCGTTATGTTAGAGACTTCTGTTACACGTGGATTTGGTGAAAACTATTCCTGGCATCAATTTCAGAAAGGACAATTTGGATATATCATCTTAATCAACCAGATAATACCAACTTCAATAAAAACATTTATAGTTTATGATTATGACTATGGGTATATAGTTTCGTCACTATGATCAACATGTACCAAAGACATGTTCATGTTAAAAATACACCAATGAACTAGTCAAAGTAATGCAGTTTAGACATAACAGACCCACAACATGCATCGTCCTTGGTACTCCTTGTACCCGTTTCCTTTCCTCACAAAAATGGCCACAATACACATCGTCCTTGTGCCTTCTTCCTTTTTTTAACACACAGGACTGCATAGTGAGATTGACATTGAAAGGAGATGAAGAAAATTAAGGTGGAAAAATTGAAGATATGATGGATATGTAATGGGAAACTAACATAGATGCAAGGAGATCAAGAAATTTATAAGTCATTCTATTTCGTTATTCTTCCATCCAGAATTAATAATCTACTACTAAATTTTACAAATCTGAATTCATACCTTTTTTCTTAAGCCTTGTTATAAAGCTCCAACACACAAAGACAAGAACACGACACTGACAAAGACACGTAGTCTCGTAGGCATCGATAATAATTCAAGAAAATGGAAATAAATATTGAAGTATCAGTAATAGTGTCTGTGTCCAACATGATACATGTCACGCGACACGTCTTCAATCTAAAGCCTTGCATTTACTATTGTCTTGTCCTCGCGGTAATATGAGCCGCAAAAGTCACAACTAGATGTTACTACTAGATGTTACTTCATGGAATAATTTTTGGAAATAGAACCATATTCTCATGAACTATACGGTGGTTTGTTCCGGATGCGATTCAATAATTTGATTTGTCATCAGTCATTACAGTGGTCATATTTAGCAAGTGGGGTGAGGGTAATCTATGTTCACTTTGTTGATCTTGTTCTAAAGTGTTATAGACCAAAATGGAACGGAACTAATTCCCTTATCTCTATCTTCTAGTGGAGTACTTGTTTATATATTAGAGGCTAACTCTTGTCTAATGGTATAATACTTATCCAACTCACTTAGTTTCTGTACCATTCTCCATTTTCTCTGTCCTTCCTTCCCTGCATTGCGGAAGTGCACATGCATATATATTTTATGTTGTCTGATCGGTATAACTGGCACTGCTAGTTTAGTAGTAGTACTATTGATCGTTGAAATGTGAATTCTCATCGACAGAATAGCATGTCCTTTCATAAAGGTGTGTGAATTCTTTTTCAAATATACCTCCAGAAACTAGTCAAAAGTTTTGAAGATATTTCCAGCAATTATGATGATGCTATTTGGCTTTTTTTGGTTTATTCCCAACTTTTCCAGAGAGAACCAGAACCTTATATTGGCCAATCAAGGTGGTACCCAATCCAACTAAGAGCCAATTAGCATGAAGAAATCATTATAAACCCAAAACGGAAAAAAAATCCATGAGGTCCTAAGATATATAGCCTCAAATGGCACAGACCAGCTATCCATATTCTATGTAACATCTATAGCCTTTGATTCCATGTTGCTGAGGTGGGCCTGTTGAGGCCAAATGAGGAAACAAAGTTTTGAGGTGTCGATAGGTGGTCAAGCTAAATTACCTTTTATTGAGCACTGAATTCCTTTGTTCAATGCATGGAAAATGTTTCTTGAACACACAAATGCTATTAGACACATTGATAGATAGAGATACAAGAGCGATAAATGTAATAGGTGAGTGATGTAATAAGAAGAGAGAAATCGGAAAAAATAAGAGTGGTAGATGGATGTAAATTTCCCCTTTGCTAATGAAACTGCATTGACCATTTAAAGTGACTTAGAAAGGGGGCAATTACGATCTTCTCCATTAACCGGAAAAAAGACGGATACGATGAATATAATAACACTATTTGTAAGATAATATTATTATATTTGGTGAGTCAATCTCTCTCCAAGTAGAATTTTCCGATTTATGGATAGTATTCTCTCCCTAGCAAGGGATAACAATTTTGTGTTGATCTCACTTCTCCATCTTTTGCCCATACTAAAGAGTTATGCCTAAGAATCTCAATATTGCACCATTGAAAATAAAGACTCAGATTATTTGGTGTATGGAATAGGGGTAGTGTATTTATCGGTTTCGCCGATGATTAATCTTCTTTTGGAGAATTTAGCTTGTCAATGTAGTTTATGGAAAAAAAACTTATTTATAGACCATTATTGTAATGTTTGATAAAATCTTCACAAAGCTTATGACAATATCGGATGATCAAATAGAACCAAGCAGAATAACATTTATTAGAAATATTCTCAAATAAAGAATCATTGAGAAGGAATTTGATCCACAATTTTGATAGAAGAGAACTTATTGAAGATGCCGAAGACCTCATTTTTATCTATTCAAATACTTTATAGTAAATTTAAATATTGCACTAATTTTGCTTATAGGGTATCATACTCATCAAAATTCAATAGGTATCGTAGAATTCTTTTATTTTTATTGAGAAGAAGAATGAGACGCATTAAAGTGAAATATATTGATTTAGGGCCCGTTTGGATAGAGCTTATGAAAAATAGCTTATGCAAATAAATAAGTTTTTTTGTATTATTCATAAACTTGTCAATGTAGTTTATGGAAAAAAAACTTATGGAGATATAACTTTTATTAGTGAGAACTTATGGGTTAACATGAAAACTTATTTATCTCCATAAGTTGTTTTCTATAAGCTCATCCAAAGGGGGCCTTTAGTACTTTTATATAACTCTACTATTTGAGAAGCACTTACCATGATCAGCTTCACACATGGCCTTCCTTGACCGTGAAAGACTCTACACCAGTGGAATATTTGAACTATGGGCCCCACGGATCACTAGCGGTAAGTGATTGAAGAAGATAGATAGGAATGACAACTATGCATAGCAGAATCAGCAGTATTAATTAGAAGACTTGGAAATAAACCCAAAAGATCGAGTTAAACAAATATTATTGATCATGTGACATGTCATATCAATAACCACCCGTTGTGATGGAGGTAAAATTTATAGTTTTAGACTAACATTTGAAATTAATCACTAAACTAGCATATTCGTGCATATCAGTAGGGGTATATTTTAAAGTATGAATCAGCATGCATGGTTTTACAGAAGTTAACGTGAATGTGAATGCGTTGCTAGAATTTACAACGGGATATATGTGTTGAGAAAGAGGTTAAAAAATAGAGATGGATGAGAGGACATAGGAAGTGTAAATGCATTGGTACTTAGCTAGTATAGAGTGGAGGAATATTCCAATTTTCAAGGCCCTTCTAATAAGTTCAACCCTATCTCTTTAGTCTTTTTAGCAGGACGGTTCCTTTTGGATCCTTATGCAATTATATTGTCCTATAAATAGACAAGCCATCAGTCAGTCATGAGAAATCAAACACGTTACAAAACCTCTCATTCAATTAATTTTCTCCCTTTTGATGACCATTGGTCCCTTTTAATTTTTTCCATTCATTTTATTGGTATATAATAAAGATAAGAACAGTATCTGCAGAGGGGAAAAGGAGGAGAGAATTGAAGTACTAACTAGTAGTTGGTGTAAGGTTGTTGACAGAAGATAGAGAGCACAGATGATGATATGCATGCATATGATTTCGGCATCTCAATCCTTTGTGCTCTCTATGCTTCTGTCATCACCATAAAATTCACCCTCCACTTTTCATTCTCCCTCCCCCTCTACTCCAACTGTTATATTATTGTATATACTAAACTATTACTTATAGTAGCTTAATGATCACATTAATTCACATACATATGCTTGTTTTCCTCTGATATTTTCTTTTCAATATTGTTACAGTTGTACTTTAATTTGCTTCTCATACATATATAATTGAATCGCATCATTAATTAATGGCCATTCATATTAATTAATTTATATGTATTTTGCAGTTAGCTAGGTGTGGCTGTTGGAGATTACAGATCTGTTTGATATGAGGAGGGAGGGAGTAATTAGTTTTATCGGGTGCAACTGCAATTCATTCTTTCTATATATAGCCCTCTTATTAATTTCTAAGCTTTATATAGCATGACCTTTTGTTTTATCAATAGGAATGGAACACAGTACCTTTACAACACTTATACACTCGGCGCACCAACTACTTGCACTACATCTCGGCTTATAGTGTGTGCGTCAGCGACCGAAAAACACAAACTATATAGTATACTTAGAGCTGGCAAAATGGGCCGGGCCCGTCGGGCCGGGCCGGGCTAGCCCGAAATATGGGAGAGCTTGGGCCATGGGTAGCCCGCGAAAGCCCGAGCCCGCAAGCCCGACCGGGCCATGGGTAGCCCGCAAGCCCGTGATTTTTTAAAAAAGGTGCATAATATTGCTGCCCAACCCAAAATCAATAACCCAGTTTCAATTCAAAAAGACCCAACTCCCAAGTGTTCACGATTCTCACTCTCAACACCTTGTCATTTTCTTTTTGATCTTAGTATTATAAATAGAATAACCCAAATGCATTTCACGTTCACGTTTTTCACACTCTTAGCCTTCATTTTCTTTTTGATCTTCTTCTTAGTATTATAATATAAATAGAATAGTAACCAAAAAAATAATATAAATAGAATCACTTTACATAAAACACAACTACACTCATAGTCAAACTCTCTCTTTATTCAACATGCTGGTTTTCTCAGTATATATATAAGCCTTACATTGATGTGGTGTTAATTAAAAGATTGAAAACTGAAAAGTGATAAATTAATTCTATGCAATTTTTTTTTTACAATTCAGTCCGTTAAAAGGAAATAGAAAAAAATTGGCGCACAATGCGGGCTAGCCCGAAAAGCCCGCAGCCCGCATAGGGCTGGGCTTGGGCCAAAAAAGTTGAGCCCGAATTGTAATCCGGGCTTTTTGGCCCGGACCGTAAAAGCCCGAGCCCGATATGGGCCGGCCCAATGTGGGCCGGGTAGCCCGTTTTGCCAGCTCTAAGTATACTACAATACCCAGATGCTACAGCATCGACATCAGATACAACATTAGAATATTATTGTGAAATTACATAGTGAAAGACATTCAAACTTATTTTCATTCTGAATTTCTACTAATCGTTTATTTAACTTGCTGTTTGTTGATAAAATTAGGTACTACAACTTGTTATTTTATTTTGCTTTTTACTTATTAGCTTACTTACTAATTTAAATATAGAAATGAAACAATCTCTACTTATTCTTTATTACTTTCAAGTTCATTTTCTTTCTTCTAGCTATTTCAAACTTTCCGTACAAGATATATGTGATATGGTCGTGATATATCCCGATAGCAAGAAGAATTGATGTACTACGACTTGCACCGTGGAAGAAGGACCACATGACCCACAATGACTCATTGACAAACTCAATGTTTTGATAGACCAAAAAAAAAACTCAATGTTTTGAACTCCTTGCCTCGTACCATGGTCTCTTGTTTGTGTGGGATAGAGGACATCGTTCGTTGGTATGCTACTCGGACTCTCAGAATGCTTTGAAGCTTGTCACTTCTCCCCTGTACACATGGAGCAAGTATGCGCCTATTGTTCAGAATATCAATGACTTTCTTAATAGAGATTGACAAGTGCACTTGATTCATTCGCTTCGAGAAGAAAATGTTTGTGCTGACTTTTTAGCTAAATCAGAAGCTTCTTCTGGCAATCATCATTGGATTGTCTTAGAGTCCCCTTCCTCTGGGCTCTCCCTGCACCTACTGGGCTGATGTCACTGGTATTGAGTTTGTCCACGTTTAGGCTTATTGTCTCTTTTCCTTTTTGTTTCCTTTTCCTTTTGTTATCAAAAAAAAAACTCAACGTTTTGATTGTGTGCGTTCAAGGGGGTTTTATCATTGTGTTTCTTTTATGTGACATTTATATAAAAACAACACTCTATTCCATTCTTTTGAATAAAGAGCTTTAAAAAAGCCATCTCCTATTTTTCCCTTCTCCATTAGAACAATAACAAATATAATATGATGAAAAGAAGTGCCTACCAAAAATATCCTAATATAATGAGCAACAACAAGTGGTTCCTGCTATCTCAAAATGGTGTTTCTAGCATATTAATTTAGGGTTTCTATTTTTTTTTTGTCGAAATTGCTTGATTTCCATTAAACTGGGCAAGGCCCAAACCAGTATAATCATACATTGTCAACATAGGCTCAAAACTGTAACCTGAGCGATCCAAGGAACTTACGACATAGCGGCCCAACAAGAAACACACACGTTTAAGCCCAAAGGCTTAGTACATCAAGGGACTTACGAATCAATCGGCCCTTAGCTAAAGCCCTATTCTACCTAAGAACTAAAATAACATAAAAACAGAACAAGACCCAATGGGTTTCTTTTTTGAAATTAAAATTTTTGTGAGATTGTGACTGTTAGGCTGTATAAGACTTGGGCTATACAAACATTGTCAAGTTTTGGGCATGCATTTTTTTAAAAGAAAAAATTGGATTCTCAAGCTTTTTTTGACAGAAATGTGCCTCGAGTTTTAAACATAAATTTGTAATTGTATAATTTTTTGGGTTAAATATACTTTTTTTGTCTCAATGGGTGACTGCCATGTGGCAGAAACAGAAAAACAAAAAAAAATGTTTCCAGAGGCTAAAAGCAAAACAAATATATTTACAAGGAAGAAAGTGAAACGAAGGAAAAAAATTCATTTTTTAACTTCAACACTGGCATCTGCAAGTGTATCATCACTCTAAAATAATGTATTGTCCTCTGCAGAGCACAACATGCACCGCGAGGTTCCAATGTAGTGTCACGAACTCGACTCTCTTTTTGGAAGAGCAATGTGTAGCCATGGCAAATTGGCAATCACGAGTCTTATACCTCAAGGAGACTAACGAGGCTCATATGAGATTCTATCATACTCCACTAGACCAACCTCTTGGGAGTTTTTATATAAATTCTTTTAATAAAAAGAAAGAAAAAGTAAGCAAATTTAGAATCATTCCCTATCAAGTCTAAGCATTATGCAACTCTTTTTTTGGGGGTTTCCTATAGGTTATCTCCATCTTGGATAATTCTATCTGAGGCACTATTGAATACTCCTAAATATAGGCATCCCTCCTGGTGGGGATTCAAACATTGATTCGCACGCTAACCCCTTCCACTAGACCTAATTCTTGTCGGTGCATTATGCAATTCTTTTATTATTAGTCGTCAACTTGGTAGGTCATTCTGAAAGCAGACACAGGCAGATAAGTTCATTTTGGATTAAGTTTCAAAAGCAGGTCAGAGAGTTGCTAAGATAAGATCTGGTGTGTTAAAGTGCTGAATAAAGGAATCTGATTGGTAAGCTAGCTTTATGTTGAAAATTCCACTATATTGTTAGCAGATATTTTTTCTGCCAACGTCCCCATTGTCAATCAATGGTCATGGAAATTGCCAATAGTTATAGTACTATTGGTTCTGTTATATTATACTCCCATCATTCTGTCAAATTAGCCAGCCAAACAAAATAAAATGTTTTTTTTATCTCTCACCAATAATACCCTCCCCAATCATTGACTCTATCTTAGAGTTGATAACCAACGAGTTCCAGATTGGCTGTGATCAAAACCATTCAACCTGTTTATGAAACTCAATTATGATCATTACACGGCTCTAGAGTACAGGACTTAGGATGACATGGACCAAAGGAAAAATGAAATCTGATTAAGTTTTTCAAAATTGTCATTCATATCTATTTTGGCTTGCAATGAAAAAATACAGTATCCGTAATGCCTAGCTCAACTGGCAAATAACGAAATTGTAAGGCCTGGATATCATGTATCAGGTTCGAACTCAAGACCTTGTAGTTGTATGTGTGAGTTTCAAGTGGCACATACCACTCCGTCTAAAAAAAATACACAATCCAAAACATACTTTTCATTATATATTAGACCATATATAATTTAGCAATCATTACAGAGATGATAATCATAGATAATCTATAATTGAACATTGAGAAAATTGACTATAGGTAAAAGGACATACTCGTTATAAAGTTTAACAACAGGACAGTTAGAATATATGATGGAGCTATGGAGCTGCTTCTACTTGCTGATCATCAGTTTCCTTGATCTCCCTGAATGACTTGGTGTGAAGATCCCTTGTAATTTGAGTGGTTGTATCCAAAAAGTACAAAATAAAAGATGTGAAGCAAGAACAAAAAAACATAGGTATGGGTCCATAAATCCAAATGACAAGAGGAAATGACAAGTAAAATGCCCTCAAACCAAGAGACCAAGAATAACTTCCACGGTTCAATGTTTTAGCAACATATTCAATAAAATCCTTTTTGCCTTTCAAGAAAGGTGTAGTGACTAAGAAGCTCACATGTGCATAGTATCTTATAGACTGCATATTACACAGAAATGCAACAAGGAAACATAGTGAGATACAAAGACGTTTTATTGAAGAATTAAGTGGTGTTTTATTGCCAAATACTAATTTGGTTTCTGTGTCTGTGGTTGCAAAAACACCAATAAGTGAACTTAGAGTGATTGCTGTTGTAGCCAAAAGAGTAGATGCCATAATATTGTTGCGGATTGTTTGAACAGCCAATACCCCATTTTTCATGGGATCCTGCAAACAAAACAAGGGAATTTGTTATGGAAACAAACAACTTCCTAAGTTTGAAGTTTTAGTATGTAACAAACAATACAACCTGGTCCCTTTGATCTCTATTATAAGGAAAATTGGGTCAACAGAAGTTATTAAGCTATCCAAGATGAATGTGTAATTCATTGAAACAATGAAACAAACAGTTTACAAGCAGAGCTAAATAGAGCTGTTCAACAACTGAAACAGAAAACTAACAGCTATGGTTAACTTAACTAACAACAAATAACTAACTGGTTAGTGGTTAGATTAGAGTAACCACCCCTAACTAACTAATGAGTTCTAATAGAATGTGATGTATTAGGTCAACTTTAAACTTCTGTTGACCCACCTTTGCTTATAAACGAAACCAAAGTAATACATAAGACAAGAAACAAGAAGAAAAGAGAGAGAGAGATACTGACAGTCATCATGAAAAGGATCCATTGATAACGAGATTGAGCATTCAAGCCAATAACAGTGCGAGAGGGATGGCGGATTATAGTGTAGAGAAGCCAAACGTGATAAATTAACAACACCAACATACCAACAGGAACCAACACGTAATCCAACTCCTCTACTTCCATAATATCCTATCCTTTTCTTTTCTTCTTTCTTCAAACTTTACCTTTTAGTACCATTCACTCACTCTTCAGTACCTCAAAAAACGTGTTGAAATCAAATTCAAATTACTTCAGTTCCACCTCAGCTCATTTCCCACTCACACAACACAACAACCAAGATTCCTAATTTTAAATAAAGTGTAATACCACGTTGCCTAATTGCGTTTGAATTTTAATTGAGAAACAAACAAACAAATAAAAATTGATTTGAAATTGGATTACAGATAAGATGGAGTTTGAGTTCACAAACTTGATGTGGAACTTATTTATTAATTAATATATCCAGAAATACTAAAGACAGACACAAAATTCTGAGTTCTAAATACTAAATTGTGTCATTATCATACTACTAGGTTGATAGATGAAATTGGCATCAAAACAAGTGTTCCCATGTTGGGTGGTCCTAATTTTGTTTCATTTCGCGGAATTCTTCATTTTCTTTCTCTTTTTTATTTTTTAAGCTTAAAGACAATATCTATTGCCAATTCATGTTACTCCTCCAAAAAATAGTGGGTTAAGAGTGCAATGCAGCTGAACTTGGTGTCGTGTGACCCTAACACCAAGTTCAGCTTCATCTCCAAGAATTAATCGACCTCCAAACAATGGATTATAATTTGGACAATTTTGAGGCCAATAATAATCGAAATGTGCTTGCGAAAGTCAAAGAAATTATTCATAACCAGATCAGGGAAAAGACTCTGGTTTCTCACCTTTTTCGTTAGTTAGAATCTTTTATATGGGTTTAGTTGCTTATATCTCTGTTTGACTTCTGAACATTTGATGTGTTCTGTTGCTTATGTTTTAACTGACTTACCTCATAGATTTTGTCAACAAAAATAACTGCATAATTATTCGCAAACATTATGATCCAGTAGAATTTGTCTGAATCCCTTAAACAAGGTCTTGAGTCGATCGAGGCTTATGGACACACAAATTTACGACCTCGTACTTTACTCAAGTGTACCCTTCAAACATCCAAGGCACACGTTCACACTTCTTAACAGAAACATAAGATCACCAAAATTATAATTTGTAACTGCTATGTATGTGAAATTAATTATACATCATGACCTACACCTACATTTTGAGCCAAATTGTTACCAGCTAGAGGATAATAATCAGTCTCCACTGCAGATTCAACATCATGAGTTTCACTCTCCTTCTTGAATGAGTCACTGTGAAGATCTCGTGCGAGTTTAGCTGTTGTATCCAAGAAGTACAAAGAGAGTGATGTCAAGCAGCTACAAGCAAACATGGGTATGGGTCCATAAATCCATAGGAAGAGAGTAAATGACAGGTAAAATGCTCGCAATCCGAGGGACCAAGAATGACTCCCGCGATTCAAAGTCTTGGCAATATATTCCATATACTGTCTTTTGTCTCTGAGTGTAGGTGCAGTGATTAAAAAACTGACATGGGCATAGAATCTTATAGATTGCATATGGCATAAAAATGCAACAAGAAAGCAGATAGTAATTGCGATACGTTTTATTGATGAACTATTGTTAAGTATGGAAACTGTGTCATCATTAGAAGTCCAAGAACTGCTGGCAAAAATGCCAATTAGTGAACTCAGTGTGATTGCTGTTGTAGCAAGAAGAGTAGATGCCATTATATTGTTGCGTATAGTTTGGACCGCCAAAACGCCATTCTTCAAGGGATCCTGAAAACGCCATGATATATAGCAATAAAATTAATGGAAGGAAAGGAAGGATTCCGATTAGAGTTCCCCATTAATAGTACAAAAATCTTATGCAAGATCCCAAAAGGAGTATTATCAAAAGTTTCAACAAGGAGATAGACAGCAAAAGAAAGCATCTGAAATCCAAATTACTGAAGAAGAAAAAAAACTGTCTTCAATCAGTGCAATAGTTCACAAGATTTCCCATCATAATAAGTTTATACAATTACTCCTTTACCTATTTCCAGCACATATTATTTTTACAGTAACTTCTAGTTTAACTTAATAAACTTGATAAAGAGTATTTTAGATTCTGTGTTAGCTGTCTTTCCCAAGAGAATCGGACATCTAAACTGTCCATCATTACTCGAGGATATCAATATCTATAGGTTGTCAACCATACAGTGTTAGAAGTAGAACTGATAAACATTAAATTATATACAAAAGGCAAATTCACTTGCTTTATTTAGGTAATAACAAGAGAATGGAAAATAGGAACATGCTATTGCAGATTGCAGATGTTTCAATGAGCTAAAAAAAAAGGGGAAGTATTTCCAGGTTTATTTTTTTTCTTAATAATAACCACACATAACATTTCACAAAAACAAGAAAATGGAAGCAGCACACTGTGCAAGATCAAAAGGCATAAATTTAGTAAATGGTAATTTCTGAAGCACTTGATTGTGGATAATGAATCATGACAGTGAGAATATTACTATTACTAATTTCATCCAAAAGAAGCAAGTTGAAAAGTATTAATAAAAAAGAATTGAACTCACAGTCATCATGCAAAGAACCCACTGATGACGAGACTCAGCATTGAGTCCAATGACAGTACGAAGAGGGTCGCGGCGAATAGTGTAGAGAAGCCATAGATGGTACATAAAGAACACCAACAGACCCAGTGGCACTAACACATATTCCAGATGGTCCTTATCCATGCCTCCAACAAACTAGGATATCTGTCTCTCTTTTTGAATTGATTACAGGAATTTTCAGAAAGTAATGATTTATTCAATGAGTAGCAGCAGTAGTATATCTATACTAGTACCTGGTAAAGAGGCAAATCCAAAGACATAACATAAAACTCATTATCACCAACCAAACATGAGGTTGACAGACACCAATTTTTCAACTTTCAACTTGTAATGGAAGATTGGCCACATACATGATGAAAGGATGCTTTGTTGCAACTTGTGGATAGCTTGATAGTGCCATTTCCCCAAAATACTTTGTTTTTAAAACTCATGTGAGTTCTGTCACTTCCACAAGGGGAGACACTCAATTTTTATAATTTTATTCAGGTCTATCCTATAACTAACTAATTCATATTTTTTTTTATGTTGGTTGTTTAATAATAATATGTAACCTATGTATACAGTTGTTGTTTTTTGACAACGATGTACATAGTTTTTTAATATGTTAAACAAATATCAGTTCCTTGCGTTGCTGACTCAGTCATTGACCAAATATGTTTTATCGTCACATCCACATGTTGTTGTCCAATACTCCAATGGGTACATGTACATGTCGTTTAATGGGCATCCTTTCCGGAGTTTGGATGGCCAAAAGTACTTCTTGTTCTTGCCTATAATAGTGATTATGATATACAATATTCAAAGTGATGCCATAAATTGCTCATATGTTTATACTTGTTAGAGTATGATCTGATGTTGAGATTTTTTTTATTGAAATTGAGAATATAGAATTTTGAATCTTGAAACTTTTCTTTCTCAGATTTTTAATTTTTATACAGTTTTTAAGGTTTCTAATTTTTTATACAAATAATAATATATGTATTTAAAAATTATAAATTTATTGTAGATAATATTGTTTTTTAAAATTTCTAAATAAAATATAAAAAAGAAAATGTAATAGTGAATTTTGATGTTAAACAAATCAGTATTCATCTGATATTTATGAAGTATAATAGTTTTTATAAATTTAATATTAATTTAGTATTGTTGCGGATTAAAAAAGGTGGCGTA
Source organism: Astragalus glycyphyllos (assembly GCA_963573325.1). Taxonomy (NCBI): domain Eukaryota; kingdom Viridiplantae; phylum Streptophyta; class Magnoliopsida; order Fabales; family Fabaceae; genus Astragalus; species Astragalus glycyphyllos. Next base: position 84,046,982 of record OY754310.1, read on the forward strand.
ATATTAAATTTTTACCCATAAAAAGGAGGTGATAAACACTGGTACAGCAACACAAATTCAGTAATTGTTTTCTATTTTTAAGGTGAAAACAAAAAACTCTTAAAAATTTATGTTACGACAATGTTTAAAGGAAAAAATTGGTAATACAAATCTTTAAGGCATAAAAGTAAGGAAATATCCAACTCTTATGTAAAGCCAAATAGTGCTAAAAGAATCAAACCATACAAAGAAAGCATAAACTTTTTACTTTCTTAGTTATCAAAATCTTGTTGGAGATAAATATTAATTCAACAGTTTCTCACGCTCCAAATAAGTGAAGACCGAAGATTGATGGTTCTTCTAACTCACTGTTTATTTGCCGTATCAACATTACTGCAAATAGAATGAGAAGAAAAAAAAGAACGAACAAGAAAAGACCATTTACATCTCCTCCCTCCAGCTTATAAGCAGAGCTAAAGCTCTCAAGTTCTAAGAGCTTTTGTCAGTATCTTTCCCCAAGGAAGTGAAATTGAACCTAAGAATGAGAAGGATAATGAATGGTCAACCAACTAAATTTTACACAGCCTAACCATGACATTTATTTAACTCCGAAACCAATAACAAGAATATGGAAATTAAATAAATCATGACAAATACACATTAATCAACAATTTATTATAGTTTACCTAATAAGGCTCTTCCTCTGTGGCACAGGTTCGGGATTCCCACTTGGCAATGGAGCTGTCAGCTCAACAGGCTTTGAAAAAAGTAAAAAATCAAACAGAGAGATGAAGAGGAAAATTAGTCAGAACGAATGGCTTTGATTTCTTAATGTAAGATAAAGCCTGCCAACTTCATGTGATATATGATACAATTACATAGACATCATATGATCTCATCATCCATTTCACTAACATATTGACAATTTGTTACCCCTCATCATCCAAGTTCTATCTAAAATATGATTAACAAAATTGGCAACAATGAGAATGAGAAGCAGCCGTGCATAGGTTTGAACAAGTTGTGAGCAATTTTAGCACAGACAGTTCAGACTTTGGGTAATCACAATCAATTAAAAAAGCAGGTAGTACTATGATCTATTATTGTTGCAGAATGACCGAAAATATTCTAAATTTAAGATATGTTGAGATTTTAACCTCAAGCTCCTCCAAGCCCCCATTAGAGTACAAATGAGTTGAACAAGTCTCTTCCGTTTTAGAAATGAATGGTTCGGCTGCCACTAGAGACTCTGAGTTTGAAGAGTCCAAATTGTTTTTCACATTCCCAACAAAATCTTTGACTTGGCTTCGATCCTCAAGATCATCTTCAAGCTCATCAGGTTCTCCTGATAAGGCTTGATTCCCATCATATGGACCACACATAATCTTCTCAATGGCCAGCTTTTCTGCTTCTTTAGCAGTAGCAGTAGAAAGTAGAGGGTTGACTTGTGAGTTGCTTTTCATTGATCTATTGGTCTCACTATCCCTAGAAGGATACTCCCCTGAAGACTTCAAATCGGGTTTCTCACTGTTTTGTTCACTCATACTGTTGACTTCTGTGTCATCACATTTCACAGAGCAAGCACTAGCAGTGCTAACAGGATTTCTATCTTCATGAAACTCTCTGCTGGAATTAGGAAAAAATGCAGGGGACTTGGAAATTCTCATGTCATCCACACTATCATCTGCTCGCTTTCTCTTCCGATCATCATTTGTTCCTAGTTTGACCGCTGTACCTTCTTGAGACTTTTCTGTTTGACCATGACCAGAAATCTTAAGCTCTGAGCTTCGCTTACTATCCCAGGTTACTTTAGATGGGTGGGGAGGTCGAACACCACCAGGAAACACAAAGGTAGGTATACTGCGGCGTTTCACATGGAAGACATGGATTTCCATTCCAGGTTTCCATAGAGTGTACATATTGACGGAATGCTTAAATTCTTCAACAGTTAGTCTTATATCAAATTGTTCGCCTTCATTGACAGGAACTCCTTGCTTACGTTGCAGACCCATGAAGTAAGAGCAGTGTAGAGGTCTAGATTTGTCTGAAAAGTCGACGGGATGTGGATGACACTGAAGCGTGCCATAAGTGTCCCTCTCAATCTAGATGTTCAAAGGACAACCAGCAGAGGTGAGGAAGAAAACAAGTGGAAGTCCAAACAATAAAACTTAAAGTACACACCTTCAATGTTAACTGGCGCATGCGAGACTCAACCCAGCCTTTCCATTTTCTAAGATCATCAGCATTCTCTGCGGAAATGTCTATCTGCAGATAATTCTTATAAGCTTCAAAAAAGGCATAAGGCTCAAATAGAGTATCCCAATCAGCCTTGTTAGCCTCCATAGCCTACAAATAACAGAAACCTCAAATTAAACAACTCAACTACCCCAATGAGAATTATAATTGCAAGTAGATTCATTATTAACAGAGTACTGGCCAACTTCTGAGGAAACACAGCAAACATGCTACTAGACTTATCGCACAGATGCATAACTTAGGTAACAAAAATAAGGAGGTGGTTTGGAAGCAAACCCTGCTAAAGGTGATGCACAGTTTGGGTAGCTAAATGGGGCTTCAACCATGGCTATGGAATCAAAATTTGGGACTCACATCCAAGGGATTTGTTTCTACTATTATTAGTGTGAAGGTTGCATTATCCCAACTTGCTTCTGTTTATGTTTAGTATTCTCCATTTTTGGTCCATGGGCCTCCATTGTACCCCCCCCCCCCCCCCCCCCCCCCTCCCCCCAAAAAATACAAAGATAGACAGAGACTATCTTCTCGAATTTTCCGTATACAAACAATTTGAACCATACATCATAAAATTCCATTTTCTCAAAATAAAGAATCATACCTCGCATATTTTGTTTCCCCTCTGAAACTCTTCCGTCATGATACGCAATGTACTTGCCGACACGTTGTAGCTAGAATTCATGGAAGGGTATGCAGGAGTAATTATCGGCATCAAATGGAACCTATCCTTGGGATATCTTCTAGGATCCCAAACTTGAAGTCCAAGAGATCCTTCTCCAATTGCACAGAGCATTACTGGATTTGGCCAACGCCACTGAGTATATACCCTAAAGAATCGAGAAACCATCATGTTAGGCAGCGCATTCGGAAATAGCTGGCATATTCGAGCAACAAGCAATGCCCAGTTTATACCACCAAGAAAACCTGCAACCTGCCCATGACATTATGAAGAAACATTAGGTAAATCAGAACATTAACATAATAGTGAAGTTCGAGTCCAAACAGAAACTGAACGCCACACAAGTCATCTACAGCAGGAACTTTTCCATACATTTGAATAAACGCCACGACGCTTAGCCCATAACTTCATGCATCTCAATGTCATACGGAAATTCTGCACTTCAGAAATAGAAATACAACCAATGATGAGTCTGACACATCGAAGCCAAAGGAAAAAATTCTTTCTGTGAAATTTATATCCAACACCTGAATATTTGGAACCAATCGCAATATTTGATCGGTCACTCTACAACCATTAAGACTGCGAACAGTTTGTTCATCTACATTTTGTAATATTGACTCTTGTGATATATCCAAATCCTGTACAACAAGTCAACAACAAAAAAAACAGCATTACTCAGTAAGTAGAAAGGTCAAATACAATTTACACTTCAAATTAGATTCAAGCAAAATGCAGAGAAAACACCAGAGGAAGGTGCATTTCGCACATCAAAGTTTGTTTTTGTTGAAGTTATGGATTTTAGATGAAAGAAGGAATAGAAAGAATAGAGACTCTAAACATAATTATGATTGATGATTTTACGATACCAAAAATATTAAGCAGTAACCCCTATTTATAGGGATACGAGACTCCTAATCCTAACTCTATAGGAAAACAAATCATGATATATAACTAAGTGAGAAGAAACTAATCCAATGAGATAAGTCAGGATATTGTAAGATAAAAATAAGATATTTTCATATATTCTGACAGTTATCAAAAGTGACAAACAGCACTACTTCAACCTACTAATCTTACAGAAATCACTTACTTCAGGAATAACCCACAAGGATAATTTAGCATAAAGGAGATCTATAGAGACACCATTGAACTTGAGCCTCATCACTGGAACATGAGCATCTGGCACAGGGTGCAACTCTGTCACTTCTGGCATCTCAGATAGCATCTTATGCAGCTCACCAAAGAAATCTTCCTAAAGCCAATTGCCCAAATCAGAGAACACTCTTAGCTGGTAGAAGATCAGACCAGAAAAATCTATATTTGCATTAAAAATTGGAAGGAACAATCATACATCTCTGGTTGCATGTCTAGGTCCCACGCAGAGAGTGTCTATATCTGCTCCAGGGCCATGCACCTACAAAATTTGAATAAAAGTCGTAACAACATAATAAAACCAACAAAACATGATTGCCTAAGTATTGATTTTTGTTCTACCGTTTTGAACATTACATTATATGCGACAAGATAAATATAGAATATTCTATAGGAGCGGCAAGCCATACGACACTGCTGTCCTAATTCCCTCTGTTCATAAAATACTCCAAGCTTAACTTGTAATGCAAAGATGAAAGTGTATATGTATCTATGAGGGTCTTGCGAAATCCAAACAATAAAGATTGGAGCCAAAAGTAAAAAGCTTGCAAACAGTATCATACCCCTAGCCGATAGGAGCCAAAAGTAAAAATCTTGGCATTTGCTTCTTGCACCAATTGTTCGTTAAGCCCCTTTGCACGGCTAATGGTTTTGATCCAAATCTTCACAATCTAATTTGTTTCACAACATCACATCCAAAATATATGAATTCATAAGGAGCTCCACCGCATTTCAAAGATGGTATAACATGAAATGCAATGCACAACAAAATAAAAATTGATATGTATGAATCAACACGACTTCAACTCAAGAGTATTTCAAGAGAAGTCGTATTCTTTTCTTTCCTTCGGGTTTCTTGGGATAGCCAATGAGCAACCATACAGTATATAATGAGCGATCAACAAAGATTTAGCTCCTCTAAAATGAACAAAACAATTCAAATTCACCATAAAAGATAAAGTTGATAATCTATAAAATCTCAATCGTCGATAAGCCAATCGTTAATATCCCTGTCGCATCGATACTTCCGGTGTCCGACATGTATCGTATGGGACACCAACACTTCAATTACTTGTATTTTTCAGATTAAAATTGGTATTTGTGTGTCTGTATCGTGTCTGGTGTTCATGTCTGTGTCGATGCTTCATAGGTTAGAATATCATGTGTTGATTTTGTCATGAACACTTTGAGATATCTTAATCCAATCAAGAAAATAAATTAAACCTGGTCTAGCCTGCCTAGCACTTCCTCCCTAGTAACTGCCTCCTGCTGATTCTCATACATGCCAGCATCTTGCAAGTACTGAACACCCATAATCAAGAATCAGCACAACAAAACTTGCAAAAACAAAGAATGATTCACTAAACTAAAGCCGCAAAAACAGAACCTTCTCGAGTTCACGTGTCTTGGTGACATCATATTCAGATGGTCCACCCAATGAGATGGGTTCCGTTATTCCTAACCTTTGCTCCTGCCCGTTATTGCGGTTGCTCAATCCAGGGGTCCCCATCAATAAATTGATACAATTTTATACCTCTTTCTTTTTCTTTGATATATAGCAACTATATATAATTTCTTTCAAAGATAGGAGCGAAGCAAGAGTTTAAAGTTAAATATGAGCTTTAACAGTATATTTTTTTTCCAATAACAAACACACTAAAGAAGATGAATCATGAAAAAGCTAAAATAGAAACAATATAACGATGGCGAAGAACAATTCAAATTTCAAAGCTATGAACTTTGAGTATAAAAACTTGGAGGAATAATAATTACAAAGGCACCCAGAATAAGTTTATTGAGGAAGAGAAAAAAGACGGAGTACATATGTAGTATTGGGTTCTTGTCCTCAAACCCTAATTAAATAAAGCAGCATAAAGTGATTAGAAGCGGCGCGGTGTGATGTAGCAGTTGAGCGTTGGTTGAAGATTGATGGTTGAAACTTGAAGCTCGAATCTTCTTCTTCTATTGGAGCGAGAGAGGGAATATAAGGATATGAAGAAGAAATCCCTGTTGAAAAATCAAAAGGCAGAGAGAGTTAAAAGAGAGTGCAGAATCAAAATCAAGATCAAATGCAATGGATTGGAATAGAAAGCTACAAACAAGAAATGTATCTACAGACATGCCAGTGGACACTACAGACATGCCATGTCATTGACTGACTCACACCCCAAACAAGAATGTATCTATAGTACATTCTTGGCTAAAATAGTCCCTTTTTTTTTACAAATAAAATAGTAGTAAGTTCTTTGTTTTTTATTTTTTAAAATATTATTAAAATACTCGTATATTTTCTTTATTTTTTTTCTTTTGAGTTATCGAAGATCCGTTTAAAGGGTTGACATCTCTCAACAAATATTTTTCAATGCGCACCGACCAGAGATCGAACCCAAAATCAAATGATTAAGAGACCCAAGTATCTACTACTTGTGTCATCATGTTGGTTTCTTTATATTTTGAAAGTTACTTAAAATGCTTCTTCTGGTAAGTAGTTATTAATTAGGTCTTGTGTGAAAGATGTGCCGTTAATAATTTGTCACTTGATTGTGTTATTAGACCATTAAATATTTTTTATTTTCGTCATTTATCTTTTACAAAATATTTGTTTCCTCCTTTATTTTTTTTACTAGAAAAGAACTATTGCATTTCATTGATAATTAAAGAGGCAATACAACTCTGCTAGGTTGATAAGAATTACATAATAAATCCATCAGCAATAATAGAACCATACTCCAACCCTCCGAGATATCTTTATTTTGGAAATTAACATCATCCACCACTATTTTACAATCTATCTCAAAAATTACATTAGAGATGTGTGAGTCCTCAACCCAATTGAGTGTCAACCAAAGTCCGTATGCTTCACCCTCTTCAACCCAATTGGTAAGTGTTATTACAGCATTCTTAACATCCTTTATTTTTTTATAGTTAACTAAAATCGTCATTTCATTAAGTGCACTCTTAATTGACAGTTAATTATAGCTTATGTGTATAGTGTGGACTCCGAGAGCTCACTAGGGTCAAGGCAGACCTCGGAGTTCTTTGAGCGCTTACTGAGGTACTTACAGATCACTCACCAAAGAGGCTCACATCGGCAGCGGGAGTTGAACTCGGGGAATGAGTCAAACTTTCATTGGCTAATTTTTTTTAATATATATTTAAAATATATATTTAATCTTTACTTGAGAAAAAATATTTTAACTCAAAAACTAATTATTCTTACCTAATTTTTTAAAATTAAAAGCTATTATTAAAATTAAATGGACTATCAATTCCGAATTTTTCTTTGCTTAATTAAGAGACAGAAAAAAGTATCACTATCATCAATGAAATTATTTGTCAAAAAAAAAAATCAATGAAATTAATTTTTTGTCAAAAAAATGAAATTAAGTCAACTTTTGTGGGCTATAATTACACCATAATCATGTGGAAAAATTGGAATTACGACCTTTAGATCGAATAGAAGTACATTATTGGTCACATAACATGATGGGAGAAAATTAATTAATGTAATAAAACAAAAAGTAAAAATAGTGATCCCAACTCACACGTTTCCACCGAATCCAACACGTTCCTTCCACTTCCAGGATTGTGGAGTGTCGAGTGGGGCAGACAAAAAAAACGCGTTCTTCCATAGCTGCCCTATGAGCTGACATTTTCTATACTCATTTCCACGTGCTTCTTCTTCCTTCCACTCCACTCAATCAATCAATCATAGGTACAAGAATTTTTGAGTGAAACTGAAACATTAATCTTCTTAGGATCCAAATTAACAGAACAATGAATCCTCTTATAGTACTTTGGTTTCACCAATTTCCCAAGCACATTAGCTCTAGATCGAATCACAAAATTCAATTTCAATGGCACTGGCACTGTTGGCATACCCGTTGTGCTGCTAAGACTAGCTCCACTTCCATACAATGGGATCTTACTCCCCATTACTCCCACGCTCACTGTTCTTTGACTTTTCCTTGATTGATAAAACTTCTTCATCTACAAACAACAACAACAATAACAACCAATTCATATGTTAGGAAACAACCAATTCAAATTCACTAATTAATTAATGTGAAATCAAGGAATTAATTAACGTGTTTGTTTGTGTTGTTTCTTACATTGCCGCTAGCAATGACGATTTCTGAGTAGGATAGATCTAAAGGTGTGGAAGTGACGTGGACACCAAAGAATGTGCCAGTGTTACGATAAGTGAATTTCACCGTTGAATTCATTGTGATCATATCAGTGGCTACTCCAGTGGCATCAGAACCAGCTTGAACTCTGAGATGCTCAATTTTAATACTCTGCGAGATACAAAATTGAAAATTGAGGAAGACCCATTTTACAAAAAAGACTAAAGATTGAAACTTGAGTAGAAACAAACCTTGATGGTAACGTGGGGTTTCATGGGTCTAGAAGCACCCCAAAGGATGAGAGAGAAGATAGTGAAGAGAAGGAAGAAGCCAAGAATAAAAGCGAGGAAATAGTAACAACGAGAGACAGTACGTTGGTGATCTTGAGAATTAAGAAGACCTTCTTCTTCGATCACGTCGATTTCCTTATTCCATGGTTTGTTGTTACGGTGGTTGTTCAATTTCCGGGAACCGGAGAAGCGACTTGAAGAAGAGTGGGAATGAGGAGGAGAACCCATTGGGCTGATAACTGGGGTGGAATGAAACGACGTCGTTGTCTTCTCTCCATCGTGGGATGGACTCTGGACGTAGTACGCTGGTCGTCGAGGTGATCGTGTGGTGGAAGATGCGTCTAGGCTTGTAACCTCTGAGTCTGTCTTCGCATGCATCTTTTGTTGTATACTTTGAATTCAATAAATGAATCTGATACGATATCGATAGTGATATGTGGTGATAGTTTTGGTGTTGGTGGTGATGGCTATTTAGTGCTGAATCTAACAGATCGATCTATATTTAGTTCTAGTGTCTGCTCTTCAAACAAAAGAGGCCCCAACAATGATATTCTATGAAGGGAAGGAAGGTACAAGGGCAATTGCATTAGTGGGTGATTATTAATGGTCCTTTTAATTTGGCTTGGTGGTGGGGTGGAACATGTGGAGATATATAAAAATAAAATAAAATTTAAGAAACATTTATGCTTTGACTAAGTTTAACGCCAAGCAAAACTGTCTAAAAGTAATAAGTTACGAATAGTGTGTAAGAGAACTGGATAAAGAATAAGTGAGAATAGTAACAAAAGTTACATATTTAGTGTTTTTCAAAACGACGCGCGACATGACACGAGGACGAGGCGTGAGAAGAGTGAAAATGATGGGAATGCTTGCTTTATTTGCGGTGGTTGTATTATGGTTTGGTTTGAATGGAGGAAGTTGAAAATGAGTAAGTAGTTGCTGTCAAAAAAAATGAGCAAGTAATTCAAACCTAACAGCTGCGTTACAGTTGTCACCGAACATGAATGAATCTATTACGAGTAGCACAAGCACATGCACATGCACGTGCACAGTTAATTGGACTGAGGATATTTATCACAGGACAAGATTTAGATACCGCTGTTCTTTACCTCTCTTTTTTCTTCTTTTATTTAGAGGCTTCTTGCTGCTTGCTTAAAAAAATCTTCTTAAGACGCAACTAGTATGTCGGTGCTTTGCTGGCAGCCGTAGAGAATAGAGAATCTGAAATTAACCCATGACCACGAAGGATCCAGATTTGCTGCATTAGAAAACCACAAATTTCCCACAGCCAGACGATTTGGGCTATTCGTTTGGGATCAGACGCTCACCGTTCAGTTTCACCAAACTACATACAAAACATGTATATGAAATATAGATCATTTTTTATCATGATCGTGACGGTTGAGACCATCTGACTACGAGAAATTGCGCAAAAAATCCATTTCAGACCATGGGCAATTGACATTAGAGTGATGATAAAGTGTTGAATTCATTCTCACCAACTGCATGCACTTACACAGACATAACAAAAAAAAATGACGAAAAAATCGTTTTATTTTATCTAAAACAAAATGGGTGCAGTAATACAAGTTGCCGCTGCAATGCAATCAAAAATCATTCCATTATTTCAACAAGTACGCATGTTCTGATTCACAGACAAAATTAATATGCGTCTTTCAAGAACTCCACTACTATATGAAATGTAACTCTACAATTTAGGTAACGAAACAGACTTGTTTGGACTAACTGATTATAGCTACGCTATTTTTCAACTATTCACTTCCACTGATCAACTGTACAACACAGATTATGGAAACGTTTGGCGTCTCTTTTTGAACAGTGCCTGCATAACCATAAAGTCTTATAGTTATATTCTGCAAAACATCAGTTAAGTATTTTTAAACATGCCTACAAGAAAGAACTTAATTCAGCAAGCACTTCTATCATCAATCATAGGGCAATATATCACAAGTTAGGGTCTATATAGCCTTAGGAATTGCTAATTACGAGGGTAACAGGCCTCCAAACAGCCTCATGTAGCCTTAGGAATTGCTAATTAAGTGCTCATGTCATGACATAAGCCCAAACAACCTCTTCCAAACACCCCTTTAGTACAGGATGTATTGTGAATAACCTGATTCTTTCAACACTTGCTGTATAATGTTCCTCTGTCCTTCAAGCGATGCAAAAAGCAATATCCCTAAGTAGCAGCAATTGGCCAACACTTCCTATACTGATCATAGTATTGGGAGCCAAGCCAAGTGACAAATATTAACAAGACTGCTACACTCTTCCTAGAATGCAATGCATGAGCATAAAGAATGCAGATTACATAATGACTTACCCTTTTGGCAGTATCATATCCCGAGAGCAGCCTGTCTTTCTTCTCACTATCGCACTCAGCACACCAGCTAGAGAAATCTTTTTTATACTTTTGCACTTCTCTAAAAAAAGAACTGCACAGAAATACAGCAACTTTCATATTCCGTTTAGGAGGAGCAACAAAATGTTATGAGAATGACATAAATTTAGCTACGAATCAATTCAGGTAAAAAAAAAAATGGGAAAATAACATTCCAGGTCAAAGCTAAAATAATGCAATCGCAAACATGAGACTTATGCTGCTATTTCACAGAAAATTGAGTTCAGATAAACAAAATGATAAATAAAAAAGGCAAAATTGTTCCTAAAGTCCCTCAACTTAATTTTAGATTTCGAAACTGTTACACAGACTCTCCACCCACATTTTTCCACATCCTAACAGTTATCTATGAATTTGGGACGGCAGGGTATCTTAGAATAGACCATGGTTGTCAAACTCGAGATCCCACTAAAGATCGGAGAGGGAAGTCAAGATCGTAAATCGTGGAATCGTAACACGGATCGTAAGATCCCACCAAAAATAATAAAATATATTTTCATATAAAAATATAATAAAATAATTAATTAATAGTATAAATATGATAATAGAATTATTAGTTAATAAAAGAAAATATAAATATAATTATAGTAAGAAATAGATAACTATTTTATAGTTGTTTTGTTATTAACATTTGTATCGATACAAACTCTAGAGCTACTTTTTAAGTTACGGCACCTTTAATCCTACTGGGCCAAGCCCATTTTATCAACTAAAACCCTAATTTCAGAAAGAAGACTAACCTAATGTGACTGAGCGCCACTTTCCCTCTCAATTTCTACTCCCTTCTTCTCTCATCTTTCTGCCCACTGTTTCTACCCCTTTCTTCTCTCATCTATGTCTGATTTTCTCATGGATCAGCAGTTTAATTTCATTTGTCGGCCGAAATTAGGGTTAATTTTCAAACCGGGTCACGTTTGCTCTTCCGGGTCGGGTAACGGGTCAACTATGAATTGAGATTTCTGAAGCGCGCGAGAGTAGCGCTGATCCCATGATTTCATGAGCTTGCACGGCGCGCCCACTGCTCCACCACTTCCAGCGCTTTTCTTCACGAGTTGGAACGGTGAAGAAGACATATCGCGTAGAATCGAACGATCCTACGAGGTGGAGCGCGATTTTGACAACCATGTCTTAGACAGATATAAGCAGTAATAATGCAAGCAAAACATGAAGCACCTTTTGCACCACAGAAGTAGGTTGACGCGATGACCAGCTATTGTGGCTCTAGCACCATGGCGATGACGACCATGATGAAGTACAGCTTGTCCAGGGACATTGGAATAGTCGAAGATCTCCTGCTTTCAAAAAACAGACGCAATAAATAAAAAGTATACATAGTACTTGGCAACTTGAATTGATTAAAATTTAATTATTCAAATTTGTTTAGATTAGATTAAGATTGAATTTAATTCAGCTATGATTTATTTTCAGTTTTATATCTTGTCCATTGTATTTGTGTTTTCCTTAGTTGAAATAGACAGGTTACTATTTTTCTAACCAACCTTGTTTATACATTTGATCCTTGTGTAACATTGAATGAATAGGAAAACTGATTACTTAAATGTAATTCCATCTCTATTACTTACTTCTGAACGACTTCTTGTATGTAAATGCTTATCACATCGCATTCCCCGGAAATACAATTCTCCTCCAGAAAATTGCCTACCCAGGCAAACATTCAAGGTAACTTCTGAGTCATCCACATGGAATTCTACAAATGAAAGACAATATCTCAGATTTCATTTCTTACAACATTGTAAAATGGAAAGTCAAGTTTCAAATCAAGAATGCAGGCATACCGAACAGTAAAGGAACTGTACGTCATTGTTATTTGAAAGATGTGCTTGCCAATTATGATAAATTAATGGCTCTCATTCATACATTGGTTGAAATAACAACAGAATTGCAAAATAGAGTAAAAAAGTATTGGCAACCAAAAAAGCTATTAAGAATTAAGAAGTAATTACATATTGTTGTTGCAAGGTTCACATATAAAGATGTTAGCCTATTCTAGAATGAATTGCCAATATTATGCACATGACCTGTATCATTATACAGAAATTTCCTTTTCCTCAAAAGTAGCATAGCACTATTGACTATGAGAAACATATTGATGATAAAACTAGACAACCAGAGTTCCTGTAACTATAACAGGGAAACTTGGGGTAACTCGAACAACATTCTAAGACATTCTAGAACATGCTTGTAATTTCAGATAGATTCATATCAAAGATAAAGAAAGAAATTCTATTCAAGTATAACTTTTACCCATCTCAACATCTCTATGTAGACCATATTCAGCAACAAACCCATGGTGAGAATCCAGAGTTGATCCACCAAGCTCTGCGTAGAACACTGTAAAACAAAGAATCAATTGACTCATATTTTGTTACCATACTGAAATACATCTTAAGAGAAGGAATATCTTATAGCGGGTTGGCTGGCCAATCCCGTCTAGTGAATACACAACATAATTAGGCAAATCTTTGTGCGCTAAAGTAATCATGCAGACTTCATTTACCTTTTGACAAAGGACAAATAAAACCTTCCATAAGCTTGTCAAGCATAGTTTGAAGGCCAAAGTCATCAAGTACAACACCATATTTATTCATTGTATTGGGGCGCATAACTCGGATTTTTTTGTTGCTAGCCCACTTTTCAAAATTTTCAACCTGGATAGAACAAAAATAAATTTCAACATAGAGAAAATATAAGTTTCTGTAGATACATTCACTTGCATGTTCTAACTTAAAGGAAGAATGACATTTTGCTTACACCCGATAAATAAAATAATAAATACCTCAGACATCAACAACTCACAAAAGCGTGGCTGAAGCATATCAAATGTAAAAATGCCTGGGGAGGGTTCAGACATTATACTTCTAAAGCTTTCTTCTGTATTATCATTAATTGCATTCAGAAATGTCGGAACAAAGAATGTTGAAGGATCAATAGTGTACAACTCTTGATGCAGCGGCTGCAAAATTGAGATAGAAAACCTGTAAGTCTTGCAAAAAAGGGGCACAAAAGATGAGGAAATGTGAGAAAATTGTCATTATACTTGAGCACACATGTCTGAGTATAAATCATAAATTATAAATCATGTTTTTACAGTCTCTGTTTTGAATGGAATAATGGTTCATTTATAGCAACTCGTAGAAGTTGAAACACTAACAAACTGAACGAGAACGAAGCGCCCAAGAAAATTGCTTAATTGAACTCCTATTTAATATCTAGAGAAAACAAAATTCAATGAACTGAGCAATGTATTAGAGCAGTATACACCCTTTGTCAAGAATAGAGCATTAATCTAAATTTAAATACTGCTTTACATCATTTTGCAAATTCATAATAAGTCAGGTGAAAATTTGCTTTACACGTTTTATATTAAGAGTTCATTAGTTAATAAATTTCTTTGCTCGTATTTTAATTGCTTTTATAATATGTTTAGTATATATGGATGTAATTGTATCAACTCTCAGTTATATTAGTTTAAAAAATAATAATCAAAGATGTTGAGCAAAGAAATTTATTAACTAATGAACTGAGAGTTGAGGAATTATATAGCACAGTATATATCATCAAAATATTATAGTCATACTTCAGGAAAGATTAAAATTTGACTCTGTACTGCAATGTATTTTATAAATAATGACACCATATAACATTACAATTTCATGTCGTCAAAATTGGGAAGTGGGATTCATTATTAAATCAAGCCATTAATATTTCTTAACTGTATTTGATTTGAAAATTACTTAAGTGACATTCTTTCCCTGGATACTGCATACCTGATAACTTGCCATTATCTTCTCTTTGTATTCTCTTTGCTTCAGATCCTGCCAGAATCACATTGGAATTAGGTACCATCATAAGAGTTTGTGGTATATTTATAACAATAATACTAATACTAATATCAATGTTAATATTAATATTAACAATAACAAGAATGATAACAAAAAAGTAAAAAGGATGCTGATGGTGATGGTGATGATGATGATGAAGAAGAAATGAGTGTTCTGTTTTACAATTTATTAACATAAATGGAGAATTTCTTAAAGACAAGTTCCGCCTACCAGTTCATAACAATGAACAGAGTGTTAAAATAGAACTAAATGCAAATTAAAACATCTTATTGTCAGTGAGTTGTTCTTCCTGCGAATTATATTAACTCACAACTTTCGTAAATTTCCTTTCTTTGTCTCGCAGCATTCAAAAGTATACAATTGAATCTTGGAAGTGTTTGAAACTATTATACCATGTACAGCCCTTTAACCATACAGAGACCATGTCACATACACCACGCAAGGAACGCATTTTCAGCACCAAAATTTTCTTCCATTTCCAAGAAAATTCAAGAAATCAAGATATATTCAAAAGCAAGTAATGAAGGGGAAATTGAGGCCTACTCTGTAGCGCGTTCCTGGAGGTACAAAATTGTGAAAGATCTCGTGCATGTACTTAATCTTGACGTCGCGAGGTGCACTGAGAAGGTGTTGTGGCAGATGCCTCTCCATGGAGCTGAAAAACGAAGGACAGAAATCCAGTTCCATGTCCTCGTACGTTTCCGGCTCATGATTAATATCTGGATTCAGTAACAGTCTCGTCTCCTCAGCGCCACTTTGACCGCCTTGACTATCGCTTCCGGTAGCCGGAGATGCCTCCTCCCGGCGGCTGGTGGAGCCGCCGCGAAGTGACATGCTTCGAGTCCTGCATTTGGGGAAATTAGGGTTTTCAGTGAGAAATTGTTTTCTGATAGCAATAGCGTCCGAGTAAAGTTTTTAGTTTCAAACGGGAAATAGGGTTTTCAGGGAAAAAATGCTTTTTACCTCTTGAACTTTCTTGAGAGATTCTTGTTTGGTTTGTATTATAAAAAATAAAATGAATGCATAAAAAATTCAGGAAAAATAATTGTGTGAATATATAGCTCTCACATTTGTGAGTGCCTTCTACTAGATTTTAGTCTATTTGTGTAGATTTTCTCTTACCACATTACAAAGCAAGTTGATTTGAAGGAAAACAATTCTTGCTCTCAAAGACGATACGGACAGAGCCCTATCAGCTAATGAACAAACAAACCCTAAATAGTCAGCAATGAGGTAAAAAAACTGGAGTACTCTTCGTAAGATCGATATGAGTATTGAGTTATAAGTCGCGAATTATGTCCTGGATAGAGTTAGGGTTTGTGTGGTTGAAATTCTCACCACTGTAATCAAGTTGGTGTGTCAAGAAAACGCTTATAACGTGAGGTAGTGAAAATTACTTTAAGATTCTCATCATCGTAATAAATGTTTGTACATATCAAAGTTCAAAAAAAGTACTTCATTTATTTCATATGTTAGTTGGCCATAAATTAAACTCCTAATAGGTTTATCAAATCTAATGTCTGGCGTTTTTTATCAATGGGAAAAGAAAAACGACAAGGCAAAAAGGAAAAAAAAACATAGACTATTTTCTACATGTCTCCATGCCCAAAGCATCTCCAAGCAGCTTTGACAAGAACTCGGGAGGGAAACGATCCCAACCAATCATATCACCATTCAAACTTGTACCGTGCTTAGCCAGCCAACTCGCGCCTCCGCGAAGAGTGTGCTTCAAACTCAAGGACCAATTTAATGTTAGGAGTTTGAATGCTGTAGATAAATAAATAGTAAATATATTGAATTTATTATTTAAGGAAACGTCTAAGCATTCATTTGTCGAAAGAAATTTAAGCAATCATTTTAAACTTACAAATATTACTATATGGACATCATTAATTTTGATTTTATCTCAACTAGTTTTTAAGTCAAGTTATTTTCGTGGGTCTTCATTTTAATCAATCTTATTTTTAAATAATAAATATAATTGTTAAAATTATAATATATGACCTCCTTTATTCTTTGAATAGTCAAATAAAATGATAGGAAATTAAATGTGTAGAAAAGGGGGGGGGGATAGAATGATGGATTTTGTAGAAAATACAAGTGTGAAATGGTAAGTCTCACAACGACTAATAATTGATAAAGTAGTGAAGATTCAGATGCAAACATCCATGTGCTTAAGGTTTTAAGGTTTTTGTTTAAGATGTGTTTGTAAGTTCACCATCTTAATTAGAGTCAAAAACCATGGACATCTAATCGATCTTGGAGAATCCTAAATTTGACTGAGTTCTGATCACCTCACCCCACCTCTCTCAAAGTTGGGGTAGGATGAGCGATACTGATAGTCACTCCAAACATGTCTACTTGATATTGTAAAAGTTTTACAAGAGATTGAAGTTTAGTCCATTGTCAATAAGAAAAAGTGTAAACGGGGTTTGTTTGTGTAAAATATTAATGGGAGTGGTTAAGCTTTACTATGTTGATTTTTGGTATAAATTGGGTATCATCTACGCGCAACTACAGAGATTAATCCCTCGAGGCGAGTAGGACCACAGTTGGCAGCAAAGCTCTGCCTCAAGAGATTAAACAATGTTACATTCCAAGGCCGAATAATCTTTCTTTATCGTAAATTCCATTTTCTCACATATTCAACTTATATGGTTTATATAGAGTAAAATTGGAGCAGGAGGGGGAAGTGTCATCCCCACCAAGGGCGATATGGGGATACCCATTTTCCATCTCTAATAATAGGGACTAGGGAGGGTATGGAGAAGGGAACACATATCCCGACTTGCCTTGTTGCCAAGCCTAATCATGATTCTAGACAACAATGGAATGCAATCTGAAACATATATCCTACTTTTACTACCTTTGAAGTGATGTAGTCTCACTAAAGTTGAAAAAGAATTAACTAGTGATAATATATAAGTATAAAGATCCATATACTCATTGTCTTTTGACAAAGTTTTTCCCTATTTTGAGCTTCTTCATTGTATAATAGACATTTTACATTTTTTTAATAGAGAAAACTCTGTAATAAAATTAGAAGATCGAGTGTAATCAATGCCATACGAGGAAAGTAGATAGATTGATCAAAGGAAGTTTAGGGCTTGCAAAATTTAGTGTTGCATGCGCAAATTCGTGATTGCGGTAAGAGGAATGGAAGCAAGAATCGAAGTGCCAGATAGAAAACATACTTTCTTAAGCTAGTTTTTGCAAGAATTGCAAGAAGGTTGGCATGCAAGTAAAATTCAGCTCTACATGTCATCCACAAACAAATGGTCAAACGAAACTGGTTAATCCATGTGTGTGATAGGTTCTAAACTGAAGCAATGACCTTCTCGTCTTCCTTGTGGATAATCTTGGTTTAATACTAATTTCAACATTTCCACAAATATGTCTACTTTTAAGGCTTTGTATGGACAATACCCCTATTAGTTATGGGGACGCGTCAGTAGCAATGTGCCATCCAAGTTAAAGAAACTGAACAAGGATAGCTCGAGAGGAAAACTTTACTAGCTGATTTAAGAGCTAATTTGTTAAAAGCTCTATCAATTGAGGAAACATGCCAATAAACACACAGGGAAGTCAGTTTTGAGTTTTGAGTAGTGGATTGGGTATTTCTTTTTTTTTTTGACCAATGGATTGGGTATTTCTGAAATTACTATCGTACCGAATGTAATCACTTGCTAAGAAAATCAATGATAAGTTGAGGCCACATTTTTTTCAAACTTAAGGCAAAGTATATCTTTTTTTCATGTATCTTTGCTTAAAAAATGGTGGGACAACATTACAAGTTCAGCCTTTACCTAGTGTGCCCTCAAAGTACACATGAATTGGAGATGCAACCTAAGGCAATATTGGACTCTGCATACACTGCAACAGGGCAGAAGGTTTTATATCAGTGGCTACATCTTCCAGCTTGTGAGTAGGCTTGTGCACAGTACATGATCCGTACCATACCACACCACACCTCTTTCAAAATGTGGTTATGGTGTCCTGTTTTTGCTAAAACCACTTATCGGTTTGAAACTAGTACAAAACCAATTTGCAACTGGTTTTAAGCAATTTCCCATTTACTCAATTCTCAACTTAACTCAGTAAAATCTCGAGATACACCATCTTCTGTTATTCCTCTCCTCACCACCACAACCACGTTATTTATCCTTTTCCAACTCACCCAACTCTACCACCGCCACACCACAAAATGCACGGCATCCCCACCGCTTCTTCTACTCTATCCATCGTTGCGCCACACACTCCTCCTCCCCTCTCGGCCACGGCACCTTCGACACTGTATTCTCCGGCACATCCCCTTCTCCCTCTTCCGGTTCCAAACCCATCGTCGTCAAACTCACAGAATCTTCTTCTAACTAGAAATCCACGACCATATCTTGATCTCTGCAACACTGAAAACATTTCCGATTCATCACCAAATCTGCCTATACATGTTGCGATTCATCCCAAAATGGCACCAAATTAGGGATTGAAGAACCAAGTGGTGTCGAAAAACGTAACAGGTCTGGGAGAGAGGAGAGAGAATAACAAATCTGTGAGAGGGAAGAGAGAAGAGAAGAGAGGCCGAAGCCAATAGAGGTAGGGAGAGAGGAGAGAGAGAGTAACAGATCTTGGAGAGAGACGGCCAAACGAGAAGGTAAGAGAGAGATTTGGGAGAATAATGGAGTTGCTTATTGTGGTACAGTACCGGTTTTGTGAAATGAGTTACTGGTATTATGAATATTTTACCACAAAAAATGGATTGGATTTTTTTATACGTGGAATGGGATTTTATTAAAGGTATGGTACGGTTTATGGTATGGATAAAGTTAACCGGTGTCTTTGCACACCCCTACTTGTGAGAACAGTCGAGAGTTTGCATCTGACATACAATCAAACTTTCCCGAATCCTCAAGGACGAGATAGATCTTACAGGGTTTAGGTTATCGATAGATCATGACCCTTGATTAAGAGGGTCAACCCAAATAACCTTACGACAAATTGCATCAGTTAGGAAGCGGGTTATAAGGAAAGTTGCAGAGGGTGGAGGTTATCTTTTTATTTTTGGGAGTATTCCTTTGGGGAGAGTTTGATTCTTTTGAATAACCAGTGTATTTAGTTTCAATTCATGCAATAAAAAGTCTTATTTCAGTTCTCTCTGTTTTCTAGCGCCAGTCCTATCAGATTCACACATCACAGAGTTAAGGGATTATATATAAATTACCCATAGATATGCTTCCATTAACATCCTAGGAGCATACTTAATCACCACAATTCCTAGTAGGTAATTTAATAAGCACTCATTCAACTCCAAGCCACAAACAGATTCACTTAATAATACAGGTAGTAGGTATGATTAATGTGGGGAAATACAACGAAGTACACAATCAAATAATCAATAGCCAAGGTGCTTAGAAAAGTTATCACTCTTGATAAATTCCGAAATTACCAATACACAAGAAGAATGGCTTTGGATGATTGTAGCAAGCATCACAATCCACGAGAACAACCAAATTTGTAAATAAAAACAGCAGCAAAAGTCAAAATAACTAAACCAATGTCACTAAAAAGAACATAAACTGCCAACTTAAGATTAAAGTGCAAAAGACATAATATGATGATTCAGTAGTTTGTTCATCAAAATTCTGTCACTTTTCAAAAAACTCTACCTCACAGTTACAATATCATCAATCTTCAAAATCATCCGGACGCACTCAGTTGCCAAGGTGATAGCACTTGTGCTTACTAGCAGTGGCTGAACCACATTCTCCTCCAAGATGTTTGTAATTTGACCCTTCCTGACATTGATTCCAGCATTTATCTCACCTTGCGCATGACGATTCCTTAGCTCTGTAACAATTGCAATTGGGTTCAAACCAGCATTTTCAGCCAAAGTATAAGGAATGACTTCAAGCGCCTCAGCAAATGCCCGAATACAGTAACCTTCCATCCCGTGCAACACCTTGGCCCAGGCACCCAATTGCCTCGACAGCTCGATCTCCGGAGCTCCACCACCTGCAATCAAGAACCTCTTGGCAACCAAACACCTAACAACACACAAAGCATCATGCAAACTCCGCTCTGCTTCATCAAGCACAAGCAAGTTGGATCCACGGACAAGGACAGTTGTGGTCTTTCCCATGTCTTTAATACCAGTAATCTTCACAATCTTCCCATCTCCACAAGAAACTTCCTCCACGAGATCAGCATGACCCAACTTCTCAGCACGGAAATGCTCAATATTTGCAATGGGTAAACAGTTAAGGGTTTTAGTAATGAACTCAATGTCATCTCGCTCTACATCCTTAATCACCAAAATCTTAGCTTTGGCAAGATAATGCAAAGACAAATCAGTAACAGCATCTCTCAAAATACTCTTTTGAATCAACAAAACATTACAACCCGTTGCCTTAATCTTCTTAATCATACTCAAAATATAACTTCTCTCTTCCTTTAAAATCCTATCCATCTGAGAGTAATCACTCACCACAATACTCTGTTCAATATCAGTCTTGGGTGGGGAAATCTGGAACTGAATCACAGCAATCTTAGCATTCTCCATGCGAGTGGGTCCACCAGCAGCGTGACTCGTCTTCTTATCGAAGACCAGACCCTTCACAAGCTCCGTGTCATCGACGGTTCCCCCAAGCTTCTTCACGATCTTGATATCGCGGAGATCAACCTGGTCGGGTTTGGCGGGGTCCACGACAGAGAGGACAGAATCAACGGCGAGAGGTGCAAGGAGGGTGGAGTATTGGCTAACGACTTTGCTGTTGAGGGAAGTACTGGCAGATTTGACGAGAGAGTCACGGTCAGAGAGCTCGACGGGGACAGCCATGGCGGTGAGGACGTCGACGGCTTTAACAGATGCCTTATGGAGGGAGTCAGAGACGACGGTAGGGTGAATACCGTGGGAGAGGAGAAGAAGGCACTTTTCGAGTAGTGCACCGGCGATAACTACGACGGTTGTGGTGCCGTCACCAGCGGCGGAATCCTGAGACTTGGAAAGCTCGACGAGCATCTTAGCGGCGGGTTGGAGGACTTGCATCTTGTTGAGGATGGTAGCGCCGTCGTTGGTGATGATAACCTCGTCGGAGGAAGTGGAGATCATCTTGTCCATGCCTTTGGGTCCCAAACTGGTGCGAACGGCATTGGCAACCGAACGTGCTGCAATGATGTTGGCGTGACGGACATCTTCCTTGCGTTTGTTGTCAACGTAGGATTCCGTCTTTGAAGATCGTTGTGTAGGAGCCGCGATTGCTGCCATTGATGATTAAGCGAGAATGAGAACCCTAAACTGACTCGAATGTGTAAACCCTAGATTTCAGAAATGAGTGTTTCAGTGTTCGAGTGTGAAGAAGGGGTTTTTTCGCTATTGCTTTTACTTTCTACGCGCTCCTTCGCCCTTTCTAGCAAAAGTGTAGGTTCGGGCGCTTCTCTCTTTTTTCTTCTACGGATTTTTATTACAATTTTGGAAAAATAGTAGGATTTAATGTATATTCAAGGATTTTGTCAAAAAAATTTATATACACGATAGGTGTATACGTATTTTATACTATCTTTTTTTATGAGAAATAAGGCTGGAGCCCAAGAGAAAGGAAACAACTACAAATCGGATCCAACAAGCCCAACCTTGTCAAGATTGAGGGTCTGGGTAAACCAAATCTGAGGATAATCAATAATATTACAACCCAGTTCAAAATTAGAACAGAATTTTGCTAAAACATCAACCATGTGATTCCCGCCCCTTTCTATCTTCTTCCACAGCTGCAAAGTGTCATCTTCCCCTATAGCCTTAATGTCGTTGATCAGCGATTGGTGGAGATGGTTGAACACATTCAAAGAAACCAAGAGGTCCACAGCCAAGCTTGAATTAGTCTCGACTGCAACCTTCTTATACCCTTTACTCCATGCAACACACAATCCGTGGAAAATACCCCACAATTCAGCTCCGATCGCAGCGCACTCGGTCAAGCGATGAGTGAAAGCAAAGACGAAATTACCTTGATCATCATAGAGGATTTCACCACAGCCAGCTGATCTTCCTTGATTCGACACAGACCTGTCGCAACTCGGCTCAACCACCCTGAAGGAAGCGGATTCCAGCGCCATTGATTCAACTCTGAAGCATCCAGAGAACTACCATGACTCATGTTGTTATTGCAGTTCGTGCACCTGATTCTTGATTGTAGCTAGTGAAGCTTATGGGGACGTTGGTCTTTGTGAGAAGAGCCAATCATTTCTATTCCTCCACATCTGATCAAGACTAACCCTAAAGATAATTGGCCAGGTATGTGATGCTTTGAAGGTTTCACTTTGGGAAGACCGTATCTACCATACTTGTATTTACTCTGAACCATAGTCCCCCATAGAGACTCAGGGTTACTGCAAAAGTCCCAAAGCTCTTTTTGGAGAAAACAGAAATTTGCATGCCTAGTAGAACGAAGGCCAAGTCCTCCATTATTATTGGAAAGGCACATAGTATCTCAATAGAGAAGATGAATCTTCTTGTGATTTTTCTAATGAGAGCCCAAAATAAATTTTTTGCACAGTTTGTCAACTTCATCACAAATACCTCTAGGAAGTTCACTGGATTGTATAACGTAGGTTGGCATAACCTAAACCACCAACTTAATTAGCAAGAGTGACCCTGCTAGCAAAGGATATGGTCCTAGCTTTCCAAGAACTTAGTCTCTAATTGATGTTATCAATAACAAACTTGTAAGTGTTGATGCCCACTCTCTTATGAAAATGGTAACTCCAATATATTCACCAATATCACCCGTCAATTGGAGCCCCAACACTTGACAGATATCCACTCTTAGAGTTCTAAGAACATTCTTTGAGGAGAAACACGAGTCTTATCTTGGCTTACCTTCTTCCCAGAGCATCTACAGAAGACATTTAGGATCTGTTGAATAATTGAAGCTTGATCCAAGCCAGCTTCCCCAAAGAATATTAAGTCATCAACAAAAGCCAGATGAGAGAATTTAGGACCAACTCTAGTGTTCTGGATGGGCTTCCAAGTATTATCATTCACAGCTACCCCAATGGCATGGAAAAGTCTTTCAAAACATAAGATGAAAAGATAGGAGGAAATAGGGTCACTTTGTCTTATTCCTCTATTAGGTTGGAATGCCTCTAAAGCCTCTGCATTCCACAATACCTGCATGGTAGGGGAGGAAATGCAATGCCATACGAGTTGAATGATCCTATCCGGAAATCCAATATCATAAATAGTGTTTTACACTATCTACCAATTAGATATTGACACATTATTAAAAATAAATTAGTCTATTGATAACCAACGATTCCATGAAGTATATAAATTAAACTCAAAATGGTAAGCCAATAGTTTATTAAAAACTAGATAATATTAAAAATTTAATCCTTAATTTTCTTATTACTTGTTTGAATTATTGACTTTACTTTATTCTCAAAAATTAATTACTCATTTAGAGGAGCAAGATAATATAGATTTTATTGGGATGTTATTCCTTGAAAATGTTTCTAACTACACAAATCATTTATTTCTATTACAGTATTACTGGTTGTATTAACAATTTCAACGATAAGAGACTCCAACCCTCGTGTTTGAGCCACCGAAGAACCCTAACTTTCACTGGCAATACTCACTAACCACTAATATTAAATGTTAAAAAGAAATAATATTTTCAAGTTAAGGTGGAATTAAATAGGAAACAAGTTGGTTAAGTTGAGTGTTTGATGCTATGTTAGCGAGCGTGTAATGTTTTTGTTGCCTTGACTCATCATCAACCAAATGTTGCACATTTAATAAGAAAATTGCGGACAAAAAGAGAATGGATTGAAAATGAAAAATAAAGTTAAAATATTTATTTGAATTAATTATCATTATAACATAATAAAAAGTTTTTTCAATTACACAGTATCAAATTATTATTTGTAGTTTGTCGTAGAAATATTTAAAAGTAAAAGGAATTTTGTTTTTTTTGTGTTTAAAATAAATTAGTTTGTTTTACGAAATATAGATATAGATATAGATTTAACCTTACAACTACAAGGCCAAGTTGTCAAAGTAAAATAGCAAGAAATAAAAGTGTGCATCTCAAAAAAAATAAAAGTGTGAAGAAAAATTTACAAAAGAAAAATACAATTTGGTCCAAAAAAAAGGGACAATAGAAAAGAAAGTTGAGTTAGGGATGCAAAACTGCGTGGTTGTTACTGGTTAGTGACAGCTCCACTACTCTCACCACCATGCCGGTGCCAATGCGAACACGAATGCCGGTACCTTACTCAGGCATCTTCAGAATCGCCACTCGCGCTTCACCTCCTTCCTTCACCGCCATATCCCTAAGGCGCACCGCAACAACACTTTCACTTCCTTCCATTTCTACCAGGATAACCCTTCACCTTCGCCTCTCATCTTCCTCAGCCGCACTCCACCTTGATTGGAACCACAGATATGGCGCTACCGGTCTCAGCCACAGAACCCTTGCGCTTCCCGTTTGGCCCCAACAGACCTACACTTATGGCCGTTTTGCCTATCTGGATGAACCTAGTGATGACTCAGACGTTGAAATTGCCTCTTCTCGCTCCAATTCTCGCCCTCACCAACAAATTGTCAGTTCCATCTCTCTGCTCTATAGACATTCATGTTCTTTTCTTTTCCTTTTTAGATTGCTATGACTGTGATTGTGATACTTGGCTTGTATAAATTTAACAGAACGTAACTGTTATGTTGTTAATTCTACTTTGCTGGTTTTTTTGAATTTGATATATCTATTTACTATTAGCCTGAGTAATATAACTTGATAATTAATTACTTATTAGGGTGAATCGACCTTGGAAAACATTGAGGATTGGAGATGGAAATTGACGATACTTCTTCGCAATAAAGATGAGCAAGAAGTTGTATCCAGGGAGAAAAAGGACCGTCGTGATTTTCAGCAACTTGAAGCTTTAGCTACCAGGATGGGTTTATACAGGTATCTTAATTAACTTTTGCATCGATTTAATGATTTTCTTGCATTTTGTTTGTTACTTTTTCTTTATGAATAAATGAAATGAAATTTATTTACTTTTGCAGTCGACAATATGCAAGAATAGTTGTCTTTAGCAAGGCACCATTACCAAATTATCGCCCTGATCTCGATGATAAGCGTCCACTGAGAGAGGTATTATTTTTTATCAGAGATTTCCTTTCTGTTATTTGAATATGTATTTATATATTTTTGATTATGGAGAGAGCCTTAGCTCAGAAAGAGATTACAAACGAACTACTCGCGGAGTAAACACTCCACAAATATCAACAGCAACAAGCAGAGCTACATGCTCAGGCGCATGATCATACATGGCTAGACTATCACTCTGACTTCCCATATTAACTAAAGCATCAGCACACTTATTTGAATTCTTGTATTAAGTAAAAGAAGCCTCTTCCTCTTCTTTGATCCTCTGTGACAAAATTTTAATGCATACATAGCCTTGGTTTACTAAATGAGTTTGGTGGACCCATCAATTCTGGTAAACCGCTTAGGGATAGTTGCAAAGTTCAGGATGCAAAGTGATTTTTCTGCTTTTTGGAGTTGTAATTGTCAGTTCTGGGTTAGGATATAGGAAATTCGATGGGTTTATTTTAGTTGTTGTTTATTTGCTTAAAATTGTGATTCCAAGTCTAAATGGAAGACCAACCGTGACTCAAGAATTTAGTGTCCTGATTTTAGTTCCCATCTCAATGTTAAGTATCAAGCACAATCCCAAGCAGTGGACAGTTCTCTGAGTTTCTTATTGAGAACAAATGTCTTAATTGTTTTAACTTCACACTGTAAAATTTTGATTTTTAGCAAATTCTTCATCTTCTTTTGCATGTATTTTGTTTGACTGCTTTTTCTATGCTCTGCAGGTAGCCTTGCCATTTGGTGTTCATAGAGAAGTAGACGCTCATCTCCATACCCATCTTTCACATAAAGCCACAAACAGATTAGGTTCTTTGGATGATTCCTTGCATAGAACAGGCAATGCTAGAATTTATGAGCAGCCAGAGCCCACAACCTCTATTAGTGTTTTCAAGGAGCAAATCCTTCGACGAAGAAGTTTGCAAATGCGTGATCAACAAAAAGCTTGGCAGGTTTATATTTTTCCTAGTCTGAACTTTGAAGTGAATCCCATTTGCGATTACAGCCTCAGTTGGCATTTTGAGGAGTTTTGACCTAAGTCACATTTATAGTGTGGGTGTAAATTTACGAAAACTATAGATTGTAAAAAAATTATAGTCAGCCATGTTACATATATGCGTGGCTGTATGTGTGTGTGTCTATATATATATATATATGGACATAGGGTTTGGCCTTGATCTTTATCATAGGAGTTATTTCTTTTAATTTGGCCATAGTTATAAATCCTAGATAGCAGCATGGAGCAGTAGATAATGGGATGACTGCTATTAAGAAGACTGTAATATAAGTTTAATAATTCATAATTAATACTACACATATATGAAAACTAAAAAATTACAGAAAATTAAAGCATATGCATAATTAATAATCAGAAGTGATACTCTTGAGCTAAATACACAACTAACACAAGTCAAGAACAACACAAGGAATAAAAAGGTGTAAGCCTATGAGTGAAGGATGCCATAGCTGCAAAGATGGGAGAGGGGGGGCATTCACAAGAAATCCCTTAGATAGAACAGATGGGTGAGTAGGTAGAACAAAAACAATATTAAAACTGTGAAAAAAGTACAAGGCTATGCAACAGAATAGAGATGAAGAGTACATATGTTTCTTCTACTCAAAAAGATTCTGTGAAGTAGATGTGCCCTAGCTCTGCAAGAATATGCCGGGATTGACCAGAAACAATGTCTGTGAGCAGTCGGTGTTGGTGATTTGCGCCGTGACAGAGGACAGCAGTGGGTATCATGTGAGCAAAGCTTCAAACAAGGTTTTGAACCCTGTAGTTTGTTCTGTTGATAAAAAAGTGTGTACTCGCCAAAATATCCCAAAGCAATCGTTTGACAACTCAAAAGATGGGGGCAAAGAGGGGAGTTTACTCCATTTCAGTATAATGACTGAAACTGCAACAGCTGCGAATTGCTGTGATTTTTGGTCCAATCACGCCGCCATAGCAGTGCTATTGCACAGTGTTGATAACTATGGAGTTGTTGTTAGAACCCTAGGCACATATAGTTATATTCATCGTCGTTAGCTATTCATATCAATTAGGATTACAATTAGCATTAATTGCGATCGTATTATGAGTACAACTTACTGAACTTAGTGTGATCTGATTTAGCACACACAAATCTTAAACTCAAGAGTTGGCAACACATTTTTAGTAAATAACAAAG
This sequence comes from Astragalus glycyphyllos, assembly GCA_963573325.1. Classification (NCBI taxonomy): domain Eukaryota; kingdom Viridiplantae; phylum Streptophyta; class Magnoliopsida; order Fabales; family Fabaceae; genus Astragalus; species Astragalus glycyphyllos. The sequence goes on from OY754310.1 coordinate 84,075,074, forward strand.
CTATTGATAAATTAAAGCAGTTATTGTAATTTGGTTATTTAATTTTAAAATTCCCAAATTTTTGATTGAAGAGTGATATGATTGAACATTCTAGTTCTGTATTTGATAGTTATAAATCATGTTATGTGGTTTCTTTTTTCTCTAAGTTAAATTTTCTATACTTAAATGTCCTTTGTCATTGTTTTAGTGTTTCGAAATGTTATAACATATGCTGGTTTATCCATAGGAATCTCCCGAAGGGCAAAAGATGCTTGAATTTCGTAAAAGTCTTCCTGCATTCAAAGAGAAGGATGCATTTTTGAAAGTTGTTTCAGAGAAACAGGTGAAAAAGGAATAAATGATGCCCTCTGTGATTTGTAATTCATTAGTATTTTCCTTGAATGGATTATTTTTGTTTGCAAATGAAAAGCTGGCTTTAGGATATGATGCCCATGTTTAGTTCTATATTTAAGAAATTAGGGCGACATTGATTTATGATGTCTTCTTGTGAATAGCAGTCAATTTTTGTACTCTTGAAAGATGCTGTTGGTCTTTGATAAATCAGGATATTATTATCCAAAAGTGTGTTTTTTATGCGCAACCAACAATAGTTATACCTCAACTACACAATTTTAATCTCTATTTTCTTAGTGTGCAGCACATCTGTGTTTTATTACATTTTATTACGAACTTTTGTACCTTGCATATTGAATCCAGTGGGCATGTGAATTATGAGGATGAAAGAGTGGTTCTTTATGATACCCATGTATGATTACTAAGGAGATGATGCCCTTGTATGATCCTTTATATTTTATATAAGATGCCATTGTATGATTTATTGTGAATTAGAGTCAAATTTTCTTACCTCCGAAAGGTGCTGCTGGTCTTTGATAAATCAGGATATTATTATCCAAAAGTGTGTTTTTTATGCTCAACCAACAATAGTTATACCTCAACTAAAAATTTTTGATCTCTGTTTTCATAGTGCGCAGCACATCACTATTGTATTACATTATATATTATATATGAACCATTTACACCAGCATGAACAATATTGCATATCAGATCAAGGGAGCATGTGAAATGTTAGGATGACAAAGTGAAGCACAAAAAAAGGGACAAGCATGGAGAGATAAGATACTTGAATACACGTTTTTAGACAATTTCAAACAAATTGAACAAAATTGGGCTTAGGCTGTAAATTAAACAACAAATAGTACAGTGTGCTTTGGTAAAGTTTGTACTCCGTTGTGTTTTTATATGTTACAGTAGTCAAAAGCCAACAATCAAATTGATACACCGTATAATTTCTGAGCAAATGATAATTTAGAATGGGTAACATGAATTCTAATATTTTCTTTGCAGGTTTATTTCTTATTGAGACTAGGAATGCCATTATGCTTGTGCTGAATCAGAATGATATTGTGTATTAATTGGTATCATTAATGAAAATTTGCAGGTCATTGTTGTCTCAGGTGAAACTGGTTGTGGTAAGACCACACAACTTCCTCAATACATATTAGAATCTGAGATTGAAGCTGCACGTGGAGCTCTATGTAACATAATTTGTACTCAGCCTAGAAGAATATCTGCTACATCTGTTTCCGAAAGAGTTGCAGCAGAACGAGGGGAACAGTTGGGAGAATCTGTTAGTTTGTGGACCTTTCTATATTGCTAATGCTTGAAGTCTTAAACTTCTATTCTAACTGATAAACTGAAATTCTCTGCATGTTTTCCATTCTGAAAGGTTGGCTACAAAGTTCGTCTGGAAGGTATGAAAGGGAGGGACACTCGTCTTCTTTTTTGCACTACAGGTGTATTATTGCGGAGACTACTTGTGGACAGAAACTTAAAAGGCGTAACTCATGTTATTGTTGATGAAATTCATGAACGTGGAATGAATGAAGGTAGGAACATAATTATTTTATTCCAATGTTGTTTTATTCTAATTAATGTGATAGTACGATGCTTATCATTGGCTTGCACTTTTGCCAGATTTTCTTCTCATTGTCCTGAAGGATCTTCTCCCCCGTCGTCCTGATTTGAGATTAATTTTGATGAGTGCAACCTTAAATGCTGAGCTTTTTTCTTCCTACTTTGATAATGCACCAACTATGCATATCCCTGTAAGCTCAGATACTACTTTCTGAATCCTTGTTAAAGCTCAATCAGTGCCATCATAATATATCTTAGGGTTAAATACGTTTTTCGTCCCTATAAAATTCACAAAATTTATTTTTAGTCCCTACAAAGTTTTTTACCTCATTTTAAAGCTTTTCCATTTTCAAGTTTAGTCCCCTGCTATTGACTATCCTTGCACATGGCTAGTAGAAGTCGACATGGAAAGTGCCTCGTGACTTTTTTTGATGCTTGATAGTATTAAGTACATAAAATTACATTAATTTAAGATTTAAATATACTTTTAGTCCATACAAATGTAACGAATGGACTTTTGTATATTTAAACCTTAAATTAATGTTTTTTATGGACTCAACAATGTCACGTCATCAAAAAAAGTCATGCGGCACTTGCCACGTTGATTTCGGTTAGCCGAGTACAAGGGTAGTTAACAGTGGAGATTAAACATAAAAATGGAAAATTTTATGGGATTAAAATGATGGGAAATTTTTTGTAGGGACTAAAAACAAAATTCGTGAATTTTAAAGGGACGCAAAACATATTTTAACCCTATATCTTATTATGCCATTATATTTCAGTATTCGTAATATTTGTTCTGAAGTGATTTATTTGTTTACCTGTCAATGATCAGTGAAAAGTGATGCTCCATTTTGTATGGACACGTTGAATTTTCTTTTATGATAAATGATTGCTTCTGCTTTTAAAAAGTAAAGCTGTGTCTAGCAGTTCAACCACTTAGCTGTTGAAAGAAAAGCCATGGTTGGAATTTTGGCATATATAAACTTTTTAGTAAATTGATAAAGTTACAGCGCTTAATTTTTGGCTTGCCTTTCCACAAAATAGTGTATGGAAATTCCACGAAATTCTTCCTTGGCATGAGTATACATTTGCTTACAGATTTTGTGATATATATGATAATTTCCTTTTATTTTTTTGGGACTTCTAGGGCTTTACATTTCCAGTTCGAGCACATTTTCTTGAGGACATTCTTGAAAGGACTGGATATCGGCTGACTCCTTATAATCAAATTGATGACTATGGTCAAGAAAAAACATGGAAAATGCAGAAACAAGCTCAAGCTTTCAAAAACAGAAAGAGCCAGATAGCTTCTGCTGTTGAGGTACACAAATTGAGCTGGGAATATTTGCTTTGTCTTTTATTTTTTTGGGGGAATTATTTTTTTCTAATTATGTTCGCTTCTCTATGATTTTGCATAGGATGCATTAGAGGTTGCAGACTTTAAGGGGTATGGCCTACGCACTCGGGAGTCATTGTCCTGCTGGTTCCCTGACTCAATTGGTTTTAATCTTATTGAGCATGTGCTTTGCCACATTGTTAAGAACGAAAGGCCAGGGGCTGTTTTGGTGTTTATGACTGGTTGGGATGATATAAACTCTTTGAAGGATAAGCTTCAAGCTCATCCTTTGTTGGGTGATCAGAGCCAAGTATTACTTTTAGCATGCCATGGCTCCATGGCCAGCTCAGAGCAGGTGACCTTTCTAGTAATAGACTGAAAAGAAACCATAGTAGTTGTCGCTTGTTGCTATCTAGTTGACAATTTAATAGATACCTAATATCCAGTTTTTTGTATTAAAATATTGGAAATAATGATTCTCATAATCTTATTGAAATTCTTAATCCTATTGAAATTATGTACATGTATAAAATTGGGTGCTTAGTTGTCGGTTTCTGTGAACACTTTCAGTAACATTTTAATATCAATCTTAAAAACAATTTTATGTTGAATCGTCAAACATAATTTTAACCAGTCCAATTTTTCACTTTTTTGATAGTGAAAATGCAGTTACAGTTGATTATCTTAGGTCATATTTCTAGTCGATGTGGGACTTTAACATCCCCGCCCAATAACAATAGGCTCTGATACCATCTTAAATTTGGGTTTTAGGCCTAGCGCATTACCATAAACTGGCTTGTAAGGTGAGGACTGTCCAAACCTTATAAAGATTACTTAGGTCATATCTCTAGTCGATGTCGGGCTTCAGCAAATGCTTTCTAATGCATTTATTTATTTATTTTTGCTGAGGAGGGCAGGGGTATTGGAGTTGTTAGAATAACAATTGTGTTTAGTGTGTGCATACTAGACGCCAAGTGTAGATGAATCTTATATAATTATTAGGAGATAGAGCTCATGTGTGTGCTCATAACACAACACTTCAATACTTTTTTCTATATGGTATCAGAGAGCTAGGTCTCTTGGGTAAGCTTGACAGTTTTATTGCTGATTTTGATTCACTAATGCCCTTTACTTCCCAAGCTTATAAGCATGCTGAACAATGTGAGGATTTCTTCATGGCGTCTGGAACTTACGGGTCTTCAGTTATTTTGATTTCCTAAAGGCTCACCAACTATATAAGTAGGCAGTGGACCATACTGAAATGTCAAGAATAATTTTCATCAGTTTCTCTCAACAGAGACTCTTGGATCTCTCTCAGATCTAGCATTTCTCTCTGACTTTCTTACAGTTCCTTTCACTTTCTACTAAATCTAATGTAGACTTCTTTTCATATTGTCGCAACTAAATTTCAGTACATTAACCGAGTGAATCACATCTATATGTTTTTTTTGTTTCACCCTGTTTTTCTATTTTCTATTCATATTTATTCCTTCAATATATTCTATAATATTTTTTGTCTACATTCCTGTTTTTCCTTTTCTTCTGCAGAGGTTGATATTTGAAAATCCGGAAGGAGGGTTGAGAAAAATTGTTCTGGCTACTAATATGGCCGAGACTAGCATTACCATCAATGACGTTGTCTTTGTGGTTGATTGTGGTAAGGCTAAAGAGACTTCATATGATGCATTGAATAACACTCCTTGTTTGCTTCCGACTTGGATCTCAAAAGCTGCTGCGCGGCAGGTATTTGATTGTTCGACTTAGTTTTTAGATAAAGACTATTTGGAATTAGGCTTGGCCATTATTGTTTCAATTATAACATTTTTTTATTAAAAGTAGTGTTTTTTTTCTCTCTTTTTCCCGTAACAAGAACCTGAGCTTATGTTATTGAGCTATTGGAAGTTAACATTATGGTATATGATACCAAGGTATTTTTTTTCACATATATGCTACAGTGGGCTGAAGATTGTCTAAGTTATAAAATAATATATATAACCTATTCAGCTGCTTTAAAATATTTTCTTTAAATTTTTTAGATTGAAGTAATGTATAAATTGGAAACTAACAGATGCTCATGCTTAGAGATTTTTTTATAGATCAGTGAAGTTGGACTATGAAAGGTTGTTAACATGTGATTTTTGCTATCGCGCTGTCCTATAATTTTTGAGTTCTTAAGCTACTGAATATGACCCCATTTTTGTGTAATGCCTCTGATGGATACCAACAAACAGAGAATGACTGAGAATGAATCTTTGTATTATTTACTCAATTCTGAGGGTCTCTCAGAATTGGTATAGGAGAAATTACAAAGAAAATAGTATGAAAACTGATTACAATGAACTTCTCAACAGAGTGTTGAGCCTAGTCCCATTCCCAGTCCAAAACCAGCCTAAGAAACGTGAATGAGAGACTACCCAGATATATTCCCCCTTTCTCTCTCCAAATCAACCTGAATATTTCTCTCCAATATACTTCTGCCACGTGGCAGAAGTTAGTTACTATCAAAAGGGCGTGTGCTGCTGCCCTCAGCAGCAGAATCTTCATTTTGCACTTTCCTCCACTTACCTCTTTCATAAACCTTGGTAATTTTCCCAGATTGCCCCTCATTTATAATATTCTCATCAACACCATCCCCTTCAAAATTCACCTTGTCCTCAAGGTGAAGCTCGGGGAAATGTTCTTTCATCTTGGTCAATAACTCCCAAGAATTCTCACATTCAGGCAGGTTCTGCCACTTAACCAGAACTTCTGTTTCTTCTCTGTTGTTTCCTCTCACTGCCAAGATCTCCTCAGGAATGCTCTGCAGCTCTAAATCTTCAGTTACATAAGGAGGTAAAGGCTGGGCAGCAACATCAACAGTAACTGTGGGCTTCAATAATGAAACATGAAATATGAAATACTGGATGCACTCTACTATCCTCAGGCAGCTTCAATTTGTATGCTACTTCACCAATCTTCTCTAGTATCTCATAAGGACCATAGTAACGAGGACTGAGTTTTTGATTCACCCTCTTAGCCAATTTCTTGAGCTTATATGGCTGAATTTTCAAATAGACATTGTCCCCTACATTGTAATTCACTGCCCTCCTATGCTGATTAGCTTGCTGTGTCATGCGATTCTGAGCTTGAATTAAGTGATCCTTCAACAGATTGAGCATCTCATTCCTGTCCTGTGTCATCACAGAAACTTCTTCCATATTAGTGAGCTGAACATCACCTCTAATCACTGGTGGAGGGTCCCTTCCATATAAGGCTTTGAAAGGGGTCATCTTAGTAGCTGAATGATAGTTGGTATTGTACCAAAATTCTGCCCAAATCAACCACTTATGCCACTGTTTTGGTTTGGAGCCTGTCATGCATCTCAAATAGGTTTCTAAACACCTATTTACCACTTCAGTTTGCCCATCAGTCTCCGGATGGTAAGCAGAGCTAAATTTCAGTTTAGTCCCAGCCATTTTAAACAACTCAGTCCAAAAAGAACTGATAAACACTCTGTCCCTGTCAGAAACAATTGACTCCGGGAAACCATGGAGTCTCACCACCTCCTTTAAGAATACTTCAGCCACATCCTTTGCATTGTAAGGATGTGCAAGAGCAATAAAATGAGCATATTTAGTCAATCTATCCACCACCACAATAATAGTATCCATTCCCCCAGCTTTTGGTAAACCACCAATGAAATCCATGGTCACATCAGTCCATATTTGCTTAGGAATTGGTAATGGCTGTAGCAGGCCAGCAGGGCTGAGAGCTTGATATTTATTTCTTTGACACACCTCACACTTGCTCACGTACTCTTGTATAGTCTTTCTCATACCTTCCCAAAAGAACAAGTTAGCAATTCTTTTGAAGGTTCTAAAGTATCCAGAGTGTCCTCCAATGCAGGAATCATGAAATTCTTTCAAAATTAGCTCAATTTTGTTAGAATTTCTGGGCAACACTAACCTGCCCCTGTAGTAAAGTTTCCCATTCTTCAACTGGTACCCTTTATGCTCCACATTCTTTGTTATTAAGTCTTGAACAATTCCCCTTAATTTCTCATCTTGATTCACCTCATCTTCAATGTCTTCCCATTCAAAAAACTGTACAGTAGACAGGGCAGAATATTGTAATTTCCTTGATAAAGCATCAGCTGCCTTGTTCTCAATCCCAGGCTTGTATTTGATCTCAAAATCAAACCCAAATAATTTGGAGATCCATTTGTGTTGTTCTTCACCCATTAACCTTTGATTAGCTAAGAATTTGAGACTCTTCTGGTCAGTGTGTATCACAAAGTGCCTCCCCATCAAGTAATGTCTCCATTTTTGCACAGCTAGTACAACAGCCATCAGCTCTTTCTCATAAACAGATTTGTTTAATGATCTGTCAGAGAGTGTCTGACTCATAAAAGCCACTGGTTGACCTTCCTGCATCAAGACAGCACCTACTCCTTTGCCCGAAGCATCCGTTTCCACCACAAAAGTCTTCCCAAAATCAGGAACAGCCAGAACAGGGACAGTTGTCATGGCTGTTTTCAATCTGTCAAAGGCAGCTTGTGCATTTTCATCCCATTGGAATTTGTCTTTCTTTAATTGTTGAGTTAATGGCCATGCAATCTTGCCATAACCCTCCACAAACTTTCTATAATAACCAGTGAGGCCCAAGAAGCCCCTCAAACCCTTCACATCCTTAGGAATTGGCCACTCAACCATTGCTTTGATCTTGGCAGGGTCTGCTGCCACCCCCTGACCTGAGATAATATGACCAAGATACTCCAAACTTTCCTTCCCAAAAGAACATTTCTTCTTGTTGACCACAAGCCTATTCTCAAGTAAAGCTTGTAGAACAATTCTGAGATGTTTTTGATGACTCTCCATGCATTTGCTATAAATCAAAATGTCATCAAAAAAGACTAATGTAAATTTCCTCAAATAAGGTTTCAAAACCTGGTTCATTAGAGCTTGAAATGTTGAGGGAGCATTAGTGAGGCCAAATGGCATCACAAGGAACTCATAATGGCCCTCATGAGTCCTAAAGGCTGTCTTGGGGACATCTTCCTCCTTCATACGAATTTGGTGGTACCCTGACTTCAAATCTAGCTTTGAAAATACCTTGGCTCCCCCCAATTCATCTAGCAACTCATCTATCACTGGAATAGGAAACTTGTCCGGCACAGTGAGCTTGTTCAAAGCCCTATAATCAACACAGAATCTCCACCCTCCATCCTTTTTCTTCACCAAAATAACTGGGCTGCTGTACGGACTGTTACTGGGTCTAATGATATTAGCTGCCGTCATTTCTTTCACAATTTTTTCAATCTCATTTTTTTGATAATAAGGATATCTATAGGGTCGTATGTTGGGAATATTAGCCCCTGTGGTAAGAGTAATTGCATGGTCACAGCTTCTCTTAGGTGGTAATTCTCTAGGCTCTCTAAACAACTCATCAAATTCAGTTATTACACTATCCAAAATGGATGAAACAGTGTCATTGACCTTTAATTCTGGCCTGTCTATGGACTGATATGCTAGCATGAACCCCTCCCCTTCATTATGGAGAGCTTTCAACAGTGTCTTCCAAGATGCCTGAGCTTTGCATAAGGATGGATCTCCTCTTATCATCTTCTTCTCCATTCCCCTTCCCCAAGTCAAGACCATATCTCTGAAATTGGCCCTCACATCCCCTAAACCTTCTAACCAGTCCATTCCCAACACTAAGTCAGTCCCCCCTAACTCCATGATGAAGAAGTGTTGCTCAATTACCACCCCCTGGATCACCACTTTCACATTCTTACATATGCCCCTGTTTCTCACCCTTTCACCATTACCTACCTCCACTTCAAACTCAGGTGTGTCACTCACCTTGAGCTCTAAATACTTCACCAATTTCCTAGAAATGAAATTGCTAGAAGCTCCACAATCCATGAGCACCAATACTTCTGTTTCTCCAATGACTCCCAAGATCTTGAAAGATCTATTAGATGTTAAACCTTCCTTGCTTTTCAATGAAATTTGCAAGGTCTTAGCAGTCAAAACTTCTGCTACTCCAGAATCTTCACTACTCTCTCCCTCCTCTTCATCTGCAGAGCCTTCTATCAAGACAAACTTGTAATGCTTCATCTTACAAACATGGTCCTTCCCCCAAGTTTCGCCACATTTGAAGCAAAGCCCCTTTCTACTTCTCTCCCTTAATTCACTTTGTGACAATTTCCCTCCTCCACCATACTTCTTCTCACTAGTCTCTCCTTCTCCCCCTTTACTGCTAGAGTTCCCTCCCTTCTCCCATCTTGTGAAGCCCTTGGAATGCTTCACAGAGTTTCTGTCAATCTTCTTCTCTGTCATCATCAACCCCCCCTTCCTAAGAGCATTGTTTTTCTCCTCAAGTAACAAAGCTCTGTCCATCAACTCATCCAGGGTGCCTCCAGTGTGTAATTTCAGCTCAGCTTGAATCTCTTCCTTCAAGCCATTGATGAATATCCCTTTCAACATCACCCTCTCTTCCTTCTTCAACGGAGCTGACTCTCGCTCAAATTTTTCTCTGTATCGCATCACTGTGCTGGTCTGTTTGATGCTCAGCAGGGGCCCAAACGGGTTCTGGACTAACCCGGGTTGGAAACGGCGTATCACTGCCGCTTTGAACTCCTCCCAAGTATGCAAATCATTCTGTTCCTCCCACCACTGATACCAGTTCAGGGCCTTGTCTTCTAACGCGATCACCACCGCGTCCAGTTTCTCCTCCTCTTCCACTTCGTTCAATTTGAAGTACCTTTCAGCTCTCACAATCCACCCGTACGCATCATCTCCTCTGAAGATAGGTATCTTCAGCTTTCTTCCACCGAAATCGCGAGAAGAGTCACGACTACTGCTTCGTGTCGTGGTACTAGAGTCGTCGTCATCAGTGTTAACAATTTCCGGGTCGTCTTCTGTCGGGTCGGGTCGCGCACTGCGACGTTTGTGAGAATGGCGCTTGCGAGGTCTCCCATTACGCGATTTGCTGCGCGAAACGAGCAATCTCGTGAGTTCCTCAAGCTTCTGTTCAATCCCTTCAACTCGTTTTTCCATTGTCAATCGCGTGAAGACCATGCACTTTGAGATTCAAGTGCTTTGATACCACTTGATGGATACCAACAAACAGAGAATGACTGAGAATGAATCTTTGTATTATTTACTCAATTCTGAGGGTCTCTCAGAATTGGTATAGGAGAAATTACAAAGAAAATAGTATGAAAACTGATTACAATGAACTTCTCAACAGAGTGTTGAGCCTAGTCCCATTCCCAGTCCAAAACCAGCCTAAGAAACGTGAATGAGAGACTACCCAGATATATTCCCCCTTTCTCTCTCCAAATCAACCTGAATATTTCTCTCCAATATACTTCTGCCACGTGGCAGAAGTTAGTTACTATCAAAAGGGCGTGTGCTGCTGCCCTCAGCAGCAGAATCTTCATTTTGCACTTTCCTCCACTTACCTCTTTCATAAACCTTGGTAATTTTCCCAGATTGCCCCTCATTTATAATATTCTCATCAGCCTCATAATGTTTTCTTTTCCATATTATACTTGTGGATTAGATGTTTGATTATTTGGTTGCTTAGAAAGTTCTGATTCTTTTCTTCAGAGAAGAGGAAGGGCTGGCCGTGTTCAACCGGGTGAATGCTACCATCTTTACCCCAGATGTGTTTATGATGCTTTTGCTGATTATCAAATTCCAGAGCTTTTAAGAACGCCTTTGCAGTCCTTATGTCTGCAAATAAAAAGTTTACAACTTGGAAGCATCTCCGAGTTTTTAGCTAGAGCTCTGCAGCAACCTGAGCCTCTATCGGTAAATTCATTGCATATGTTTTTGGAATTTGAACTGAAATATGATGGTTGTTATTTGAATTTATTTCCATTGAATATTTGTTGATTTAACATATTCTTCATCTTGATCAAATTTGTTTTATTCAATTTATTATTTTGTCAATTAATTTTCGTCATGCAGGTTCAAAATGCTGTTGAATATTTGAAAATTATCGGGGCCTTAGATGACAATGAAAATTTGACAGTTCTAGGTAAAAGAACTTGTACTTATCTGCATCTTGTCCCAACCTCTCCAGCAATATTTCTATCTAAATAACTTCCTCCTGCATTGGTTTTCCTAAGCCTTTTTTATGCATTATTTTGATTTATTTTAAAGAATCACTACTGATATTGAGTTGTACATTTTCAGGACGCAAATTGTCAATGCTTCCCGTGGAACCCAAGCTTGGGAAGATGCTCATCTTGGGAGCTATCTTCAACTGTTTGGATCCCATATTGACTGTTGTTGCCGGGCTCAGTGTGAGAGATCCCTTTCTTATGCCGGGTGATAAGAAGGATGTAAGTTATTGTTATGACCACTGCTAATACCACCCCCCCCCCCCCCCCTCTCTTCCAAAAATGTTCCTCTTGATAAAAACGGTGGATTTTATTTGTTTTGATGTAGTCAAATGAGTTTTGTTGTTTTCTTTGGACTTCAAAGTATAAAACACGTGCTCTATCTGTTAATCCTATTGCGTAAACATGGATTCTTTTTCTCCATGAGGGAGGGAAACAGACTGGGTCACACAAGAGGAGGGGAAACATGGGGTTTCTCTGAAAGTTTAAAAAATAAACAATGGAACAGAAAAACAGAGCATGAATTCAGAAACAAAAAGGTGTTATGAAAAGTGATCACAAATTCAATAATTCAGAATCAACAAAACACATAAAAAGAGAAGAAAAGAGGAAGAGGGGGACAAGAGATTGGCTTCCCAACTTGCTGGACAGTGATCAGAACGAAAAACAGAGCATCAAAGGCTGGTTTGATCCAATTGAACCAATTGAACAATGACTCGGAGGTTTGCCGGTTTGATCTCTGGTTCAGTTTTTAAAACATTGGTCTCGACACACAAGAGATGGGGGCGTTCCTTACTGTTTTCGTTCAGAATGTGCGGGGTTTCTTTTTAAACCTTTTAAGTACTCTCTAAATTTTTTGGCCTTTTGAGGCTTCAAAGAGACTCATTGCCACAATGGCCGCTACTGAAAAATACTCTGCAGCTGTTTTTAGACGGGCAGCCTCCACTCTGCATGCCACTCTAGTGGTGCTATTGATAGCACGCCTATGCCCCCTGAATGAAGTGTCCTTTGAGCTTGAAGAACACTCTATCTTATACTGAAATTTAACTTTGATTGAGAAGAATGGGGCAACAAACAAGAATCAAACTCTGGACCACATGGTCATATATTGTAGAGGCTTTGATGTTATATTATGTCCCGAAAGCTAAAGTTGTTATGGGGAGTATATGATTTGTTTTATGCCTAATAAGTATTTAATTGTTTACTGTGTATTCTTATGCAGCTTGCAGAGTCTGCCAAAGCACAGTTTTCTGGTCGTGAATACAGTGACCATCTTGCACTTGTCCGGGCTTATGATGGTTGGAAGGATGCTGAAGCACAACGAGCTGGTTACGAGTACTGTTGGCGAAATTTTCTTTCTTTTCAAACACTTAAGGCCATCGACTCTCTTCGAAAACAATTCTGTTACTTGCTCAAAGATATTGGTTTGGTTGATAATAATTCTGAAACCTACAATAAATGGAGTCATGAGGAGCATCTACTCCGAGCAGTTATCTGTGCGGGTTTGTTTCCTGGAATATCCTCGGTTGTGGTAATCCACTGTACTTGTCCTTTTCGTTTGTGTGGTGTTTCAGTTTTAGTTTTCACTTTTTGTTGGGCTCTGCTGTGTCCGTGTATGTATTTCTATGCCTGCATAATTCATTGTCCTATTTCCACTCATGGCATTTTCTTGAAAGTAACATACCAGCATACAACACATTCATGCACACATACACCAACACATATGAGCCGCATGGGTTGCCTTACAGTTTTTGCTCCACATAGTTTTGTCAAAGTTCAATGTTGTCACTCGTTTGGGTTTTGACTATACTGCTGTCATAGTTTTTGAAGTGACTCTATTAAGTTCCCCCTATATGGCATCTTTCCAATCATTGTCCTCATCATATCCTCATCATTAAACAACAAAAAAGTAACTTTTCATTACGTTTAATATCAAATCAGAACAAAAAAAGAAGAAAGAGCATGGTTACATCAACAGTAGAATATAGCAGGATGATTTGATCACATCAATTTGAAAATGGCAGAGGTGACATTACGTTGCTCTTAGGGGGACATTGTTTGATTTTGTCAAAATTTGGACAACTAAAATTTTATTTTAAGCAATATATGTATACATATTCTATTACTTTGTTAAGTGTCTGTGGTTGGTATGTATAGGTTAATCTCATCAAGAAATGGAGAGAGTATTGATGTGTTTTATATATAAATAAAATATAAAAGTTGAATTTTATCATATAATTCTTTTTGATGTGAGGTTGTACAAATTGTGTTGTACAGAACAAGGACAAGTCAATAACACTGAAAACAATGGAGGATGGTCAGGTTCTTCTGTACGCTGTAAGTTTCTTCTTGCAATATCATATGTTTCTTCTTTGGGGTGAAATAAAATCCATCAAAGTTTTAAAATTTTGGTGCTGCATCGTGTAGAACTCTGTAAATGCCAATGTACCCAAAATTCCATACCCATGGTTAGTCTTTAATGAGAAGATCAAAGTGAATACGGTATTCCTTAGGGATTCGACTGCTGTATCCGATTCCATGCTGCTTCTATTTGGCGGGAACATATCCAGAGGTGGACTAGTAAGTTCCCACTTTATTTTTTTTCACTTTTGCGTGGATCAGTTGTTCTTTATTGTATGTAGAGGGTGTTTCCTTTTGGTTGATTGTGCTGTGACGTCTGGTGAACATCCGATTTTTTTGGCAGGATGGTCACCTGAAAATGCTGGGAGGGTATCTGGAATTTTTCATGAAACCCGAGTTAGCCAAGACTTACTTAACTTTAAAGAGGGAACTGGAGGAACTGATACAGAAAAAAGTAAGTTCAATTTTAATGACCATAGCTTAAAACTGATAGTTATCAAGGGAATTATTCAGTTGTGTAGCCATGTTTTTCCATCAATTTTCAATCTTTTCAAGTCCTTAACATACTACTTTATGCTCTACACGTTATGCAGCTTCAGGATCCAATGTTGGATACACAATCACATAACGAGCTTCTTTCAGCTGTAAGATTGTTGGTATCAGAGGACCATTGTGATGGCAGATTTGTTTTTGGGCACCAGGCCCTACCACAATTAAAGAAGGTAACGAACTCCAAAAGTGGTAGTGGTAGTGATGGAAGTGGTGGAGATAATTCTAAAAATCAGCTTCAAACATTCCTTACTAGGGCTGGACATCAAGTACCAACTTACAAAACAATGCAGCTGAAAAACAACCAATTCCGTTCTACTGTCATGTTCAACGGCTTGGATTTTGTTGGCCAGCCATGCGGCAGCAAAAAGTTAGCAGAGAAATCTGTGGCTGCTGAGGCTATTCTATGGTTAAAAGGGGATACACATTCATCTGGTGAAATCGACCATGCATCTGTTCTTTTGAAAAAAAGTAACAAGAAAAGTAAGAAAAAGTCGTTAAGTGGTGCAGCTAAATGGGGTTGAGTTACCTTCAAAAGACCTGTTTTGGATAGATTTGTAGATAGGGTCCTATAACAGGAAGGAACTTGTCTACGGTGATGGTTTTGGTGCAATGGATTCTAGGATCTTTCCAGGGATACTCTTGACTGCTAGTGTACAGAGAGCTATTAAGGATTTTGAATAAGACAGGTACAAATCCGACTAGTAATGAATAATTGTATCCAGAGTCCACCAAAGTTTGGGGCACATTTCCAGAAATGTATCTCTAAAATAATTTTTGCTAAATTTGACCCAAAGCAGAGAGTGTCTGGCTGAGTAGGCAGCTAAAATATGTATCTATATACTAGAGATGCATTCTGTTATCGCTCTTGCGGCAGAGATACTTTCAAGGGGATTCACCCCCAATAATTTATTGGAGGCAGAACATCTCTCTCGAAGACGGGATCGTGGCCACGGGATATCTATGTACTCCTAAATTTCTGTGGTAGTTGCTTAGTTAATCAAGACTGCTGATCATCTAGTTAAAATATAACGGGTATTTAAGTTGAATATTCCTCTTAGAGTATTATGATTCTTATTAGACTTCCCTATGTGGATTCTTTTCATGCTGATGTTGTAAGCCATAGGTGATACTTGTGAATGAAAAGGGAGAACAATTTTGATTTGCTAAAATTCAGTGTCTGATTAGAAATACAAGAAAATTTATTTAGGTTGTATAATTTTCAGAACGTATAGTCTGCTATAACGGCAAAGCAAAGCACAGCTTGCCAGTGCATCAATTTTTTATGGATCTTAATGGATTCTTGTGTATTTTATTCCTGTTTGGAAGTTTAATTCCGGAAGCTATGATATATATTTTGTTGGTAATTTATCTTTTGGAAGTTAATTCCTGAACAATTTACAATGCCAGGATGTTAACTTTCGGATTGTATGTTATGTTTTGTCTGGACATTGACTTTTGGAACATACTCTCTTGAAGCAAACATCAAAATTGAAGGTTAACTTGGAGTTTTTTTTTGTTGTCGAAAAATTTGCACTTATTGTAGTATATATGCTTGTTTGATTCCTATGTTTGTGCCCATGAATGAGGAAAACACGTGCTGTTTTTTGAATTTAACTCAGAGAAGTGATTTGTACTTGTTTATCTTTGTTCCGGGGCTCTGTCTGTGCCCATGTCTAGGGAAAATGTCTGGCGTTTTTGAATTTAAATTACGAAATTGATTTTATTTTTTTTATTTTTTAAATTTGTCACTTGTTGCTGACGGTAATGGTTGAAATTATAGTAGTATTGTTTATAGATAAAATTAACATTTTGAGATTTAAAAAAACATTTTACCATGTGGATCAAGATTTTAGAAGCTTGGAACATACGTTCCCTTTACACAATTATAAGAAGAAAAAAAAGGATAATCATTGTTCTTAATATAATATCATATAGTAATTTATCGAATAAAATAAGTGGGTAAACAATTACTGATATAAGCTAACTCCCATGTTTCTAACCCTAAGGGGTTGGCGTAGTGGAGCATAACAAGATTTGCATCTCCATTAGTCTCTTGGGGTGAGGTATATGCACACTTTTGTGCGAATTTCTTATATAGATAGAAATGCAGCCAAGAGATGTTCTGTAAGCTCATTTCATTTTGTTTGAAAAATCTTGTAAAAACGAAATATTTACGGCGATTGTCTAATTTGTACATTATATATGTAGTTAAACTTAAATATGCTTCCACATAACTTGATTAGAATATCCTTTTCATCTGAAATCAGAATCAGGAAAAGAAATATGTTCCCAAAAAAAGAATTGGGAAGAGAAGTTGAAAAATAAGTCCACAGAACTCAAACATGCTTCGCACACACGCTACACGTTAGTTACGCATTACATATCTTAGTCCCACAATTTGCTACCTAATGTTGACTTCTAAATATCGATTCTGGTAATGCACAAAAATATAAGGTCAAGGATTTGTTGGGTTAAATGTTTAGAATATTATTCTCATACCTTGTTACTAAATTTTGAATTTGTAAGTGCATCAGTTATTTATGTAATTATTACCTAGAAGGTGCCTAAATGTCTCAACCTGCAAAAGGTAATGGGGTCCTAGCTATAGGGTGGTTGCGTTGCATTTTCAAGATATATAATCAAATCCATCAACAATTATTATTATTAATTCTTAATTTTGGAACTACCTATATAACGTCTAAAATTATTTGAAGACATACACACAAACACGTATTCCTGAAGAACAAATCAGACATAAAAAACCAAAGTTTCCCCATATATTACTCCAACCTCATCATGCACCGCACCAAAAACTAGAAAAATATTCTTGATTGTTAAAATGTCCTACTCTTTGTTACCAAACGACTTCTACCGACAAATGCTACATATTGCCGTTTGAGGTTATTGCTTACTTTTTGTTCCAGTACTTTTTTAAATGTGAACGAGATCGAGCATGCTTTAATCTACATATATATGTTGCAAATTGCTTAATATATACTTGGTCACTAAGTTAACTTATAAGTTGCTATTTCCATGCAGAGTTAGATTCTGCAAGTAAGATTTTCACTTGAACACTATGTGTGTCACCAAGTATGGTAAGCTAGTGTAACTGTAATGCAATAATTGATATCAACATTTTAAACAAGCTTTAGTTGGTAAATACTTATCAAAGATGGGTTCCACGATTGCATGCTTCATATTTGAAAATTATTTAACCTAACCAAATACTACCAATTATTGAAAATGTTTCCATGTCTATAATAACATACAGTCAACAACTGAGTCCTTTTCATTCACTATTTTATAATTAGATTTAAAAGCTAACAACTACGTGGGGAGCAACATACAATAGAAAAATGCACCCTAAATACCTTCCTCCATTTGTCATATAGAAAGAACACAAGTCACTCAGATTTTGTCTTGTCAACCTTCCTCTCCCTTTGGTACAAAGATTTTGTAATCATGCATATTCCACTGATAATAGCTTTTGATGATCAGAATGGTTTTTATTTGTGAGAATATGGCATTATAGAGTTGGTGTTATTGACAATTGAGTGATAATAAAAAATGATTTACAATACAATATTTGCTAAAAGCTTTAGTCGTTATGAGCAGAAAAGGTTGGGATATGGAGCCTTTGTGGCTTTCTTGCTAATTCTTGTGAGTCTTTGCACAGTCTTTAAGCCTTACTTGGCTCCTATACATGATTGTGAGTGCTTAACCTTTTTCTCTTTATACACACACTTGTTTCCGTATATAATCATGACTAAGTACAAGCATGTCATGCATGGTGTTTTTTTTATAGTGCTTTGGCATGAAATGCAGATGCATAATCATTTCACAGTCTAAAATGTTTATGGATATCTTTATTTCCTTTGTTTCTCAAGTGAACCTGAAGCTCTCCATCGGTATTGGCAACAAATTGTGGATGGTCAATGACACCAGCAGCTCTCTACATATAGCCAAAGGTGAGAATTAATATATATTAATATATATTTATATGCTGATTGTCCTGTGTGTTGGGCCAAATGACTCTCATGACTACATGTGTTTATGTGATGATTATTTGGTGTACTGTTAAAGACATTGTATCCGAAATTCTTGTTGAAGACATTATTAGCAGTTCTCCACATAAGAATGATGGTAAGATATATTTGATGAATCTCAATAAGTTTAAAAGGTTTTGATCAGCTATAACTTTAACATTGTGAATATTCATCTGTCAGCTGAAGTCTTTGTACCAAAGAGTCCTGTCAATGATACCAGAAGCTCTCCACAAGTAGCCAAAGGTAATATAACAAGTTGATGAGAGTATGAGCTTGTTCAGATCAACTTTACTTGTAGATTTAAATTAATCATATGAACTGTGTGGAGGCTGATGATTTTGACACACATAACTTTCTTCATTTTGCAGTTGAAGGTAATGTAAGCAAAATTCACATCAATGATACCAATAGCCCTCCACCAAAAGCTGAAGGTAAGATTTTCTTATCTCAGTAGGGTCTTAAATGATCAGATTGTAATTTTTTTTTTTTTTTTGTATTTTTGAGACTAATGATTATCAAAAATCCTTTATATATATGCAAGGCTGAATCACTCTTCCTTTTTTAGTTGAAGAAATAGAAACAAGGAAAGTGGAGCAACAATGCATTTCAGAAGAAAGAACAGAATATTGCCAAACCCAAGGAGATATCCGAGTGCATGGAAAATCCTCCTCAGTTTACATTGTATCACAAAAAACAACCACCTTATCAGAAAACATATCACAGATTATAATAAGACCATATGCACGAAAAGATGATGTAGATGCAATGAGTAGTGTAACAAAATGGTCAGTTAAAGTAAAAGCTAGCCAACAAGCCCCTCAATGCACTCAAAATCACAGCATCCCAGCAGTCATATTTTCTACTGCAGGCTACACTGGCAATCACTTTCATGAATTCACTGACATTCTCCTTCCACTATTTTTAACTTGTAGACAATTTAATGGACAAGTACAACTCATCATAACCGATAATAGGCCTTGGTGGATTTCCAAACACAAAGCATTTCTTAATAAGCTCTCCAACTATGAGATTATGGACACTGATAAAGATAATGAAGTCCATTGCTTCCCAACTGTGATTGTTGGTCTCAAAAGGTCTCACAAGGAGCTAAGCATTGATCCTCAAAAATATTCTTACTCTATGAAAGACTTCAGAGATTTTTTGAGAAGTTCTTATTCATTGAAGAGAGTTAATGCAATCAAAATGAGAGGTAGTAAGAAGCCTAGGCTTCTGATTCTGTCAAGAAAAAGATCAAGATCTTTCACTAATATGGCTCAAATAGCTAAAATGGCAAAAGGGTTGGGTTTCAAAGTGATTGTTAAGGAAGCAGAAGGGAACATGTGGAGTTTTTCACATGTTGTGAATTCTTGTGATGTAGTAATGGGAGTTCATGGTGCTGGTCTTACTAACATACTTTTCCTTCCTGAAAATGCAATTTTCATTCAAGTTGTGCCTTATGGTGGGTTCAATTTGGAATGGCTAGCTAAAACTGATTTTGCAAAGCCATCAGTGGATATGAATTTAAAGTATTTGGAATATAAAATAAGGTTGGAAGAAAGTAGTCTTATTCAAGAATATTCATTAGATCATGTGGTTATTAAGGATCCAGAATCAATTGGGAAAGTAAGATGGAAAGACTTTAAGTCAGTGTATTTGGATAAACAAAATGTAATGCTTGATGTTAATAGGTTTAGGCCAACATTGCAGAAAGCCCTTGAGTTATTATTGCCTTAATATCAATAGGTATGTATGGCTTCTGATTCAGTGTGCTGGATTATATTATTCATTGGTTGTCATGGTTAGTATTCAGATGAGATCATTCACACCCTGGTTGCTGTAAAAAAAAATTAATTTATATTTATTCGTAAGTAGCATATAGAATAAAGGACAAAGAAAAGAGGGCATCATCTGCGGCAAACTATTTGTTGTATATTTGTATGATAAGTTTTTTTGTTATTATTATTATTATTAATATTATTATTATTATTAGGGGGCATTATTTTCCGGCTTTGTCGGTGACTAATCTACTCCTGGTTGGCCAAGTGTATTCGGCTTTGCTGGTACATGTGGCTCTCCCCTCCCAATAGAGTTTGTTTTTGCCACATACTTCCTTAAAGGAAAGGAAGTATAAATTAAGGGTTCGATTTACTCATCTTCTCTTTTCCTGGTTTTATTTCCACATATTTCTTTTGAAACTAAAAAGACAATAGCAAACAGAATCAATATTTCTTGTGAAAATGACATACATGATTTTCACTACTTTCAAAAACGCATTCTCTTTTAGCTAGTTCTCTACTTATCATAATTGTTTACTACAAAAGTCTATTTATGAGGGACTAAATTTCCGCCACAAGAATGTGTCACATTTACTACATAAGCCTCAAACCTTTACAAGTAATATTTGGAAAGTGTGACAAAGGGTCAATTGAAAAACATGGTCTATTTAACAATTCCTATGGATGTTTGTTAATACAGTTAAGGGTTCTTTCTGGGCCTAAAAAATGGGCCTAAGCCCAGAAATGGCGACATCGTGACAAAATAAAAGTGTACAGTAGTATCCATGAGTTATTTCTAATAAATATCCCGCGCACTCTCTTGTCCTGTCTTGTGTACATTGTTCTGTCTAGTTCTGTCTTACTAGTGTATGTGATTATCGTTAATAATCAGCACTTGTAGATTTATGTATATGTAAAAAAGGAAAAGTATTTATGTATTTATAGCACCATATATGAGAGGGTCCAAATCAAAGCAACAGGTCAAATACAACTAGTAGCTAATTATTCCAAGGTAAACAATAAGCAAGTTTTATCTAAAATATAGTATCCCCTCTGTCACACACAGTTTTCAACACAAACAATAGCCATTCTAAAACCCAATTTTACTAGCATCACTCAACTATGGTTGTGGACCATCCCTTCAAGGCTCCTGATTGCATCCATCTGGACAGGTTTTTTGAGAAAGTTTTTGGCACCAGCTTCCATACACCTATCGATGAGGGTCTTATCCTCATATCCTGACATCACCACCACTGGAATCTCCTTAAAGATGGAAGAGTCGTGCTACAAATACAAAACAATTTAACCCAAATTATTATGTACTATTATATAACAAAGAATATTATATAACAACAAAGAATATGATTTACCTTAATCTTCTTGAGCAATTCATACCCATCCACTATGGGAATGCTAAAATCAGTAATAACCATATCCAGATTCTTTTTCACATCCTACCGCCATAGTCAATTAAAAGATAAGCACACAACAAAAGAACACTAAAATAGAAAATAGGAATGCATGTAAACCAAAGTCAACTATTGAAAATAGGAATGCATATAAATGATTATCAAGATAGCTCCCTCATTAAACCTTTTATTACCTATTGTAAATACTTAACCAAAGTCAACTATTGTTGCACATAGTTTAACCTATAGGCAACAGAACACAAATCATACTTTCCTCTTATTTATAGGCAACATGCCTTCCTTCCTAACTCAACCTAATTAACTAATTGTAACTAACAGGGACAAACCTATCATGGAGTTCTACTCTACTACGAATTACTATGAAAGTATGATCTGTTTAAGTGGGAAATACAATTTAAATGAATGGAAATATACAGAACAATGGAGTACCAGTCGACAATTCACAAGTCTAGCCACTAAGGAATGCAAATAAAACATCTCATCCATGATAGCAGATCAAGGTTCTAAATAGCGGTCGCGTAACGCTTTCGCATTTTCGGCCGTTGCGACTGTTGCGTTACAAGTCGCGATCGTCGCGGTGTGAATTAATCACAATTTGCATCAAATTTGACTATAACAGATAGCAATGTTTTCCACTCTTTGACATAAACTTAGAGTTTTTCTAAAAAAAACATTCAGCCTCGTGTAGATCTTTCGGTAATTTAAGATCAAACTTTGCATCAAAACCTTTAGCACACAAATTTCAGATAAACAGCGCAGTAAATTTTTCAATACCTCAGATCCAGTAGCATCCTCTCCCTCTAATCCCAAATACTGTAGAGCATTTTGTCCATCGTCAGCCACAGTTACTGAAGTTAGCACAACCGGAGCAATGACGTCAACAACATGCGGATTGCGATAAATTGCTATTAACAACACACCGTAGCAATGACATCAACAACACATGCGTAAAACCGAAACAGAAAGAGAAATTATAAATTGCGATTAACAACACACACCGAAGCAATTACGTCAACAACACAAAAAAACTGAAAGAAATTGCGATTAACAAAAGAAAAAGTTACCGGTCCAGCGAGAATCCTCCAACAGACGTTTAACAATCATCCGTGTAGTGAGGTCGTCCTCGACCAGCAGGGCATGGAGACGACGATGTTCTTCCGGCACTGAGTTTGAAGCCATGATAACGAAGTTCTTGTTCTTGAGTCGAAGAAGTTCTTGCTTTTCTTTCTGATTGTAGGAATGGGAATGGGAAATGTGGGAAGCGGAGCTATATATAGCATCGCGGGCGCGGGGAATGTGAAACGAAATATCAATTGAATCTGAGCAAAATAATAATTAACAGGTTTTTCTACCAAAAAAGTAATTAAGAGGTTTAAATGAAATAGATTAAATTCAAAACCATCTATGAGAGATAGAGAGAGAGAGAGAGAGGGGAATGTGAAAGGAAAAATGTTGGAAGCAGCGAGAGTTCAGAAGCAGGGGGTGTTAGGGTTGGTTTGGAAAATTGAAGTTAAACACTAAGGGTATTTATGTAACTGGATAGGGATAGGGGGTGTAAATAGTGTTGTTGTGGGTTGGGGGGCGATGGCAATTGATTGAGTTATGTGGGCTATGACAACTTTTTTTTTTTGGCCAATAGTATTTGAATTTATCCATTGGGACAAAGCCCAAACCCAAATACACCTCACCTCACCTGTATGACTGTATGTATAATCTCATTGGATTTTATGATGAAACTTTCACACCATATCTTTCTCTTTCGTCTTTGTCAATGTACACAACATTTTTTCGCCCGAGTAATTGAACTGCATCATAGCCATGGAAGAGTTCTTGCCCATAGAAAACAAATGAACAAGAAACAATGATGTGGTATCCCCATTCCAAGCCCATTGTTCTCACCCTCGAATTGAAGAGTTCGAGAAGCTTCACCATCCTCGTCAAAGAGCCTGATCTCTCGTCATCAAAAATAAGAGTGAAACCCTAGAACTCGACAACACAGGCTAACCAAAACAAGGACCTGCTCAACTCGCGTTTCTTCAAGCCCCTCTTCAATGTGAAGTCGCAAAACCACTTCACCTCCACAATGTTTCCAAGTCACGTATTTGCTTGAGTTGAAGGACTTGGACTCAATCTCTAGGTCTTACACGATCTGTTTGACATTTTTTGTGAGCCTGTAAGAGGTAATATCCACTGCATTGGTCGAGGACGAGGAGGACAACGTTATGTCACCTTTGCCTTCATGTGTGTAATTTAGTGTGACATATGCATGGGATTAAGTCTGATGAAACTACAAGATCAACGGCTAAACATAATTGTGTATGGTCCCACACCTATGAAGGTGCAGCATATTAAATGTATAACTAATATGAACTCCTATATGTTGACGTTTCAAAATGTTTAGAACAATCTTAAAAATTGAAGTAAATTAAAGGCAATATATGCATATTTTACTCTTAGATACAATGCCATGGACTATGAAATCAATTTTAGAAAATCAAACAAATTAGGTTGTTAAGATAACTTGATTGATACATCGAAGCACGTAGCGAGGCTTACAAGAATAGGTTGAAATAGACCCTCGAGATATGATATTTTTTTAAATTGACTACACATTTATAGCAAAATAAGATCACAGGGTCAACTCCAATATGGAATTTTAAAAACTTATTTGAAAATAATTACTATTTGAGAAGAACAATTGATACATTATATTGCAACAAAGATCAGTATCAATCAAATGAATGAGGACTTATAAGCGACTCTTCAAGTTCTTTAAAGCCTCTGTAAACCACTTCTGTTTGGCTCTGTGGAAGAGCTACCCTCTGCACTTCAGTCATATACCTGTAAGTAAAAGTCGATCAAATCAAAACTTCATTTGGACCAAAACAATGGAATAAAAAAACATGTACACGTTAAAGAATCCAAGAATTGAGAAATCGGCTAGCTTCCAATATAATGTATTGGCCAATGGGATCAGGTTACAGCCACAAAAACACTAATTTTTGAATGGTAAAAGTAATTTCCATAAAAAAAAAGTCAAAAGGAACATTAATAAGATGAATATATAAAAAAAGGATAATACTGGTTCGTACGAAACGAAACCCACGGGAAAGTTAAACACCGCTTTAAGCAATCAGCCACCTATGTGGTGTTATAAAAGAGTAGTTTTAATCAAGTGCCTTTTTGACAATTCGTAGAATCCCCTCGTACTAAATAGCATTTATTACTCATAAAAAAAATGTACAAAGTCAACCTGTTTGAAGCACTTGTGATCCTGTCCCGAATTCCTTGGCTAGCAATTGTGCGTTCGATTGAAAATCCTCCACCTAATATCAGGGAATTCACACCGGTACCTGTACTCATTCTCTGTGAATATACAGACATAGCCCACTCACGAAGTACCACTAGAACTGATCTCAGCATACCTAGTCTAAGATTTGGGGATGACAAAATGGCCCCATTTGATAACAATTGATCATATGCGTTCAATACAGGTTCTGCTGCACCCTTACAAGCAGAAACAAGGGCTCTTGCAACATCTTCATCTCCAACGGATTCAACCCCAGAATTTAACCTCTCCTACAACAAGACAAGAATACATATCCAAGTTACGAGACTCCTGCTTCCACCAAACTGGTACTCTTAAAGGAGGAAATAATAACTTTATGAGTAAAGACCCATTTTAGTCTCTGACAAATTTTTTATGTGGCAAGTTAGTCCTTCTTCCATCCAACGTCAGGGACTAATGTCCTTCTTTTGAAAATGTTAGGGACTAATTTATACCAAAAAATTGTCAGGAATCAATTTGTTCCGTAAGGAAATTGTTAGGGACTAAAATAGGTCTTCCCTTTAACTTCAAAGCAGCATTTCCAGGCAATTTCAATAGATAAATTGTCAGCAGAGTTGAGAAAACATACCAACCCAGCCTTCTCTAGGTGAAGGCAGATAATATCAAGCGGCAAAACAGCTCCATCACCCGGATAAATGCCAGGTCCAACCCTCTTTAGTACTGAGCAAGATTCAGCAATGCCACCTCTAGAAATAGCTTGATCTAAAAGTCTAGCCCACGTCTCTCTGACAATGCTGCTGTCATTATCACTGGAATAACTGGCAAAGCACAGCATCTCCAGGCATATCTGAGAGAAAAATAGGAAATGAGGAACTGTTAGCTGGATAATTGATAAGTTTTAGAATTTTACTTTGTCATCACAATCTTATCATCAAGAATACTACATAATCAACAACCACCCAGCAGAACAGTGTCAGATACAACACGATCCATAATGCTTCATTTGGCTTGACATGAAAGAAAAGAGAAATGAATTGACATAAGAGAAAAGTGATGCAAAATAACAACTATATTTACTGGTTTGATATTGTTATTGTTAATAAATAAATAAAAAAAAAGAGAGGAAATTAACGAGAACGACAAAAATTTCATATTTTATGTAACATTATTGATTTGTAGACTTACATAGAGAAAATGAGCGGTAATAGAAATTTGGAATTTAAAATTTATTAAATGAGTATAGGGACCTCAGATCCCAATTTTTCTCTCCTCAAAATTAACCAAATAATGCATCCTTTCCTTCAGCGAAAGGACAAATAAAGTAAATTGTTCAGAATGATTATTAATTATAGACGCTGAAGCTCAAAAGACTTTGAAGGACGCCTAGTAGTTCATTATCAAACAATGCAAACAAACAGAAGAGAAACGTCTTAAGGCATGTAGGCAACACACAGGCGGGCGTGGCGCGCACACACATTGAGAGAGAGAGAGAGCCTCCCAGAGCTCGAAGGGAACAGCATATTCATTATATAACTGTGTTATGCTCTTTACATCAGATGATAGCTCTTTGGCTTTCTCTTGTATTGCATTTGCGAAATTGCCATCAACAGTTGAGTTTCCCTCGGGGACTAAACCATTTTCAACAGGACTGGATGTGCTGTGTAAAACCTCGGACCTGGAAGCCATAGCCTCTAGTTCCTCTTTGAGTTTTATCTGTAACCGAAGAACAGCAAGCTTCCCTTCAAGCAAATCTAGGAACCCACTATCAATGGAACTCCGAGTAGAACTAACCAAACCGTCGCTATTAGTTGCATTCTTTGCCTGTAAAACCGCATTACTTAGGTATTGACACCTAAATTTTACAAAAAATAAAAACTATTAGATGTCCATGGAAGAAACTGGAACATTTCTAGTAATTCTAAATTCTAGAGAACCATGTAGATGTCTTAAATGGGAAAAGGGAACGGCTTGAATGCATGCAAAATGCAGAGTCTTGCACAAGAACAGGTACAGCATAATACACATTAGTAAATTTAAGTCACCCGAAACACATAAGCACACTAATTAAAAAAACTAAAGGTAAATAAGGATTTGGGGATCAATTTCCATGTTTTATATTGTTAGATTAGATCAAGAGTCCGCTTTGGCATCTCCAACAAAGTGTTAATTAATGAACAGAACAATAATCCATCTAGAACAACAGAACTCTCTAAAGGTGCAAAATAGATTCTCCAGTACATTATCTCAAACAAGATGCATAATATTGCTGTTAACTTTCCCCATAGGCCCATACCATTACTGAACTCTTTTTATCCCCCTCTCACTATAAAATAACGCTTTATTGATCAATGGCCAATTTGTCCCATGCATGCAACATTCAATAGAAGGAAGCCCTGATGCAAACCTAAAAATGTCAAACGGACACTCTCTTTGCACAAACTCCTAAAAATGATTAAACGTTAAAATTATCTGGTCTTAAACTTTTGGGATATACTCCCCCCGTCACAGAATATAAGCAAAAGTTTGTCAACAAAAGTTGATGTATCTGGTTTAAAATTTGGACCAGATACATCAACTTCTGTTGACCCATTTTTTGCTTATATTTTGTAACGGAGGGAGTAAAGGGGGGGAGGGGGGAAAGAAGAGAATAGAAACTGAAATTAATAATGATTTGATAAATGATATGAGATGATGTGTTTGATGATATGACAAAAGAGAAAGTACTAATTGTTATTTATACTAATACTAAGACTAGACTCCTATTCTAATTAGTGTTGTCAAAATCACAATCTTGCTCTTAGGATGGCACTCTAGGCGATCCTAGGTGCTTTGCCACCGGCGTCCTAGTTGTGTCAACCTACGCACCAGATCATGAGCTTGTAGGATTAGAGTGTGATCACTGATATAATCCTTGCAAGATCATAGCATTGGCTTATGAGTTGAGTTTCAGGTCTGTATGTCACCGATCACACCCCTGGTGACCCATCATTGATGACATTGAATGTAAGTTTAAACTTCTGAAATGACCACATTTGCCATTATCAACCTCGACAAAAGCTACCCTTCTCATGATCTTCTAAATCAGAGAACTTATAACCAAAAATTCAAAATGGTCAACAAGTAGATGTTGCAATTATACCCAAAGGAGCGAGCACCTGAGTTAACAAAGGCTAACTCAAAACAGCAAAAGAAGAAAAACACTTGACCTTCACTTCAACACGACCAAAAAGTTTGATTGTATGCAATGGGCATCCCTTCTTAACAAATAAAACTCCTATGCTTAGAGAAAATTCAATAAATAATATCTCAAGGCAAAAACCTATCACATGGCCAAACCACAGAAATGCAATCTTGCTTTTAAAAGCAATGCAGTACGCATTGTGAATTCAATTAGATGGATATTTTATGATTCCTTATTATAGGTGATATTTCCTTCTCTTTTTCCCCTTATGAATTACAAAAAAAAAGTATACAAAAGCAAACCCATAAGTAACATAGCCATAATTATACCCACCATTTAGCAACGTGTACTTGAATAAAAATGGGGCATCAAGTCAGGATTCTAACCATACTACTTATGATCTTTCTCAATGCTATTGAAAATTTGTGGGGAACTGTTATACCCCAATTTTGTCCGCCCTCTTATTTTATCATTACAATTTTTGTTTTAGTTTGTATATATATTTTGAGCGTGACTGTAAATAGTAGGTAGTTTGCAAATCTCGGTCAAGTAACACGTGTTAATAGTATTCAAGTTTTGTTGGGCCTATCCTAGCAATTTGTCTAATTGGGCTCGCTTTAACGCATAGTTTGGTTGAGCCCGATTTTCGTTCTTGGTTTTGACCCAACTTCATTTATATTTTCTTCACTTAATTTACAAAACAAAAATCACAAGATAACCAAAAGATAAATAAAAATCAGATTTAAAAAATATGACAATTATGTACAAAAAGTCCCAAAATACAAAAATGTAATAACCCAAAAAATCCAAAAAATATAAAAACAAAAATAATAAATAGGCAGTCATCATTCTCGGCTTCTCCGGGCCTATTCTTGCTCACCAAGCAGGTCCGATACCCGAAAAGGGAAACAAAATCGTTAATCATAAATTACCGATTGCGTTTTTCACCTATAAAAAGCAGGCTAAAATTCACGGTTGAGGACACACAAAAATATTGGAGAAAAATTCAGAGCAAAAAAGATTAGAGTTTCTTGCTGAAACCCTAATCAGAAATTCTGAAACGGAGCCAGGGAGCGGCGGTAATAGGCACTAGCAGTCATCAGAGAACAAAGCAAGCAGTGATACCATACAAGCACGTTTGTTTTTTCCTTCAAAATCTCAGCTTTTATTTTAAATTTTTAAGAGATATGTTCTGAATCTGTTGATAAGAAACCGAAAACCGTATGTGATTTTACTTTTTAGCATCTAATTGAATTCATAAGACTTGTAAAATATAGGATCAAGACAAACAATGTGAGAATCATAATGCACAATCCATATGGTAAGCCAATCACAGAGTTTTCATAAAATAAAAGTTAAATAATTTGTAGAGGAAGTTAGAACCAAACCAGATGAAAGTAATTGTTAAGGGGAAAATAAATAGAGCAAACAAGAACAATTTTGTATTGTTGTTGTAAACCGAAACATTAGGAAATAATCACGGTACAGCAGAAGAAGAAAAATATGTATATAAAAGAGGACTCCTCCCGTCGCCGCCATATCACTCCGGCACGGTCCTCGCCGCCGCCCCTTTTTCGACGCCGTGGCACCCACCACAAACTTCCTCCACTTTCGGTTCTCTCTTCTTCCGTCACTACGGCGCACCAACGCCATGAACTACCAACCGCCGTGACCTCCGGCGAGCCCGCCACCACTCAACCTCTCACTCTCACCCCTCGTTTTTGTCTTTCTAGCGCACCTCCAGCTATAACTTGTTCGCCATGGATTCTCAAACCGCCGGAGCATCACCCTTCTCCGTCAGCGCTCACCTCGGTTGGCCATAAGGCAGTCGTCAGTTCTGGTGGTAAACCTCCACCACCGCCGTCGTGGTCCTTCTCCGGTCACCCTCCACCGTCGTGTGTCCTCCTCCTCCCTCTTCTCACCGTCGTAAACTCCCCCTCTCTCTCACTCTACACAATTCTGTTTCTCCTCTCTCCATTTTTTGTAAACTATCTCTCTCTCACCTAGAGATGATGTTGGTGCGGCGCTGGAGAAGGATGATAGGAAAATTAGGTTTCCAAATGACACAAGTTGCCTTATATATCTTATATTTACTTATTTATTTTTATTGTAATTTCAAAATAACATCAGAATTATTTTTACACCCCTGTTTTGATAATACGCAGCACTCTGCACATAAGCCCAAGTTCATAAACTATCAGCTCATGACCCCAAAACAAATTGGGTTCTGCTGCACCCCCTTTTCATTTTGTTATTTATTTCTTCCAAAAAAACAATTTATTGTACAAAAAAAGCACGTAAATAAAATAAATATTTTCTTCAAAAAATACAAATAGGGGATTAAGTCGACCGTACAGTCGGGTTAGTCTCATTTTTGGGACCACTAATGAACCGTGACGGATCAGGTCCTAAAATCCCTATTCAAAATAAACAATTTCAAAATAAAAAACACAAATACAAAACATTTTTCTCCAACAAAAACAAGTTTCCAAAAAGGGGATTAAGGACAAATGAACTGATCACTCAAGAGTCCTAAAATCCCTAAATAAAAAACACTAACAAACAATTTTTTTTTTCTTTTCTACCAAGAACTACGTGTGATTTGATTCTCTACCAGGAGATACGTAGGAGCAGAGGGCGGCCGACCTCTGTCAATTGCACTAATAAAACCATTTTTTTAGTTTTAAATTATTTCTTTCCTATTACTCAAAAAAGAACAAAAACAACTAACCATTTACCAAGTCTTTTACTTAATTTGTAAAAAGGGTAAAAATAAATATATTTGAATTAACAATATTTTTTTTTACACATTTAGTTAAAGGGTAACCTTCGTTAGGAAGGATGTCGCAGGGTGCTAATACCTTCCCCGCGCATAACCGACTCCCGAACCCATATTTGGTTCGCATAGACTTTTTTAGGGGATTTATCAATGTTTGCCCCCTTAATCCTAAACCTTGATGGCGGCTTCATCTGACACCCTCGAAGGATCCTTCGGATTTTTCGGTCGCTACAGGAACGTAACTACATTTAGCTCGATTACAGCCAAAGTGCTATTCAACGACATAAAGAGAACCACATAAAAATAGGTCGATATTTGACCAATTGTTAAGACAACAACAACAACAACAAAACTTTTTCTTCCAAGGTAGAGTCGGCTATATGGATCATTGACATCGTAAAATCCTGTCATGTATTAGGTTTAAAAAATCTCTTCACCTCTAAATCTCTCTTCATGGTCTGGTCTATAATTTTCCTTGGTCTCCCTCAACCTCATATTATTGCACATCATCCATCTGGTCTACTCTCCGTACCAATGTTTCTACAAGTCGTCTTCATACATGTCTAAACCACCTAAGACAAGATTTTAATATCTTCTCTATAATGGAGGCTGCATCAGTTTTCTCTCTAATGGTTATATTTCTAATCATATTTTGTCTTGTGTGCCACTCATCGATCACCACGTTGTGTCACTGAATGTACTTTTTGGTTGACTTTTTAGTGCCCATCATTCAGATCAATAACACTCAATTGTATGATTCAAGAAAGCAAAAATACATCACCCTTCAACAAATGCAATGAACAATATCAAAGTCAAAAGAACTGTAAGTCTAAATGGCAAACCAACACAAAACATTTTGCTCGAGTACAAAATAAACATGTTACCTCATAACTAAAAGAAAAATTTCAGAAGCATAACATTTTGGTATACAGGTCCTTGGAAGTGAGCAAAAACATAAATGGTTAATACCTCAACGGGTGTCGCTAAAATTAATAGATATTGGATAGCTTGAACAAAAACACCAGGTTTTGATTTTGCAAGACCAACAGCACAAATACCTTGTTCCTCGCCACTATATTCAGGACATTGGCCATCCCTAATGATG
Organism: Astragalus glycyphyllos; assembly: GCA_963573325.1. Taxonomy (NCBI): domain Eukaryota; kingdom Viridiplantae; phylum Streptophyta; class Magnoliopsida; order Fabales; family Fabaceae; genus Astragalus; species Astragalus glycyphyllos. The sequence goes on from OY754310.1 coordinate 84,106,958, forward strand.
CAGCAATGTTAGATTAGAAGTATTGCAGCACAGTTTAATATTGGTTCTACTGAATTAGAATATAACAGTCAAGAGACTCAAGACAACTTTAGCCACCTTAAACACTCCCCCCAGCATATTATTTACATTAATGATCAAACAGCCAAATAATTACAACACAGAACAGAAATAATAGTTAAGAAAAAGAAAATGAAATAAACAAATACATAATAATTTTATCTTAAGGAATCCAACACCCTTAAACCTTTTTTCTACATGCTTAGTCAAAGTCTCCCGAGAAACATTCATACAACAATTACTCAAACGAAAACCCAAAACTAATACAAAGGACCAGCTAAAAGCATCCAAATAAGAATTTATGCAGTAGTCTACAACGTTCTAATCTATCGTCACAAATGCAGACCATTGAAAACATAGAAGGAAAGAAAGAGTACAGTTATTTTGTAACAGAGTAAGAGTATTAATAAGAAAAAAGAAAAGATTCACTAATAAAGATGAACTCATCACACTGTTTGAATACTGCCAAATAAAAAATGTGGGAAGCAACTCATAAAATAAATTAATACAACTTTGAGTCAAAGATGAGTAAGGGACGTGTCTAGTCTCAGGCCATTGAACTAAATCAAAATCAACTCATTATCACGGTTCTTACTTACCACTTATTGAAACGCCAAAGAAACAATGAATTGTCCACCGATGCCCATGCTCTACGTATTTCAGGAAATATTCCACAGAAAGCAGTACCTTCCCCACCAGCTGCATTGTACCTTTCAATTAGCACAGGAGGTAACTCCCATGTATTCGCTACCTCAACTAAAGGGGGCGACTGAAACAGCACCAAACAATTCAATCAAACAGAGAAAAAACTTCAATTAAAACTGAACCACAAACAACCTCGCTCACTAACTATGCTAACTACGACACGCACTATAACCTGGAATGCATATTATTGTTATATAGTAACATTAAGCCAAATCAATTTAATTTTTGAAGTTTCACAATGGAATCAAACAGAGAAAAAACTTAATTTAAAACTGAACCACAAACAACCTCACTCACTAATTATGCTAACGACGACATGTGCTATAACCTAGAATGCATATTTTCGTTATATAACATTTAGCAAATTCAATTTAATTTGTGAAATTTCACAGGAGTGAAGATAGATACCTCTCTGGGGTCAGTGGAATAAGGATGACTGGCATATCTGGAGGCCTCAAGAGCTTCTTCGAGGTCGAGCTGAGACGAAACTTCACGGCCAATACGATCACTGACAACGAGACCAGCATTCGTGACATCGCGAATCACAATCTCTGTCTTCCCAAGACATCTAGGTACAATTAGCTGGAATGAAATTGAAGCCTTCTTTCGTTTGTTTCCCGAGAAAGAAACAGAAAATGTAATTAGGAAGGGAAAGAAAGAAGCCTTTGGCTTGTGGGGAGAGAGGGACAGAGGGAGAACCGAGTAGTGAGAAACAACATTTCACTTTTCGTAAATTGATAAAAGTAATAATAATAATAATAATAATAATAATAATAACTTCTTTTTTTTTGTCAAAATTAATAAGGCCTAAGGGTGCTTGTAGGATGAGCCAGCGAATGAAATCCCTCGCGCATAAACCATTAAATATGACTGTAGGATATAATATAAAAATTCATCAATGGTTGAGATTTAGTACTGGTTGTTTCAATTTTGACCACTCATAACATTTTACAAAATATCTTACCGTTAATTTTAGTGGTTCACCAGTGAGAAAGGAAAAAAAACAATAACAACTAAAGCTAGCTACGAGAAATTAGGGTTCTCGAAGCATCCTTGAGGAGAATAGCGGCGAGCTGAGGAAAAAAAATGAAGAACACTATGAATGTGCTCAAGAACACTTTGATTTCTTGTTTCTGGAATAACACATGCAATACGCGACCAAATTGAATGAAGCTGGACTCTAACTTGAATTGCATTCAACTTGTATTGAGTGCAGAAAATGAGCTAAAGTAAAAGGTTTCAATGAAAACGATGCAAATTCGAGAACGGTGTGAAAAATAGAAACGCGAATAAAAGTTTCGGTTTTTCACACCGCTCTCGAATTTGTGTTATTTTTGTTGAAGCCTTTTGCTATAGTTAAATTTCTGCACTCAATACGAGTTGAACACAATTAGTTTGACGCAAATTAGTTAAGAAATGAGCAAATAAGAGCCAAAACACGTTTTCTAGATGCGAATTGTTTTTTGACCGTGTTCGCGTTTTATGCGCTTTTCTGAACAAACTACTTGCCATATTCTAATTCGTTGTTGAATTTTGAGCATTTTAGGCTCAAGATTCGTTCAATTTGGTGCTCTATAGCAAAATCACCATTGTTGAGATTGAAGATTTTTTGAACTTCAAATTCAAGATTTCGGTTCCATAAATGATTTTGCGCATAAGCACTTTTCTGAGCTTAATTTTGATTCCATTAAATTCCTTGCAAAATTTTATTCAATTTGGCCGCGTATTGCATGAGTTATTCAAGAAACAATAAATCAAAGTGTTCTTGGTGTTTTTGAGGACATTCATAGTGTTTTTCGATTTTTTTGTATTTCTGTTTAAGATGACCAAACTGAAAAAATAAATGAAAGATAAAGGACCAAAGTGGGAAAAAGTAAACATAAAGAACCAAACTGACATAGAAATGAAAGATAAAGGGTCAAAACGAGAAAGAAAAAAAGAAAGGACCAAAGTGAAACCTAAGTCAAAGATAAAGGGTCAAAAGTGTAATTTAGCCTATAAATTACAATAAAATAACTATTATATATTTCATATAACTATATATTACGAATAAAATAACTATTTTATTCGTAAGTAGCATATAGAATAAAGGACAAAGAAAAGAGGGCATCATCTGCGGCAAACTATTTGTTGTATATTTGTATGATAAGTTTTTTTGTTATTATTATTATTATTATTATTAGGGGGCATTATTTTCCGGCTTTGTCCAAGTGTATTCGGCTTTGCTGGTACATGTGGCTCTCCCCTCCTAATAGAGTTTGTTTTTGCCACATACTTCCTTAAAGGAAAGGAAGTATAAATTAAGGATTCGATTTACTCATCTTCTCTTTTCCTGGTTTTATTTCCACATATTTCTTTTGAAACTAAAAAGACAATAGCAAACAGAATCAATATTTCTTGTGAAAATGACATACATGATTTTCACTACTTTCAAAAACGCATTCTCTTTTAGCTAGTTCTCTACTTATCATAATTGTTTACTACAAAAGTCTATTTATGAGGGACTAAATTTCCGCCACAAGAATGTGTCACATTTACTACATAAGCCTCAAACCTTTACAAGTAATATTTGGAAAGTGTGACAAAGGGTCAATTGAAAAACATGGTCTATTTAACAATTCCTATGGATGTTTGTTAATACAGTTAAGGGTTCTTTCTGGGCCTAAAAAATGGGCCTAAGCCCAGAAATGGCGACATCGTGACAAAATAAAAGTGTACAGTAGTATCCATGAGTTATTTCTAATAAATATCCCGCGCACTCTCTTGTCCTGTCTTGTGTACATTGTTCTGTCTAGTTCTGTCTTACTAGTGTATGTGATTATCGTTAATAATCAGCACTTGTAGATTTATGTATATGTAAAAAAGGAAAAGTATTTATGTATTTATAGCACCATATATGAGAGGGTCCAAATCAAAGCAACAGGTCAAATACAACTAGTAGCTAATTATTCCAAGGTAAACAATAAGCAAGTTTTATCTAAAATATAGTATCCCCTCTGTCACACACAGTTTTCAACACAAACAATAGCCATTCTAAAACCCAATTTTACTAGCATCACTCAACTATGGTTGTGGACCATCCCTTCAAGGCTCCTGATTGCATCCATCTGGACAGGTTTTTTGAGAAAGTTTTTGGCACCAGCTTCCATACACCTATCGATGAGGGTCTTATCCTCATATCCTGACATCACCACCACTGGAATCTCCTTAAAGATGGAAGAGTCGTGCTACAAATACAAAACAATTTAACCCAAATTATTATGTACTATTATATAACAAAGAATATTATATAACAACAAAGAATATGATTTACCTTAATCTTCTTGAGCAATTCATACCCATCCACTATGGGAATGCTAAAATCAGTAATAACCATATCCAGATTCTTTTTCACATCCTACCGCCATAGTCAATTAAAAGATAAGCACACAACAAAAGAACACTAAAATAGAAAATAGGAATGCATGTAAACCAAAGTCAACTATTGAAAATAGGAATGCATATAAATGATTATCAAGATAGCTCCCTCATTAAACCTTTTATTACCTATTGTAAATACTTAACCAAAGTCAACTATTGTTGCACATAGTTTAACCTATAGGCAACAGAACACAAATCATACTTTCCTCTTATTTATAGGCAACATGCCTTCCTTCCTAACTCAACCTAATTAACTAATTGTAACTAACAGGGACAAACCTATCATGGAGTTCTACTCTACTACGAATTACTATGAAAGTATGATCTGTTTAAGTGGGAAATACAATTTAAATGAATGGAAATATACAGAACAATGGAGTACCAGTCGACAATTCACAAGTCTAGCCACTAAGGAATGCAAATAAAACATCTCATCCATGATAGCAGATCAAGGTTCTAAATAGCGGTCGCGTAACGCTTTCGCATTTTCGGCCGTTGCGACTGTTGCGTTACAAGTCGCGATCGTCGCGGTGTGAATTAATCACAATTTGCATCAAATTTGACTATAACAGATAGCAATGTTTTCCACTCTTTGACATAAACTTAGAGTTTTTCTAAAAAAAACATTCAGCCTCGTGTAGATCTTTCGGTAATTTAAGATCAAACTTTGCATCAAAACCTTTAGCACACAAATTTCAGATAAACAGCGCAGTAAATTTTTCAATACCTCAGATCCAGTAGCATCCTCTCCCTCTAATCCCAAATACTGTAGAGCATTTTGTCCATCGTCAGCCACAGTTACTGAAGTTAGCACAACCGGAGCAATGACGTCAACAACATGCGGATTGCGATAAATTGCTATTAACAACACACCGTAGCAATGACATCAACAACACATGCGTAAAACCGAAACAGAAAGAGAAATTATAAATTGCGATTAACAACACACACCGAAGCAATTACGTCAACAACACAAAAAAACTGAAAGAAATTGCGATTAACAAAAGAAAAAGTTACCGGTCCAGCGAGAATCCTCCAACAGACGTTTAACAATCATCCGTGTAGTGAGGTCGTCCTCGACCAGCAGGGCATGGAGACGACGATGTTCTTCCGGCACTGAGTTTGAAGCCATGATAACGAAGTTCTTGTTCTTGAGTCGAAGAAGTTCTTGCTTTTCTTTCTGATTGTAGGAATGGGAATGGGAAATGTGGGAAGCGGAGCTATATATAGCATCGCGGGCGCGGGGAATGTGAAACGAAATATCAATTGAATCTGAGCAAAATAATAATTAACAGGTTTTTCTACCAAAAAAGTAATTAAGAGGTTTAAATGAAATAGATTAAATTCAAAACCATCTATGAGAGATAGAGAGAGAGAGAGAGAGAGAGAGAGAGAGAGAGGGGAATGTGAAAGGAAAAATGTTGGAAGCAGCGAGAGTTCAGAAGCAGGGGGTGTTAGGGTTGGTTTGGAAAATTGAAGTTAAACACTAAGGGTATTTATGTAACTGGATAGGGATAGGGGGTGTAAATAGTGTTGTTGTGGGTTGGGGGGCGATGGCAATTGATTGAGTTATGTGGGCTATGACAACTTTTTTTTTTTGGCCAATAGTATTTGAATTTATCCATTGGGACAAAGCCCAAACCCAAATACACCTCACCTCACCTGTATGACTGTATGTATAATCTCATTGGATTTTATGATGAAACTTTCACACCATATCTTTCTCTTTCGTCTTTGTCAATGTACACAACATTTTTTCGCCCGAGTAATTGAACTGCATCATAGCCATGGAAGAGTTCTTGCCCATAGAAAACAAATGAACAAGAAACAATGATGTGGTATCCCCATTCCAAGCCCATTGTTCTCACCCTCGAATTGAAGAGTTCGAGAAGCTTCACCATCCTCGTCAAAGAGCCTGATCTCTCGTCATCAAAAATAAGAGTGAAACCCTAGAACTCGACAACACAGGCTAACCAAAACAAGGACCTGCTCAACTCGCGTTTCTTCAAGCCCCTCTTCAATGTGAAGTAACAAAACCACTTCACCTCCACAATGTTTCCAAGTCACGTATTTGCTTGAGTTGAAGGACTTGGACTCAATCTCTAGGTCTTACACGATCTGTTTGACATTTTTTGTGAGCCTGTAAGAGGTAATATCCACTGCATTGGTCGAGGACTAGGAGGACAACGTTATGTCACCTTTGCCTTCATGTGTGTAATTTAGTGTGACATATGCATGGGATTAAGTCTGGTGAAACTACAAGATCAACGGCTAAACATAATTGTGTATGGTCCCACACCTATGAAGGTGCAGCATATTAAATGTATAACTAATATGAACTCCTATATGTTGACGTTTCAAAATGTTTAGAACAATCTTAAAAATTGAAGTAAATTAAAGGCAATATATGCATATTTTACTCTTAGATACAATGCCATGGACTATGAAATCAATTTTAGAAAATCAAACAAATTAGGTTGTTAAGATAACTTGATTGATACATCGAAGCACGTAGCGAGGCTTACAAGAATAGGTTGAAATAGACCCTCGAGATATGATATTTTTTAAATTGACTACACATTTATAGCAAAATAAGATCACAGGGTCAACTCCAATATGGAATTTTAAAAACTTATTTGAAAATAATTACTATTTGAGAAGAACAATTGATACATTATATTGCAACAAAGATCAGTATCAATCAAATGAATGAGGACTTATAAGCAACTCTTCAAGTTCTTTAAAGCCTCTGTAAACCACTTCTGTTTGGCTCTGTGGAAGAGCTACCCTCTGCACTTCAGTCATATACCTGTAAGTAAAAGTCGATCAAATCAAAACTTCATTTGGACCAAAACAATGGAATAAAAAAACATGTACACGTTAAAGAATCCAAGAATTGAGAAATCGGCTAGCTTCCAATATAATGTATTGGCCAATGGGATCAGGTTACAGCCACAAAAACACTAATTTTTGAATGGTAAAAGTAATTTCCATAAAAAAAGTCAAAAGGAACATTAATAAGATGAATATATAAAAAAAGGATAATACTGGTTCGTACGAAACGAAACCCACGGGAAAGTTAAACACCGCTTTAAGCAATCAGCCACCTATGTGGTGTTATAAAAGAGTAGTTTTAATCAAGTGCCTTTCTGACAATTCGTAGAATCCCCCTCGTACTAAATAGCATTTATTACTCAAAAAAAATGTACAAAGTCAACCTGTTTGAAGCACTTGTGATCCTGTCCCGAATTCCTTGGCTAGCAATTGTGCGTTCGATTGAAAATCCTCCACCTAATATCAGGGAATTCACACCGGTACCTGTACTCATTCTCTGTGAATATACAGACATAGCCCACTCACGAAGTACCACTAGAACTGATCTCAGCATACCTAGTCTAAGATTTGGGGATGACAAAATGGCCCCATTTGATAACAATTGATCATATGCGTTCAATACAGGTTCTGCTGCACCCTTACAAGCAGAAACAAGGGCTCTTGCAACATCTTCATCTCCAACGGATTCAACCCCAGAATTTAACCTCTCCTACAACAAGACAAGAATACATATCCAAGTTACGAGACTCCTGCTTCCACCAAACTGGTACTCTTAAAGGAGGAAATAATAACTTTATGAGTAAAGACCCATTTTAGTCTCTGACAAATTTTTTATGTGGCAAGTTAGTCCTTCTTCCATCCAACGTCAGGGACTAATGTCCTTCTTTTGAAAATGTTAGGGACTAATTTATACCAAAAAATTGTCAGGAATCAATTTGTTCCGTAAGGAAATTGTTAGGGACTAAAATAGGTCTTCCCTTTAACTTCAAAGCAGCATTTCCAGGCAATTTCAATAGATAAATTGTCAGCAGAGTTGAGAAAACATACCAACCCAGCCTTCTCTAGGTGAAGGCAGATAATATCAAGCGGCAAAACAGCTCCATCACCCGGATAAATGCCAGGTCCAACCCTCTTTAGTACTGAGCAAGATTCAGCAATGCCACCTCTAGAAATAGCTTGATCTAAAAGTCTAGCCCACGTCTCTCTGACAATGCTGCTGTCATTATCACTGGAATAACTGGCAAAGCACAGCATCTCCAGGCATATCTGAGAGAAAAATAGGAAATGAGGAACTGTTAGCTGGATAATTGATAAGTTTTAGAATTTTACTTTGTCATCACAATCTTATCATCAAGAATACTACATAATCAACAACCACCCAGCAGAACAGTGTCAGATACAACACGATCCATAATGCTTCATTTGGCTTGACATGAAAGAAAAGAGAAATGAATTGACATAAGAGAAAAGTGATGCAAAATAACAACTATATTTACTGGTTTGATATTGTTATTGTTAATAAATAAAAAAAAAAAAAAGAGAGGAAATTAACGAGAACGACAAAAATTTCATATTTTATGTAACATTATTGATTTGTAGACTTACATAGAGAAAATGAGCGGTAATAGAAATTTGGAATTTAAAATTTATTAAATGAGTATAGGGACCTCAGATCCCAATTTTTCTCTCCTCAAAATTAACCAAATAATGCATCCTTTCCTTCAGCGAAAGGACAAATAAAGTAAATTGTTCAGAATGATTATTAATTATAGACGCTGAAGCTCAAAAGACTTTGAAGGACGCCTAGTAGTTCATTATCAAACAATGCAAACAAACAGAAGAGAAACGTCTTAAGGCATGTAGGCAACACACAGGCGGGCGTGGCGCGCACACACATTGAGAGAGAGAGAGCCTCCCAGAGCTCGAAGGGAACAGCATATTCATTATATAACTGTGTTATGCTCTTTACATCAGATGATAGCTCTTTGGCTTTCTCTTGTATTGCATTTGCGAAATTGCCATCAACAGTTGAGTTTCCCTCGGGGACTAAACCATTTTCAACAGGACTGGATGTGCTGTGTAAAACCTCGGACCTGGAAGCCATAGCCTCTAGTTCCTCTTTGAGTTTTATCTGTAACCGAAGAACAGCAAGCTTCCCTTCAAGCAAATCTAGGAACCCACTATCAATGGAACTCCGAGTAGAACTAACCAAACCGTCGCTATTAGTTGCATTCTTTGCCTGTAAAACCGCATTACTTAGGTATTGACACCTAAATTTTACAAAAAATAAAAACTATTAGATGTCCATGGAAGAAACTGGAACATTTCTAGTAATTCTAAATTCTAGAGAACCATGTAGATGTCTTAAATGGGAAAAGGGAACGGCTTGAATGCATGCAAAATGCAGAGTCTTGCACAAGAACAGGTACAGCATAATACACGTTAGTAAATTTAAGTCACCCGAAACACATAAGCACACTAATTAAAAAAACTAAAGGTAAATAAGGATTTGGGGATCAATTTCCATGTTTTATATTGTTAGATTAGATCAAGAGTCCGCTTTGGCATCTCCAACAAAGTGTTAATTAATGAACAGAACAATAATCCATGTAGAACAACAGAACTCTCTAAAGGTGCAAAATAGATTCTCCAGTACATTATCTCAAACAAGATGCATAATATTGCTGTTAACTTTCCCCATAGGCCCATACCATTACTGAACTCTTTTTATCCCCCTCTCACTATAAAATAACGCTTTATTGATCAATGGCCAATTTGTCCCATGCATGCAACATTCAATAGAAGGAAGCCCTGATGCAAACCTAAAAATGTCAAACGGACACTCTCTTTGCACAAACTCCTAAAAATGATTAAACGTTAAAATTATCTGGTCTTAAACTTTTGGGATATACTCCCCCCGTCACAGAATATAAGCAAAAGTTTGTCAACAAAAGTTGATGTATCTGGTTTAAAATTTGGACCAGATACATCAACTTCTGTTGACCCATTTTTTGCTTATATTTTGTAACGGAGGGAGTAAAGGGGGGGAGGGGGGAAAGAAGAGAATAGAAACTGAAATTAATAATGATTTGATAAATGATATGAGATGATGTGTTTGATGATATGACAAAAGAGAAAGTACTAATTGTTATTTATACTAATACTAAGACTAGACTCCTATTCTAATTAGTGTTGTCAAAATCACAATCTTGCTCTTAGGATGGCACTCTAGGCGATCCTAGGTGCTTTGCCACCGGCGTCCTAGTTGTGCCAACCTACGCACCAGATCATGAGCTTGTAGGATTAGAGTGTGATCACTGATATAATCCTTGCAAGATCATAGCATTGGCTTATGAGTTGAGTTTCAGGTCTGTATGTCACCGATCACACCCCTGGTGACCCATCATTGATGACATTGAATGTAAGTTTAAACTTCTGAAATGACCACATTTGCCATTATCAACCTCGACAAAAGCTACCCTTCTCATGATCTTCTAAATCAGAGAACTTTTAACCAAAAATTCAAAATGGTCAACAAGTAGATGTTGCAATTATACCCAAAGGAGCGAGCACCTGAGTTAACAAAGGCTAACTCAAAACAGCAAAAGAAGAAAAACACTTGACCTTCACTTCAACACGACCAAAAAGTTTGATTGTATGCAATGGGCATCCCTTCTTAACAAATAAAACTCTTATGCTTAGAGAAAATTCAATAAATAATATCTCAAGGCAAAAACCTATCACATGGCCAAACCACAGAAATGCAATCTTGCTTTTAAAAGCAATGCAGTACGCATTGTGAATTCAATTAGATGGATATTTTATGATTCCTTATTATAGGTGATATTTCCTTCTCTTTTTCCCCTTATGAATTACAAAAAAAAAGTATACAAAAGCAAACCCATAAGTAACATAGCCATAATTATATCCACCATTTAGCAACGTGTACTTGAATAAAAATGGGGCATCAAGTCAGGATTCTAACCATACTACTTATGATCTTTCTCAATGCTATTGAAAATTTGTGGGGAACGTAACTACATTTAGCTCGATTACAGCCAAAGTGCTATTCAACGACATAAAGAGAACCACATAAAAATAGGTCGATATTTGACCAATTGTTAAGACCACAACAACAACAACAACAAAACTTTTTCTTCCAAGGTAGAGTCGGCTATATGGATCATTGACATCGTAAAATCCTGTCATGTATTAGGTTTAAAAAATCTCTTCACCTCTAAATCTCTCTTCATGGTCTGGTCTATAATTTTCCTTGGTCTCCCTCAACCTCATATTATTGCACATCATCCATCTGGTCTACTCTCCGTACCAATGTTTCTACAAGTCGTCTTCATACATGTCTAAACCACCTAAGACAAGATTTTAATATCTTCTCTATAATGGAGGCTGCATCAGTTTTCTCTCTAATGGTTATATTTCTAATCATATTTTGTCTTGTGTGCCACTCATCGATCACCACGTTGTGTCACTGAATGTACTTTTTGGTTGACTTTTTAGTGCCCATCATTCAGATCAATAACACTCAATTGTATGATTCAAGAAAGCAAAAATACATCACCCTTCAACAAATGCAATGAACAATATCAAAGTCAAAAGAACTGTAAGTCTAAATGGCAAACCAACACAAAACATTTTGCTCGAGTACAAAATAAACATGTTACCTCATAACTAAAAGAAAAATTTCAGAAGCATAACATTTTGGTATACAGGTCCTTGGAAGTGAGCAAAAACATAAATGGTTAATACCACAACGGGTGTCGCTAAAATTAATAGATATTGGATAGCTTGAACAAAAACACCAGGTTTTGATTTTGCAAGACCAACAGCACAAATAGCTTGTTCCTCGCCACTATATTCAGGACATTGGCCATCCCTAATGAAGCAGCAATGTTAGATTAGAAGTATTGCAGCACAGTTTAATATTGGTTCTACTGAATTAGAATATAACAGTCAAGAGACTCAAGACAACTTTAGCCACCTTAAACACTCCCCCCAGCATATTATTTACATTAATGATCAAACAGCCAAATAATTACAACACAGAACAGAAATAATAGTTAAGAAAAAGAAAATGAAATAAACAAATACATAATAATTTTATCTTAAGGAATCCAACACCCTTAAACCTTTTTTCTACATGCTTAGTCAAAGTCTCCCGAGAAACATTCATACAACAATTACTCAAACGAAAACCCAAAACTAATACAAAGGACCAGCTAAAAGCATCCAAATAAGAATTTATGCAGTAGTCTACAACGTTCTAATCTATCGTCACAAATGCAGACCATTGAAAACATAGAAGGAAAGAAAGAGTACAGTTATTTTGTAACAGAGTAAGAGTATTAATAAGAAAAAAGAAAAGATTCACTAATAAAGATGAACTCATCACACTGTTTGAATACTGCCAAATAAAAAATGTGGGAAGCAACTCATAAAATAAATTAATACAACTTTGAGTCAAAGATGAGTAAGGGACGTGTCTAGTCTCAGGCCATTGAACTAAATCAAAATCAACTCATTATCACGGTTCTTACTTACCACTTATTGAAACGCCAAAGAAACAATGAATTGTCCACCGATGCCCATGCTCTACGTATTTCAGGAAATATTCCACAGAAAGCAGTACCTTCCCCACCAGCTGCATTGTACCTTTCAATTAGCACAGGAGGTAACTCCCATGTATTCGCTACCTCAACTAAAGGGGGCGACTGAAACAGCACCAAACAATTCAATCAAACAGAGAAAAAACTTCAATTAAAACTGAACCACAAACAACCTCGCTCACTAACTATGCTAACTACGACACGCACTATAACCTGGAATGCATATTATTGTTATATAGTAACATTAAGCCAAATCAATTTAATTTTTGAAGTTTCACAATGGAATCAAACAGAGAAAAAACTTAATTTAAAACTGAACCACAAACAACCTCACTCACTAATTATGCTAACGACGACATGTGCTATAACCTAGAATGCATATTTTCGTTATATAACATTTAGCAAATTCAATTTAATTTGTGAAATTTCACAGGAGTGAAGATAGATACCTCTCTGGGGTCAGTGGAATAAGGATGACTGGCATATCTGGAGGCCTCAAGAGCTTCTTCGAGGTCGAGCTGAGACGAAACTTCACGGCCAATACGATCACTGACAACGAGACCAGCATTCGTGACATCGCGAATCACAATCTCTGTCTTCCCAAGACATCTAGGTACAATTAGCTGGAATGAAATTGAAGCCTTCTTTCGTTTGTTTCCCGAGAAAGAAACAGAAAATGTAATTAGGAAGGGAAAGAAAGAAGCCTTTGGCTTGTGGGGAGAGAGGGACAGAGGGAGAACCGAGTAGTGAGAAACAACATTTCACTTTTCGTAAATTGATAAAAGTAATAATAATAATAATAATAATAATAATAATAATAAAATTTTTTTTTGTCAAAATTAATAAGGCCTAAGGGTGCTTGTAGGATGAGCCAGCGAATGAAATCCCTCGCGCATAAACCATTAAATATGACTGTAGGATATAATATAAAAATTCATCAATGGTTGAGATTTAGTACTGGTTGTTTCAATTTTGATCACTCATAACATTTTACAAAATATCTTACCGTTAATTTTAGTGGTTCACCAGTGAGAAAGGAAAAAAAACAATAACAACTAAAGCTAGCTACGAGAAATTAGGGTTCTCGAAGCATCCTTGAGGAGAATAGCGGCGAGCTGAGGAAAAAAAATGAAGAACACTATGAATGTGCTCAAGAACACTTTGATTTCTTGTTTCTTGAATAACTCATGCAATACGCGACCAAATTGAATGAAGCTGGACTCTAACTTGAATTGCATTCAACTTGTATTGAGTGCAGAAAATGAGCTAAAGTAAAAGGTTTCAATGAAAACGATGCAAATTCGAGAACGGTGTGAAAAATAGAAACGCGAATAAAAGTTTCGGTTTTTCACATCGCTCTCGAATTTGTGTTATTTTTGTTGAAGCCTTTTGCTATAGTTAAATTTCTGCACTCAATACGAGTTGAACACAATTAGTTTGACGCAAATTAGTTAAGAAATGAGCAAATAAGAGCCAAAACACGTTTTCTAGATGCGAATTGTTTTTTGACCGTGTTCGCGTTTTATGCGCTTTTCTGAACAAACTACTTGCCATATTCTAATTCGTTGTTGAATTTTGAGCATTTTAGGCTCAAGATTCGTTCAATTTGGTGCTCTATAGCAAAATCACCATTGTTGAGATTGAAGATTTTTTGAACTTCAAATTCAAGATTTCGGTTCCATAAATGATTTTGCGCATAAGCACTTTTCTGAGCTTAATTTTGATTCCATTAAATTCCTTGCAAAATTTTATTCAATTTGGCCGCGTATTGCATGAGTTATTCAAGAAACAATAAATCAAAGTGTTCTTGGTGTTTTTGAGGGCATTCATAGTGTTTTTCGATTTTTTTTGTATTTCTGTTTAAGATGACCAAACTGAAAAAATAAATGAAAGATAAAGGACCAAAGTGGGAAAAAATAAACATAAAGAACCAAACTGACACAGAAATGAAAGATAAAGGGTCAAAACGAGAAAAAAAAAAGAAAGGACCAAAGTGAAACTTAAGTCAAAGATAAAGGGTCAAAAGTGTAATTTAGCCTATAAATTACAATAAAATAACTATTATATCCAATTTACCAATTGATCGATGACCGTAACCATCCCAAGAGTACGGGAAACAGAACGAACATAAAGTAGCAAATCATCACGAGTAGCAAAGAGTTGATTGGTTTGGAATGAACTCGTTTGATGCACAACTATCGCAAGGTAGCGGTTGGTGGTTTTAATGTACCCAAAAGCCCAGAATATCCGGCCCAAGTTTGAATAAATTGGGGACTAGGGTTACGTTAACCTCCCGAAAACAGCACTCAATCGCAGCCAAGCTAGGATCCCTTCTCATGGCTTTTCAATTTGAGAACTTTTATCGAATCCAAGAGAGGAGTAAAATAACCATGTTCTTGAATCACTTACTCAACAAGCTCCGCGACCACGAAGCTTCCATGTTTCAACAGGTAGTAGGTTCTTATTCCTTCAATTCTATTTTCTGTCAACCACAACACTTTTCATGTTGATTCATTCATTCATTCTTTTTATTTTGGTTGGCATGGAGCAGGGGTTTCTGAATGATCAGTTTAGACAGATTCAGAAAATGAATCATGAGAGTTATTCAGATCCTGTGGTTTATTATATGACTATGTTCTTAGAGGAGTCTGAGATACTCCTCAATAATATGTCGCGTGCGCTGTAAGTATTACTATTACTATACTCCCTGACGATGATCAGATTCGTTAACTTTCTCAGACAACTTTTTAATGAATTTCTGTTATGTAAGAATAATTGGTATGAGTGATCTGAATGTAATTTAGCAACTGCTTCTATCTTACTTGTGCAGACAACAAGTACCCCCGGATTTCAAACAAGTGCAATTTGATGCCCATAAACAGAAGGGAGCCTGTGCTACGTATGTATCATACTCTATTTCTATTTCATTATCTTTGTCTTTCAAATACAATACTATTTTATTTTATTAGAGTGATTATGCTATTTGTCACGACCAAACTCATAACCACAATGGCGTGATTTCGTGATGCATCCCAACTCACTACGTTATTATTTCATTATTTGTGACATTATTTTGTTTGTTTGACAGTCTTGGCGCTGCCAGACTTGAAAATGTGTGTGTAACTTTTCGTGAGGCTCAGGACCTGGAAGGGTGAGTTTTAAATTAACATATTCTCTTTTATTCCCTGCCATATATTATATAGCTTCCTTAAATCTTTGATCATGCACTTCACACAAATATTGGTTCATATAGATTGTGCTTTTGAAGAGTATCCAAATATTTAGAGTGGCACAAAGGCATAACTTGTTTCTGCAATTAGGCACAAACGCATCTGCTACACAGTTCACAGACCTTTGCTTGTGTTATGATGAATGAGCAGAGTATTGATTATGCTATGTAACTTAATGTTAAATCTTTTGATTAGATTAACTTGATTCTTGAAGTGAATGTGAGCTGTTTTTATATGTGCATATATTTTATAGGACATATGCTATTAACAGACTCTCTTCCTTGAGCTATGGTGGTAAATATCTTGAATAATGTTGACAGCTTGCCCTTCCCATTAAGCCTAGTGAATAGAAAATTCGTTTATTATTTGCTTCTTTCTCAACACTTAACAAATCAAATGATTAAATGGTCTTGCGTATAAATGTTGGACCAATCACTAAGGAAAAAAAAACATGTGTAGGTGTGTTCAATGTCTACAACAATTGCAACAGGAATATTCTCTACTGAAGAACAATCTTAAATATCTTTTCAAGGTATGTGTTGTGTTATATTTTAGGAAGCATGCAATTTTTCCAGAGAGATGCCTTTTTTTTTTTGAAAGGAGTTGCTTTTTGGCTCCTGATAGACAACATGTATTTCTTAATTATTGTCTTATATTATATTACATGTATTGATTTATTGCAGCTACAAAAAGAAATCAAGGCTGCAGCCCGGGATGGACTAGGAGGCAACATGATTGCCTACAGTTCGATGTAGCAGCTAATTTAGTTCTCTTTGGTTTTTGCTGGATTGTTTTTTCAGAAATAGATCAAGTTTGAATGTTGGGATATGGTGATGTGAATAGGCTTTTCTTGCCTATTATTTGACATGATGCTTTCCCACTAAACTGGTGGTTACTCATTTTGAGTTTCATATATTTACTCTAAATTTTATATTGAGATCAGTTAATTTTTATTGGTGCCATGCCATCTTCGGAGGAAGCATAAACCCCGCATCATTTTCATCTGTGAACTGCACAAGCATACATTTTGAACAGCTGCATCCTCATTGAAAGGATCATATCAATACCTTGACAAAAAAAAAAGACAGTAGCAGTTGGAAGAAAGGGATAAAATAGAAGACAGTTGAACAATAGATTTTCGACCTGTAACAATAGGTATTGCAGCTTCCTCATAAGCAAATCTGGTATAGATGTCAATCATCTGTATAGCCTGCAGTTGAACAGTGTATAGTTAATAAGATTATATACTAGTAAAGACTTTATCATCTTGAGTTGATGTACCTCATTTTCTGCCTCTTCCGGAGTTGCATTAGCAGTGTGACCTTGCCAAAGAAATTCAAGAGTTCTGATAAAAGGTTTATTGCGCATCTCCCATCTTGTGACATTTGCCCACTGAACCACATTCATTCAACAACAAAAAGTTGATGAAATGTCCCATCATAGAAGAAAGCTAGTTTTCTCTAACTAAGTCACAATAACATTTACCTGATTAATTAAGAGAGGAAGATCACGGTAGCTATGGATCCATTGAGTAAACATGTGATTCACAATGGTTTCACTTGTTGGAAAGAAAAAATGGATGGCTATTACCATCACTGTGGTAGGAGCACCAATTCTAGTTGGAACTCTAGCATGTGCTACTTTGTTTTTCGACAACGTTTTGGAATTTTCCGCAGTGATTCTCAGAGACGTATCAAGAGAGCTAGTGGAAGCAAATCTTTCTCATGGTCTTACTCTGCCAATATATCAGATTTGGATGAATACAATTCTGATATTGAGAAGACCTATGCTCTGTAAACCAAGAATCACGTGTTACCACGCGATATAACACCCGATCTAAATACTGTATAGCATGTTCCAAGTAAATTTTGGTCTGCAATGGACAAGTTCTATCAACCGTCGATATATTATAAAATGATCAACTGTTATTATTTTAAAATATATTGATGGTTGTTAAACTTCAAAGTTTGAAAGTTGTGCATTGAAACTCATTTGAACCATACTATACTATACTCCCCTTGCAACAACACAAACTGTTTCAACCTTTTAACTTAAACCTGCAAAGTTTTGCTAGTGATAATGTTTGCTTACTGGGATTAGGCTCCTGAGTTGGCAGCAGTGTTGTTAAACACATGCTGACTCGGTCCGCCCGTGACCCGCACCCAATGCCGGTTCGGGCACCACGTTGGATCGGTTAACCAAACGTAAAAGGATGCAGGGGTTCGAACCTGCCACCCTTACAACAGGAAGCAAAGCGCAAGCCACTAAGCCACTATGATTTTCATGTTATTTACTGGTGTCTCCATCATATGCTCTCCTTTATAAATTTTTTATACTATTATAATTGATTGTATGTATATGAATCTTTTTAAATTTATATTAGTCTCATAATTAATAAAAGTATATAAGATAATATATTTACGATTTAATAGATATTTTATGTAATATTAAAAAAATTGACAGCTTTATGATTTGGGGAATTATACTTGTCATGCTAATTTTTATTAGTTTTGAGTGGTATCACAGGTTATGCGAGCTGACTAGTGGCCCTTCGGTCCAACCATTGACCCAGTGACCCAGTATCTCGGTCGGGTCGATCTACGAGTCGGTTTTAATAACATTGCTTTACGGTATAATTTCAATAAATTAAGAGAGAGAGAGAGTCATGGCTATATATTTACTTTCTTTATTCATTTCAAGCAAATATGTTCAATTAATTACTTCCTTAGTTCACTATAATTGGAATTAATGGAGAGAGAGAAATAATTATTTTTTCTTTTTTAACGGTGAATAATTATTCTTTCTTTTTTCTACAAATATAACTATTCTTTCTATTAACTGCAATATAATTAATGAATATTATTAAAAAAATTAATTTATATACACAATACGTGTATAAGTGTCTTACATTATCTACTAGTCGTAAGTTGACATGTTATTAAAATAAAGTTATACAATTAGTAATTACTAAAATTTACTTGTGCAGAAATTAATGAGTTTACCCAAGTGACCAAAAATGGTGAAGATTATGGTCTCAAAAAAAGATGTAGATTATATTTAAAAATTAAAGGAAAAACAGTTAGCTATATTTAAAAAAACGTATTTTAGTGTAGGATTGATTTTTTTTTTTTTGGTGGTAAACTAAGGTATGTCCTACGGCGACTTATACTTCGAGGTATCAGAGATTCATTTAAAGGGTTGACACCTCTCAACAAATGTTTTTCATACGCATCGACAATAGATCGAATCCAGGACCAAGTGGTAAGCATACATTAATGCTTTGACTTATTATGGAATGGTCATAACTATTGAATAATAAATTCTTAATATTAAGTGGACATTTATTGTCAAAAATAATATTATTTGAACATTTAAGTAGCAATATTCAATTGAATTGAAGTATTGTTCGTACAAAATAAAATTTTATTTGGCAGTATTGCAGCAAACAGATAAAACTAGAAAGGAAATTACACGACAAGATTTGTATTCGGGAAGTCTCGGATTGACAGAATTACATTCGTTTGTTCTTGAAGGTCTTCTCTACATTTGACTTAGGCATCATCTGTTCACCCTAAAATTTATGTAACCAAACAAAATGAAAGTAATTTGCATTTTCTTAAAAAAAACAAACTAATTTCACTATACTACTCCCTTTGTTACTTGTGTCTTTTGTAGAAAAAATTGTTTTATTATTTTAACTTTTTGAATATTTTTTCATATTTAACTTTATGAAATATTGTGAGACATTAATGTTTTTTTTGGGTATAAGCCGGGGCTAAAAAGGATCGAGCAAAAGATGTTTGTTACTTCAGTCAAAGTTGGACGAAAGGCTTAATGTAGTCATGTTGTCTTTTCTTTGTATTATGGGAATTGTGTTGTGGGGTATCCTCTTCCGCAACTGCAGAGACTGATCCTTCAAATCTAGTAGGATCAAAATGGGCGGCAAAATTCTCTCTCAAGAGATTTAATACTATTGCATGTCCAAGGCTGGATTTGAACGCGAGACATTAATATATAATACACTAATTAAAAATAAAAACATTCTAAATAGTAAATATTCTATAACTGCTTAAATTTTTTCTTATATATTAATCGGGTATCCTTTACGTGCAGCTGCAGAGACTAATCCCTCGAGCCGGGTAAATCGGGTATCTTCTACGCGCAACTGCAGAGACTAATCCCTCGAGCCAGGTAGAACCACAATGGGCAGCAATGCTCTCACTCGATGGATTTAACATTGCTGCATGCCCAAGGCTAGATTCGAACGCAGGACCTTGGTTAAGCCGGAAGAGACCCCTACCATCTCATCCAAGTGCTCTTTGGTACTTTTTTTTTGAATTAACAGAGGGCTAAAGCCCAAGAAAGAGAGATTACAAAGCTATGTCACGAGGGTAGACTGTCCCTGTAATAATCTGGCACTGCTTTGGCAACACTAGCAGGCATAGTATCATAAAAAATTACCTCTAACAGCTGATTACTCCCTAAAGAACCTAAATGGTGAGCAGCTCTATTTGCCTCTTTAAAACAGTGAACGAATTGAACTCGCTAGCATCTGTTCTTGAGTTCCTGCATGATCTTAGGCATAAGCCTCCAGCCATCACTGCTTCCCTTCACATTGTTTTGTAGATTAGTCACAATTAGCTTAGAGTCAATCTCCACTATAACCTGAAAATAACCTTTTGCTTTAGCAAGCATTAGGCCTTCATAAACTACCCACAGCTCTGCAACATGAGCTAAGCAGAATCCAAGACTTTTGGAGAATCCACAAAGCCAATTGCCCTCTTGATCCCTAATCAAACCGCCACATCTAGCAAGCCCACAATCTCCGTTGCTAGCTCCATCCGTATCCAACTTCATCCAACCAATCATAGGAGGGTGCCAGTCAATCAATTTGATAGTTCTGTATCTGCTTTTGGTAATAATCTGAGCACTACTTAGTTGCTTGTAATCTCTTGTTTCCTTGATGACTATATCCCAAGGCTACCAAGGCATTATGTAATCATCATCATGGGTAAGTTTTTTTTGGACCAAATCATGGGTAAGTTTATTTCTCCACATCCACAATAGGTGGCAAGTATTTGCCCAGTTTGCATTCCAATCAAGAGTGCTATCAGTTCCCAGACTGAACTTCCAATTTAAAGTAATCCATTCATACAAATTGCAGTCAAAGAAGCTATTTCTCATACTAGGTTTCACCAAATGCAGCCACGCATTTAAAGCTAGAGGGAAATCACGCAAGACATGCAAAGTAGTTTCCTCAATAGAGGCCACAAAGAACCTGCTATCTTTGCTACCAGGCCACAGGCAAAGGTCATCACCATCAATAGAGTAAGGTGGAGGAATAGCTTGCAGTCTAGATAAAATTTCCTCAGGTAGCCAAGGAGACAGTGCATCATAGTCCCACTTACCATTAGGGAGAATCAAGTCAGCCACACAATAATTAGAAATACTATCAGGTATAGACACATGCAGATCAAAAATCTTTGTTTCCCAATCAATCCACTTTTTGATTCCAAGCATGAACACTTCTTCCATTACCTAGAGTCCAATATTCATAAGTCTCCAAGTGATGTTAAAGGGAGGTGATTGCTTTCCACAAGCTTGAATCAGTCCCTTTGGAGGACCAATTTATATCATTCACCATAGTCCTACTGTATTTGCCACGAATCACTTGGCACCATAGGTTTTCAGCATGCCCCCTAAGCTCCCATCCAAGCTTCATAAGGCAGTCTGTATTCATTTTGATAAGGCTCCTCATACCAAGGCCTCCAAAACTCCTAGGCCTAGTCACAATATTCCAGTTCACTGCATGATATTTCCTTTGTATCTCAGTATCTCCCCAAATGAAGCTGCATTGTTTCTTTTAGATATCATGGAGAATACCCTTAAGAAGAGAGGCAAACATCATTGGGAAGGTGGGCAAGGCTTCTATAACTGATTTGGCCAGAGTTGTTCTGCCAGGAAATGATAGATGCTTGGTAATCCAACATGCTAATTTCTCATTTATTTTTTCAATCAAATATTGGTAGTCAGCTCTCTTTGGGGCTCTACCTAGGAGAGGCACTCCTAGATATTTGCCAAGGCTGTTCACCTCTTTGAATCCAGAATCTCTGTTGAGTTGCCTTCTCAAATTTCTTGCAACATTTTTGTAATACATAATGTTGGTTTTGGCCAAATTCACTTGTTGGCCAGACAAATGGCAAAACTCCTCAATGGTTTGTATCACACAGTGCATTTGGTCAGTAGTAGCTTGTCCAAATAGCAACAAATCGTCAACAAACATCAAGCAGGTGATAACAGGTCCATTTCTACCTGCTCTAATTCCCTTCCAAGCTCCATTTTCAACTTTTTCAGTAATTAGATGAGATAATTTATCTATACAAAGGACAAATAGGTAAGGAGACAATGGGTCTCCTTGCCTAATACCTCTCTTAGGGATAAAGTAATCAGATCTGACTCCATTCCAATTAACATTAGTTTTCACACTCATCACAGAGGTCATGATGAGTTGAATTATCATGTCAGGCAAGCCTACTTCCTCAAGAGTTTTACCTATAAAAGACCATCTCAATTTGTCATATGCTTTAGCGAGGTCAACTGTGATAGAAAAAGCACCAAGTTTTCCTCTTATCTTGGCCATACTGTGAGCCATTTCTTGTGCCACAACTATATTATCCTGAATTCTCCTTCCCGGAATGAATCCAGATTGAAATGGACTCACCACCTTTGGAATGATACCTTTCAACTTCTCAACTATAGCTTTGCTAATCACCTTGTAAATTGAATTGCCAGTGGGATAGGCTGAAATTGGTCAACATGTTCTGGCTTATCAGTTTTTGGTATAAGACATATATCAGTGAGGTTAATGTTGCCTATAATGTTCGGATCCAGCCAAGCAGTCTATACAAAATCGGTGACAGTGGGACCAACTATCTCCCAAGTAGGTTGATAGAAGCCAGCTGGAAATCCATCAGGCCCTGGAGTGCTCTTGGGTACTTTCTCGCTTAATTATAACCATTCGTGTTAAAGACTTAATTTTAAATTATTTAAAATGATAACATAGATATGTTGCCTAAGCTTATATAATTTATATTTTATTTTTAATCCATATTTTTTGTTATATTTGACTTTTCGAACAATTAGGGTGAATTTAAACTATTAGTGAGTATTTACTTTATTTTGTTAATGTTAATATTTCAATAGGCATAGAAACTATAAAAAAGCTTATTAATAGGTATTTTGTAATGACAACATTAACAAGCTTTTAAGGGAATAAAAAATCAATATCTTGTCATAAAAAATGTGAATATTAAGTTTTATGGGAATTAGTGATTTTACTCATTCAAACATAGCTTCTTTTTTTGATAAGAGATCAAACCTAGCTTCTTGAAAATTGATACTGCTTCCGATTCAAGTACATGCAAATGGAAGTAATTTTGTATATATTTGGCGACATCCTGTTCAGATGCTAAAAAATTAACGGAGCCAAAATGTAATAAGTTGAGGAGTTTGCAATGATGGGAAACAGAACAAGTAAACGTATGCTGATACAGAAAACTTCAAACTAAATAGCACAATCAACCCTTGTAATAAAACCATGGAATTCCATAAAAACTGTTCGGAACACTCGTGGATTCCAACATGACAGAAATAAGAATTAGTCAATTAGATAATAAAATTTCAACAATTAAAGCTTGAAAAACATTATTTGGGATAAGCCAGTTTGGTCAGTAAGGATCGATTACATACATGTAGCCACCAAAGGTCTTCCTCCCCATCTTCTTTTGCTTCCATACAGCTAATTAGGCAGCTTTGCTCCCGCCCAATTCTTCCATCTAATTATTTCAAAATCTCAGGAAGTTTTAATCGCCCTTATCATCCTTTTCATTGGCATAAAGCGGACATATTCCGCACTCTTTCACCGAGAGATTGTGTTTGCTGAACTCAAAAGTGAAGCTGTGGGCAGCAAAGAGCCCGTTGTCCATGTTTGCAAAATCCAATTGATATTTCCATAGGAATGTCTGATCTTGGACCACAAACCTACTTTGACCCTTCCAATAGAAATAATTCTTTATCTTGTCACAGTTGGGAAGAATGTACGTGTGACCATCACATTCAAATGTTAATTCGTATGTAAAGCTACAACTTCTTGCTCCAGTGTGATCCATATCTACACATTCCCAAATGACACACATAGCAAAACCAACAAGCCTACTTTCGTTGCAAATATATGGAGAATCATTTTTCATTGTTACCTAGTTTCCCCGACAACGATAAGGGAACCAATGAGGAACTGCACTCCCTGGAAAACAGAAGAACACAGATCTATATGAATCCTGGTTGATCCTAAGCCATGCTTCAGCCGCTATATTACGGCTAGCAGTTGAATCTAGTTCTTCACCGTTGGTGAGATGAAAGTTGAAGGTATCCTTTTTGGAATTTGATGGGAGTTCCAACCTTGAATTTGGCATCATTCTTTTAATCGACGGGCAATCAAAAGCCGACAATTGGTTTAGAAGTGGTGGAATTTGTGGGATACATTCAAGCATTTTGCAGTCACTTATATCAAGTGATTTCAAGCTTGAGAGATGAACTATGCTCTCAGGAAGATTCACAATACTGCTCTCCTGCAGTGAAAGTCTGCTCAACGATGATAAGTTACCGATGCTATCTGGGATTTCTGTTAAACTGCAACAACCAGAACAATCAAGCTGGGGCAGATGGCTTAGATTGCCAATGCTGTGTGGAAGTGACACCAAATCACTGCATGAGTTCAGACACAAGGTTTGAAGACCAACCATATACCCCAAAGATGCAGGTAGTTCCTTAATTGCTGTTATTGTTAAATTAATGTGAGCCAAAGTTTCTACAGGCTCCAAGATCTCTGGAATGGTGCTCAGCATTGAGCAACCGTACAAATTAAGTTTAGTTAACTTCAATTTGAAAATGCTGCTAGGAAAAGCTTCAAGTGATTGACAAAAGGTAAGGTCTAACTTGCTGAGTTTACTGAGACTTCCAATAGAAGCTGGAATAGTCTTAAGCTTATAGCAATTGTGCAAGCCTAATTCTTCAAGGCTGACCAAACGGTGCAAGGATGAAGGTAGTTCCTTTATTGTTGTTTTGTCTAAGATGAGCACTGTTAGATTTTCCATTGTCTCCTCAATTTCAGGGAACTTCTCCAAATTTGAGCAACCCCAGAGGTAAAGTCTTTTTAAAAACTTCAACTTAAAAAGGTCATTTGGAAGGCTAGTGAGAGATACACAGTAAGAGAGATCTAACCAACAAAGCTCGTTGGGACTTGGAAATAATGAAGCTGAACCTTCTCTCAATACTTGTAACTTCAGTAATTCTATATTATCCTCTGGCTCTTTATTTAACTCAGCACAATCCAGGGATTCCAACGCATTTGAGGGTCTCTTTCGTTGCCCCCTAATCTCCCGTTTTCTAACACGTGCGTCTGTATGGTAGAACCCTCGTGTTTGCATTACTGACTGAAAACATCTCAAGATTGCGACACTTATGGAGCACTATTAACCCACAAATTGTCGAGAGAATATTGCTAGGAATGTGTAAACTCCAAAGTGAATCACAACCATTGAACCACACACATTTGAGCTTGCTGAGGAAACTAGAAGAGTAAACTTTAGCCAACCTTGTGCAATGACTAAGAATAACTTCTTCAATATTTGGGCATTGGGCAAGGTCTGGTATTTTAATCAGGTTCCGAGAACCACGAAGGTCAAGCCTTTTCAAATTTGGTAGATCCTGCAACAAAGCAAACAAAGGAAAAGGCTTAATATCACTAAAATTTGCATCACGGAGAGAAACAAATTTTTCTCATTGGCAAGCACCCTGTATTTTCCGTCAAATTGAAATGATTTCCCAATTCTCTAAAAAAATGTCACTTGTCCATTCACAAGTTTCTTGCGCAAATTCTTTTGTGACGTACACCTCACTAAAATGATTAAGGAAAATAAAGAAAAGCTTGTAAACTTAATCCGATTTTTATAGTAAATAACTAATTAAATATGTACTATTCAAGTTTAGGAGAAAAAGGCGATACTTTAACACACTATTTTATTTAATGTATGATATATTATTTCAAAATTAAATATTATGATTTTACATTATAAACCTACAAAGCTATTTAGAAATTCGTAAACATATTTATTAAAATTATTTAATATGATATAATAATTGAATTGATTGGTTGTGTTGTTTTTACAGTTACGAAATAAGTTATGTTAGTGGATCACTCTCATCTCATCAACACTTTCTATCTTTTATATAAATATAAATGGCATAACAAACAAACAAACAAACAAACAAACAAACAAACAAGAGTATTGTTGTTATTATTATTTACAAAAAACCATTTTTTTAGTATTCAATCCTACTCTGATACGATTAAAAGACTTCCTATCAGTAAAAATGCAAAGGGATAACAAAGAGCTTGAAGTACCTGATCACCATCCCAAAGGTGTTCAAGATGGCTATGAGGCATATCAAGCTTTACAAGATTATCTGGGCAAAAGTCCAACGACAACGACTTTTGAGGGAAGCCATCCCAACGAAGAAATTTTAAATCATCCGGAAGACTTTCAAGAAATGTAGGAAGGATCACATTTGAGTCTTTCCATAAGCCTGCAGGCATATAGAACTCCAACATTCTATGATTATGCATCTTTTTGAAAGTTTTAGGATGCAGTTGAACTTTTGTGATTTTGCACGTGCCCAGAAATATGCACTTGATTGCATCAGTCCCCTAAAATTAAACGAATGAAATTAGATACTTCCATGACATGTTTATATCACTTCTGAAAATCTGACTTTCAGTTTTTAAAAAATTACAAACTGAAAAATTTTGTTTGGTTAAATTGTTTTGTATAACCAACTGTTTTACAAAACTGCCAATTTTCTTGTTTTTTAAACTAGAAAATCAAAACAATTATTTGTTTTGAAAACAATGTTATAAAACAATTTTTATAAACTAGTAAAATAAAACACATTCAAACATCCCCTTATAACTGCCAAGCACTATGTAGTTTGCGAGAAACAAAATCCATGAGATTAAACGTGGGATTCCAAGGACAAAAGAAGAACATACCGCGTTGTTTCTTAAGACACGATAAATTTCCTCAGGCTTCCATAATCGGCTGCGTTTTCCAGGATTGTCGACACATTGTTGGCGAACAATATTAAGTCCCATTTCTTGTATTAGATCATGCATCACAATCCTACCTTCCAAAATAGATATAAGGCACCTATCTTTGAGAACCTCCATTCTGATGTGAGCTGAGAAACCACAGCTATCCAATGTCTGTGCTACAACGTTCTCCAAATGTCCTCTATAGAAACAAGCTATCCAAATGTCCTCTATAGAAACAAGCTATGTCAAGAAATATATCTTCTTGTTCTTCGTCAAGCCCTTCATAACTTAATTTCAACACTATCAAAATTTTATCATCGGGAAGTTTTTCCAGCTTTTGTATACCGCACTAGCAATTGTTGTTTTCCCGATTCCTCCCATGCCCCAAATTCCTACTATTCGAACTGGCGCTGACTCAAGGTGCAACAAGGATCGGATTTGTTCAATATGTTGGTCAATTCCAATCAAATCCTTCATAAGTATCACTTACAAAAGAACAATCCAATTTTCGTGAAATATCTTTCACAATGTGTTCAACAAGTGCGTGTTCTGGTCTGGCACATAATAAAACAACGAAAGCATTAGTCTTAAACCTACGTAAACTAACCTAAAGTAGTTAATAAGTCTCAAGAATTAGGGTAAAATGAATTATATTCATTGTATATTAAGCTGAGATTACATCAGTATATATACAAGACTAGAAAGCTAAATTAGGAAATAAAATGACAGCTCATATACAATCAGATCCCTATGATTCAGGGATATTTCCCCTATACACTATAATGTAATTTTCTTAATAAGGAAAGAATAAAACACTGTTTCTAACAATAAGAAATAACACCATTTGATAGAGTCACATTAGATGTCATGTCAAATAATTGCTTTGAATTTGTAATTTATATTTACACAAGACAATAGGTACTAGGTTGGCCAACAAATTGATGAAAATGTTGATTGATGGTAAGAGCGAGCAGGTAAGTTTAATCACTGACCTGGTTACTCGTGAATCCCAGCCGGATAGTCCAGCTATTTGAGTTAGAGCAGACTTCCAAGCGCCCACTTTGTCCTTGAATCGGGGTTGATGCTGAATAAAAAAAGCTTCTGCATAACTTCCTCTCTGGTGCCTAACATTTGATGGATCCACATTATAGAAGACCGGTATCACATCCCTTCCAAATCTCTGTTTGCATTCGAGGATCATTGCGAGTTCATCCAAACACCATGTGGAAGAAGCATAGTGCTCAGATAGAACGACATAAATTTCCGATTCATTGATTGCTTTGTACAGTGCTGAAGAAATCTCATCGCCTGTGTCGAGTCAGTAATCTACGAATGTTTGAATATTTTTCCTGCATAGTTCAGCATAGAGATGACTGATGAAGTTGTCACGTGTGTCTTCTCCTCGGAAGCTGAGGAACACATCGTGTTTTGGAGTTGAAGAAGAAGACATGATGGCAAATGCAATAGCACAAAAACCTTCCCTCCAGCCTCTCTAAATAAGTAGACTTGGAATTGAATATTTATAGAATACTTGGTCATCCACTCAGTGCCAAAACTTGCCCATTTATTTTGTATCTCTCCACTTGACTTTGGATCAGTTTCGTCATACAAAGCCTTTAATATATGCATGATGCCTGAAAACCGGAGCAAATGGTGGCGGTGGGAATAAACAAAAGCCAAATGCTGAATGATTAGAAAGCAAAGTGGCATCTTATGGTGGTTTATTTAATTTATTTTCCTTGCATTTCCAAATTCAATAGTTCTGTCATCTGTTTTTCATTTTGACTTGAGTGATTAAAATAAAATTCATTACTTGTTCATCATTTCTTTTCCTACAATAGAATCGCTAAAAAATTGAAAGTGATTGTTGGTTTAAAACAAGAATCGTAAAATTATGATTATTTAAGTGTAATGTAAGTGAACAGATAAATAATTATTTTTAAAATAAATTCATATTGGATCCACTGTTTGACTATGCATTCCTTTTGTATTTATTTATTTGTTCATTTTCGTAATGACGGCATTTTAATTTCATGTTTCTCTTTCTTATGATTTACTGGCAAGGAACCTTCAGAGAAGAAGCTAATGAGTAATGACTTAAAATTGGAGAAGCTTCCCGATATAGAAAAGGGAAGGTAATTGACCTAAGATTATAACAGGTATGAAGCAGAAAAGAAAAGTAATAAAACTAGAAAGAATAGAGCAATTACCTTTTGAGAGTGAAAGAGAGATTGCTTCGCTTCGATTTCAGAGTGCCTGAAGAAATCAAACCAACAAACAAAGAATCAAATGTGTCATTGGCGAAAGGGACTCCATACCCCTCTCCGTCTTCTGTGAAACATCTCCACCTTCCTCGCCAAACCAACGTTAATTAGCCTTCGAAACACACTCTCTCTCTCTCTCTCTCTCTCTCTCTCTCTCTCTCTCTCTCTCTCTCTCTCTCTCTCTCTCTCTCTCTCTCGGTGCTCCCGCGATACAGGTGGCAATTCTGCCAAGGGGTTTTGGAATTAAGAAAGTTAGATAGTAAAAACCCAAATTGGTCGGGACAATTTCCTCCCGGGACAAACTCATCATTGACAATTTTTTCGCAACATATTAGTTCCTAACATTTTCAAAACGTGACACACCAGTCCCTCTATCTCTTCAGCCATTGGAATCTTAGTTAACGCCTCCAACTTGGCACATTAATTGCCACTGTGTCATGTTAAGCGCGACATAAGACATTGTTTTGAGCCAAATTAGTATGTGGCTTTACAAATTTTAATTTTTTTTTAAAATGGACAAATCAGTCCCTGCGCATTTTTGGAAAATTGGTCCCTAGTCATCATCTTCCTCAAATTTATGGTTTGCGACCCACAAACCATTCTCGTAAAGTAGAACGCTGAAGGAGAGAGAAGGAGTCGGAACAGCTAGGTGGTGAAACCCATTTTCTCGTTTTGACCAATTTTGTGTGTGTTATTTTTGTTTGCATTTCATATGTTGATTTCTGTATGTTCATTGCTATTTTTTGTTGTTGTTGTTTACAAGAATGAGCACACGTGTTTATCGGAAAAAAACACATGGATCTCAAGCTACTCAATTTTATTCTAGTAATTCCGAAAATACTTATATAATTTCATAGTCATGTTCATTACAACAACAACAACAACAACATAAACCAACATATAAAATGGACACACAAAAAATGGGTAAAAATGAAAAAATGGACTCCTAAATTCGTAAAAAAAGAAGAAAACAAACTTCCTTAGTTCAAAAGTGTACCTAATAACTACATAGAATGGATGGTTGAATCAGAAGCATATGCTTTGAAGTACATAAAGTGTGCTAGTAAGGCCATGAAAAGAAAAATGATCAAGCTAGTGTATTACCACATCCTTGAGAAAGTCCTCGGACTAGCTTAAACCTTAACATAAAAAAATGAATGCTGCTTCCAACTAGCAGAAACAAAACTCACTCAAAAGCAGCATAATTCTGATGTACCACAACCTTCAAATATCATAACTGATAGCTACATCTCATCAATCTGGATTGCGTTGAGTGCAGCTCCCTTGCGAATTTCATCCCTACATACAAAAATGTCCAACCTGTATATATCCACTATTGATGTAAAATGATTATGACAAAGCGCAAAACTAATTGAAAAATCAACATATATTACCATGGAAGAAATGAGATTACCCCTGATTCCTATAGTGAGACATGTCATGACGAATCCTACCAACTGCCACGTCTTCCTTGATTGACACTTCCAATGGAGTAGGAGAATGATTGGATTCACAGTCATCAATAACAACTACACCTGGAGCATTCTTCAAAATATCTCTTGCAGTGTTTATAGATCATGGACTCAAATATAATGAGCAGCCTCAGTGATGACTTGTGCACACCATGAAGTGCAAAAAATGAGGCAATGGGGTTGTGTCCACCAAATCCAAATGAACTTAATGCCTGAAATGCAAACTTACCAGTTATCTGTTTAATCAAAACAACCAATACAGAAAGTTAAACATGGTAACTTGTTATGATTAGCTGTCCCAGGATGACTTAGCAAAAGGTTTTCTAATTTTACAGAATTACAGCTCCATGCACAAACCTAATTCCATTTCCATGATATAATGGCAATTCTACCAACTGCGGCGTTTTCCTTGATTGACACTTCCAATGGAGTAGGAGAATGATTGGATTCACAGTCATCAGTAACAACTACACCTGCAGCATTCTTCAAAATATCTCTTACAGTGTTTATAGATCACGGACTCAAATATAATGAGCAGCCTCAGTGATGACTTGTGCACACCATGAAGTGCAAAAAATGAGGCAACGGGGTTGTGTCCACCAAATCCAAATGAGCTTAATGCCTGAGATGCAAACTTACCAATTATCTGTTTAATCAAAACAACCAATACAGAAAGTTAAACATGGTAACTTGTTATGATTAGCTGTCCCAGGATGACTTAGCAAAAGGTTTTCTAATTTTACAGAATTACAGCTCCATGCACAAACCTAATTCCATTTCCATGATATAAGATTCCATTATAACAGGAATGACTCAAAAGTCAAAACCTTGTCCTAAAAACATGGAATATTAGGCTTTACAGGATGTAGTTCTACCCATCCAAATTATGCTAAAAATTTAATGAGTCCTAAAAATGACATTGAAAGAAATTGCAGGCACAGGAAAACAAATCAAATCAATACATGCTGGTACTGGAAACTTCATAGTTCATGCCATGTCTCATCATAATTTGCAAATCTTGTTGTCAATGAACCCATGGAATGGCATAAAAAGGGTTTAAATCTTTCTTATATTAATTAACATCTTAACGTTTAAAGCTTGAAAAGAAATATATATTGGTGATAGGATGTTTAGTCACAAAAGACGGATTGTTTACCTATAGCCACCAAGGGTCTTTCTCTCCACCGCCTTTTGTTTCCATACAGAACTTACTAATACTATGCAGCTTAGCTCCCGCTCGGTTCTTCAATGTCATTATTTAAAAATCTCAGACCATTGTCATACTTTTCCTTGGAATAAAGAGGGCATATTCCGCACTCTTTCACCGTGACACTTGATTTAAAATATTGGCGAACATTGTGTTTGCTGA
This sequence comes from Astragalus glycyphyllos, assembly GCA_963573325.1. Lineage (NCBI taxonomy): Eukaryota > Viridiplantae > Streptophyta > Magnoliopsida > Fabales > Fabaceae > Astragalus > Astragalus glycyphyllos. Next base: position 84,139,083 of record OY754310.1, read on the forward strand.
TTTCAAAAGTGAAGTTTTGGGCATGAAAGAGCCTGTTGCCGATGCTTGCAAAGTCCAATTTGAATTTCCATAGGAATGTGTGATCTTGGACGAGAAATCTTTGTCGACCCTTCCAAGTGAAATAATTTCTTATCTCGTCATGACTGGGAAGAATGTGTGTCCGACCATCAGATTCAAATGTTAATTTGTATGTAAATCCACCTCGTCTTTTATCATCCATATCTACATGTCCCAAAACGACACACAAAGCAAAACCAATGAGATTTTTACCACCGCACCAATCTAGAGAAACATTCTTTATGGTTACTGAATGTCCCTGGCATCGATAAGGAAACCAACAAGGAATAGCACTCCCTGGAAAACAGAAGAACACAGACCTATATGCATCCTCGGTGATCCTAAGCCATGCTTCATCCCCAATATTTCTATGGGCACTTGCAGCCAGTTCTTGACTATTGGTGAAATGAACATTGAAGGTACCAGTACCAGTGCCCTCTTTATAATCTACCAACGAATTTGACATAACTCTCCTAATGGACAGGCAATCAAATGCCGACAACTGATTAAGAAATGGTGGAAGTTGTGGGATACATTCGAGCATTTTGCAATCACTTAAATCAAGTGATTTCAAGCTTGAGAGATGAGCTATACTCTCAGGAAGGTTCACAACACTGCTTTCTTGCAATGACAGTTCCCTCAATGATAACAAGTGACCAATGTCATTTGGGATTTTCGTTAATCTGTGACAGCCTGAACAATCAAGCTGGGATCGAAGGTTTAGATTAACAATGCTGTTTGGAAGTGACACCAGATCACTGCACAAGCTTAAGCGCATGGTTTGAAGCCCGACTACATTGTCCAATGATGAAGGCAGTTCTTCAATTGCTGTTTTTGTCAAGTTAATGTGAGCTAAACTTTCTAGAGGCTCCAAGACCTCTGGGAAGTTCCTCAGCATCAGGCAACCATGAAAATCAAGCTTAGTCAACTTCAATCTGTAAATGCTGCTTGGAAAAGTTTGAAGTGATTCACAGCATGTAAGGTCTAACTTGCAGAGCTTGTCGAGACTTCCAATGGAAGATGGAATAATCTCACGCTTTTGGCAATTGTGCAAGCTCAATTCTTCAAGCCCGACCAAGTGGTACAAGGAGAAAGGTAGTTCTTGTATTGCTGTTCCTTCTAAGATGAGCACCGTTAGATTTTCCATTGTCTCCTCAATTTCAGGGAACTCCTCCAAATTCGAGCAACCACAGAGGCAACGTCTTCTGAGAAATTTCATTTTAAAAAGTTCAGTTGGAAGGCTCGAGAGTGACTCGCAGTAAGAGAAATCTAACCAACAAAGCTCGTTGAGATTTGGAAATGACGAGGGTGAACCTTCTCTCAACACTTTTAAGTTTAGTAAATGAATATTATCCCTCGGTTCTTCGTTTGACTCAGAAGAATCTAAGGGGTCAAAAGTATTTGATAAGAGTTGATGGTGTAACCTGTTCCCGACCGATCGTAAACTATATGATCTAGCAGGTGAACAACTGTATAATACAGCCCCCATTTTTGCATTACTGACGGAAAACATCTCAAGGTTGTGACAATTGTAGAGAACTACTTATCCAGAAGAGCTCGAGAGAATATTGCTGGGAATGTTTAAACTCCTAAGCCCAACACAACCATTTAACCATAAACATTTGAGCTTGCTCAGGAATTTGGAAGAGTAAACTTGAACCAACTCTGTGCAACGTCTAAGAATCACTTCTTGAATATTTGGGCAATGAGAGAGAGCTGGCATCTGAATTAGTTTCCGAGAACCACTTAGGTCAAGCCGTTTCAAATTTGGCAAATCCTAGAACAGAAAAATAAATGATTAAGAAACTAGAAGAAAAAGTTCGTTAACTTAACCCTATTTACACAGTGAGTGTCCTGTTGCATTTAGTAAATTTTTGAATAAAATACAAGTTATTTGATTCTTTATCTTTTTGTCTTATTTTTATTTATAAAATATTCTGTTATATTATAAATCCATTAATGCTTAAATTATTTTTAGTTTGATTATTAATGAAATGCACCAAGTGCCTATTGTCAAAAAAAAAAAAAACTTAAATTATTTTAAAAGCTACATGCATAGTTATCAAGATAATATAATATAATTTAACACACTTAGTATATCGTATTTATCACTTGGTATCATCGTGTGTGTGTGCGCGCCAACTTATTTATCAGGATTGTTAAATTATAACAAGAGCATTACATTATTATTACTACATGTAAAGCCTGAAAACTAAATTTTAGCACTCAACCCTACACTAATTAGATTATAAGTTAAAGACTTCATATCAGTAAAATGTAAAAGAATAAAACATAAGGTTTGAAATACCTGATCTCCCTCCCAAAGTTGTTCAAGATGGCTATCATGCATCTCAAGCATAACAAGATTTTCAGGGCAAAAGTTCAGTGGCAAAGATCTCCAATGGAAGCCATCCCAACGAAGAATTTTTAATTCATCTGGAAGACATCTAAGAAATGCAGGAAGGATCGTATTTGAGCCTATCCCAAAAGATCCAGAAGCCTTATAAAAATGGATCACTCTGAGATTATGCATCTTTTTGAAAGTTTCAGCATGTAGTTGAACCTTTTTTATTTTGCACATGTCCAACAATATGCACTGGATTGCCCCTGTCCCCTAAAAGTAAAAGTAAGGAATTAGAGACAAACAAACAGGATCAAAACCGGAAATTTAACAACTGCTGAGCTCTTTGAAAAAATATACCTTGTTCTTTCTTAAAACGTGATAAATTTCCTCAGGCTTCCATAATCGGCTGCGCTTTCCAGGATCCTCGACACATTGTTGGCGAACAATTTCAAGTCCCATTTCTTGTATTAGTAGATCATGCATCACAACCCTACCTTCCAAAATAGATAAAAGGCACCTATCTTTGAGAACCTCCATTCCAATGTGAGCTGAGAAACCACAACTATCCAGTGTCTGAACTACAACATTCTCCAGATGCCCTCTATAGAAACAAGCTATGTCAAGAAATATATCCTTTTGTTCTTCGTCAAGCCCCGCATAACTTAATTTCAACACTTTGAAAACTTCATTATCGGGAAGTTTTTCCAGCTTTTGCAACTCACTCTCCCATGCTTCCCGTGTTCTACCACGAAGCAAAAATCCCAAAACTTTGAGAGCCAATGGAACTCCTTTAGCATAATTTAATACCTTTTCTGATAAGCCCGCATAAGCTTCTGTGGGATAGTTTTGTTTAAAGGCATTTAAACTGAAGAGACGTAGAGAATCTTGAAAATCCATCTCCCTGACTTCATATATCTCATCAGCATCAGCATTCTTCAGTACCTGCATGTCTCTACTAGTCACAATGATTCTACTACCCTGGCCAAAGTTACTATGTGTTCCAATTAAATCTTTAAGTTGATTTGAATTGTTCACGTCATCAAGAACAAGGAGAACCTTTGTCCGTCTTTGATCATACAAAAAATTAATTCCAGAGGATGTGTTGTCTCTCCAAAAAAGATGTGATATAAATTTGCTTCGCAGATGGTGTACTCCAACTCTTTCTATTTCTTCTTGAACATTTAGAACAGTGCTACTGGAATTGAATTGAGTTGCCAGTTTGTGAAGTAATGCACTAGCAATTGTTGTTTTGCCTATACCTCCCATTCCCCAAATTCCTATTATTCGAACTGGCGCTGACTCAAGGTGCAACAAGGACTGTATTTGTTCAATATGCTTATCAATTGCAATCATTCCTTCATGATCGCTTAACAGAGAACGATTTATTTTCTTAAAATATCCTTCACAATATGTTCGACAAGTGTGTGTTCTGGTCTGACACATAATAGAAAAACTAAAGCATTAGTCTTAAACCTACAAAAACTAACCTAGAGGAGTTAATAAGAAATAACATGATTTGATAGAGTCACAATAGATGTGAGGTCATATAATTGCTTTTGAATTTGTAATTTATATTTTCACAGGACAAGTTGATGAAAATGTTGTGTGGATTAATGGTAAGAGCAGGTAAATTTAATTAGTACCTGGTTACTTGTGAATCCCAGCCGGAGAGTCCAGCTACTTGGGTTAGAGCAGACTTCCACGCGTCCACTTTTTCCTTGAATGGATGTTGATGCCGAACAAAAGCTTCTGCATAACTTCCTCTTTGATGCCTAACATATGATGGATCCACCTTATAGAAGACAGGTATAACATCCCTTCCATATCTCTGTTTGCATTCAAATATCTTTGTGAGTTCATCCAAACACCATGTGGAAGAAGCATAGTGGTTAGATAGAATAACAACATAAATAACTGATTCTTCTATTGCTTTGTTGAGTGCTGGCGAAATCTCATCGCCTCTACCAAGTCTGTAATCTATGAACGTTTCAATATTTTTCCTGCACAGTTCAGCATAGAGATGACTGATGAAGTTGTTGTGTGTGTCCTCTCCTCGGAAGCTAAGGAACACGTCGTGCTTTGTAGTTGGAGAAGAAGAAGAAGAAGACGTGATGGCAATAGCACAAGAACTCCCCAATGTTATTACCAATACCACCAAACAAATTGATCTCCTGCTTCTTAGTAGACTTTGAATATTTATAGAATACTTGGTCACTTTAATTTATCTCTACTTGTTTGACTTTAAATCAGTAACGTCATACAAAATAAAAAGGCTGCTTGTATGATGCATGAAAGGGAGAAAATGGAGCCTGTGTGGGTACAAGTGGGATTAAACCAAAAGCGAACAGCTGAAAAATCAGAAAGTGAAGTGGCATCTTATGGTGGTCTCTCCTTGTATGTTAAATAGTTTTGTCCATTTTATGTTGACTTGACTGATCAAAATTAAAATTGATTACTTTTTCAGCATTTATTTTCCTACAATAACATAGTAAAAAAGTTGAAAATAATCTTTGTTATGAAAAAATTTCTTAAGAATTATATGAAAATTTATGATTAGTTAAGTGTACCTCTTGTTTGGCTTGCTTTCCATCAATCCATCCCAACACTGGCCCTGTTGCATTTGGGGGTGTTGGAAGTGTTTTGAGGAAGAAGATGTACCTGTTCCGCGATTGTGGCATTCGGTCAAACACTTGGAGGGCATGAAATCTTGAAGGCTGAACTGATGCAAAACTATTATGGTCTCGCTCTAGCTGGGGAGAATGGGTGCAGAAGCATCCACTGCTAACGCATTCATTGAGCTTAAGAAGATAAATTAAATAATTAAAAATCTCATACCCATACACAAAAGATTTGACAACATATTAAACTGTGTTTGTCTATTTGCTTCATCCGTGGTTTTCTAAATCTTTTCCTTAGAATCTTTTGTGGACTTTAACATCTAAACTAAAACTGTTTCCTTTTTTGATTTTTCAATGGTCACAGTAGTTAACTTGGTCTTAAATTCAATTTCTCTAACTCTCTAATTTAATCAAGTTATTTTTTGACGGGAATGTCTAATTAAACTATTCTTAATTCTCTGATTTAATCAATGTTTTGAAAACTGGTTTGAAGACACTTGTTCCAGTTCAACCGTGTTTGAAGCTCAGCCGAAATTAATTAAAACTATATTTCTAATATTATTATTTTAATTGATATATTTTAGATATTAACTAAATTATAAATTAGGCTAAATTGCACTTTTGGTCTTTTATCTTTGATTTAAGTTTCACTTTGGTCATTTATCTTTTTTTTTTTTCACTTCGGTCCTTTATCTTTCATCTATTGTTTCAATTTGGTCCTCTTAAACAAAAATACAAAAAAAAAAATGAAGAACACTATGAATGTGTTCAATAACACCAAGAACACTTTGATTTCTTGTTTCTTGAATAACTCATACAATACGCGACCAAATTGAATGAAGCTGGACTCTAACTTGAATTGCATTCAACTTGTATTGAGCGCAGAAAATGAGCTAAAGTAAAAGGTTTCAATGAAAACGATGCAAATTCGAGAACAGTGAAAAAAAAGAAACGCGAATAAAAGTTTCGGTTTTTCACATCGCTCTCGAATTTGTATTGTTTTTGTTGAAGCCTTTTGCTATAGTTAAATTTCTGCACTCAATACGAGTCGAACACAATTAGTTTGACGCAAATTAGTTAAGAAATGAGCAAATAAGAGCCAAAACACGTTTTCTAGATGCGAATTGTTTTTTGACCGTGTTCGCGTTTTATGCGCTTTTCTGAACAAACTACTTGCCATATTCTAATTCGTTGTTGAATTTTGAGCATTTTAGGCTCAAGATTCGTTCAATTTGGTGCTCTATAGCAAAATCACCATTGTTGAGATTGAAGATTTTTTGAACTTCAAATTCAAGATTTCGGTTCCATAAATGATTTTGCGCATAAGCACTTTTCTGAGCTTAATTTCGATTCCTTTAAATTCCTTGCAAAATTTTATTCAAGTTAGAGTTTAGTTTCATTCAATTTGGTCGCGTATTGCATGAGTTATTGAAGAAACAATAAATCAAAGTGTTCTTGGTGTTTTTGAAGACATTCATAGTGTTTTTCATTTTTTTTGTATTTTTGTTTAAGAGGACCAAACTGAAAAAATAAATGAAAGATAAAGGACCAAAGTGGGAAAAAATAAAGATAAATGACCAAACTGACACAGAAATGAAAGATAAAGGGTCAAAACGAGAAAAAAAAAAGAAAGGACCAAACTGAAACTTAAGTCAAAGATAAAGGGCCAAAAGTGTAATTTAGCCTATAAATTACAATAAAATAACTATTATATATATTTCATATAACTATATATTAATTAAAAAGTTAAATAATAAATAAATAAACTACGGTTTAATAACGTTGGTTGGCAGTTTGAAGCTTTAAGGTTGTAACTAGTAAACCGGTTGGGTTTGCATTTACTAGTGTATGTGATTATCGTTAATAATCAGCACTTGTAGATTTATGTATATGTAAAAAAGGAAAAGTATTTATGTATTTATAGCACCATATATGAGAGGGTCCAAATCAAAGCAACAGGTCAAATACAACTAGTAGCTAATTATTCCAAGGTAAACAATAAGCAAGTTTTATCTAAAATATAGTATCCCCTCTGTCACACACAGTTTTCAACACAAACAATAGCCATTCTAAAACCCAATTTTACTAGCATCACTCAACTATGGTTGTGGACCATCCCTTCAAGGCTCCTGATTGCATCCATCTGGACAGGTTTTTTGAGAAAGTTTTTGGCACCACCTTCCATACACCTATCGATGAGGGTCTTATCTTCATATCCTGACATCACCACCACTGGAATCTCCTTAAAGATGGAAGAGTCGTGCTACAAATACAAAACAATTTAACCCAAATTATTATGTACTATTATATAACAAAGAATATTATATAACAACAAAGAATATGATTTACCTTAATCTTCTTGAGCAATTCATACCCATCCACTATGGGAATGTTAAAATCAGTAATAACCATATCCAGATTCTTTTTCACATCCTACCGCCATAGTCAATTAAAAGATAAGCACACAACAAAAGAACACTAAAATAGAAAATAGGAATGCATGTAAACCAAAGTCAACTATTGAAAATAGGAATGCATATAAATGATTGACAAGATAGCTCCCTCATTAAACCTTTTATTACCTATTGTAAATACTTAACCAAAGTCAACTATTGTTGCACATAGTTTAACCTATAGGCAACAGAACACAAATCATACTTTCCTCTTATTTATAGGCAACATATGCCTTCCTTCCTAACTCAACCTAATTAACTAATTGTAACTAACAGGGACAAACCTATCATGGAGTTCTACTCTACTACGAATTACTATGAAAGTATGATCTGTTTAAGTGGGAAATACAATTTAAATGAATGGAAATATACAGAACAATGGAGTACCAGTCGACAATTCACAAGTCTAGCCACTAAGGAATGCAAATAAAACATCTCATCCATGATAGCAGATCAAGGTTCTAAATAGCGGTCGCGTAACGCTTTCGCATTTTCGGCCGTTGCGACTGTTGCGTTACAAGTCGCGATCGTCGCGGTGTGAATTAATCACAATTTGCATCAAATTTGACTATAACAGATAGCAATGTTTTCCACTCTTTGACATAAACTTAGAGTTTTTCTAAAAAAAACATTCAGCCTCGTGTAGATCTTTCGGTAATTTAAGATCAAACTTTGCATCAAAACCTTTAGCACACAAATTTCAGATAAACAGCACAGTAAATTTTTCAATACCTCAGATCCAGTAGCATCCTCTCCCTCTAATCCCAAATACTGTAGAGCATTTTGTCCATCGTCAGCCACAGTTACTGAAGTTAGCACAACCGGAGCAATGACGTCAACAACATGCGGATTGCGATAAATTGCTATTAACAACACACCGTAAACACATGCGGATTGCGATAAATTGCTATTAACAACACACCGTAGCAATGACATCAACAACACATGCGTAACACCGAAACAGAAAGAGAAATTATAAATTGCGATTAACAACACACACCGAAGCAATTACGTCAACAACACAAAAAAACTGAAAGAAATTGCGATTAACAAAAGAAAAAGTTACCGGTCCAGCGAGAATCCTCCAACAGACGTTTAACAATCATCCGTGTAGTGAGGTCGTCCTCGACCAGCAGGGCATGGAGACGACGATGTTCTTCCGGCACTGAGTTTGAAGCCATGATAACGAAGTTCTTGTTCTTGAGTCGAAGAAGTTCTTGCTTTTCTTTCTGATTTTAGGAATGGGAATGGGAAATGTGGGAAGCGGAGCTATATATAGCATCGCGGGCGCGGGGAATGTGAAACGAAATATCAATTGAATCTGAGCAAAATAATAATTAACAGGTTTTTCTACCAAAAAAGTAATTAAGAGGTTTAAATGAAATAGATTAAATTCAAAACCATCTATGAGAGATAGAGAGAGAGAGAGAGAGAGACGGGAATGTGAAAGGAAAAATGTTGGAAGCAGCGAGAGTTCAGAAGCAGGGGGTGTTAGGGTTGGTTTGGAAAATTGAAGTTAAACACTAAGGGTATTTATGTAACTGGATAGGGATAGGGGGTGTAAATAGTGTTGTTGTGGGTTGGGGGGCGATGGCAATTGATTGAGTTATGTGGGCTATGACAACTTTTTTTTTTGGCCAATAGTATTTGAATTTATCCATTGGGACAAAGCCCAAACCCAAATACACATCACCTCACCTGTATGTATAATCTCATTGGATTTTATGATGAAACTTTCACACCATATCTTTCTCTTTCGTCTTTGTCAATGTACACAACATTTTTTCGCCCGAGTAATTGAACTGCATCATAGCCATGGAAGAGTTCTTGCCCATAGAAAACAAATGAACAAGAAACAATGATGTGGTATCCCCATTCCAAGCCCATTGTTCTCACCCTCGAATTGAAGAGTTCGAGAAGCTTCACCATCCTCGTCAAAGAGCCTGATCTCTCGTCATCAAAAATAAGAGTGAAACCCTAGAACTCGACAACACAGGCTAACCAAAACAAGGACCTGCTCAACTCGCGTTTCTTCAAGCCCCTCTTCAATGTGAAGTCGCAAAACCACTTCACCTCCACAATGTTTCCAAGTCACGTATTTGCTTGAGTTGAAGGACTTGGACTCAATCTCTAGGTCTTACACGATCTGTTTGACATTTTTTGTGAGCCTGTAAGAGGTAATATCCACTGCATTGGTCGAGGACGAGGAGGACAATGTTATGTCACCTTTGCCTTCATGTGTGTAATTTAGTGTGACATATGCATGGGATTAAGTCTGGTGAAACTACAAGATCAACGGCTAAACATAATTGTGTATGGTCCCACACCTATGAAGGTGCAGCATATTAAATGTATAACTAATAAGAACTCCTATATGATTACGTTTCAAAATGTTTAGAACATTCTCAAAAATTGAAGTAAATTAAAGGCAATATATGCATATTTTACTATTAGATACAATGCCATGGACTATGAAATCAATTTTAGAAAATCGAACAAATTAGGCTGTTAAGATAACTTGATTGATACATCGAAGCACGTAGCGAGGCTTACAAGAATAGGTTGAAATAGACCCTCGAGATATGATATTTTTTTAAATTGACTACACATTTTTTTGTCAAAATTAATAAGGCCTAAGGGTGCTTGTAGGATGAGCCAGCGAATGAAATCCCTCGCGCATAAACCATTAAATATGACTGTAGGATATAATATAAAAATTCATCAATGGTTGAGATTTAGTACTGGTTGTTTCAATTTTGACCACTCATAACATTTTACAAAATATCTTACCGTTAATTTTAGTGGTTCACCAGTGAGAAAGGAAAAAAAACAATAACAACTAAAGCTAGCTACGAGAAATTAGGGTTCTCGAAGCATCCTTGAGGAGAATAGCGGCGAGCTGAGGAAAAAAAATGAAGAACACTATGAATGTGCTCAAGAACACTTTGATTTCTTGTTTCTTGAATAACTCATGCAATACGCGACCAAATTGAATGAAGCTGGACTCTAACTTGAATTGCATTCAACTTGTATTGAGTGCAGAAAATGAGCTAAAGTAAAAGGTTTCAATGAAAACGATGCAAATTCGAGAACGGTGTGAAAAATAGAAACGCGAATAAAAGTTTCGGTTTTTCACATCGCTCTCGAATTTGTGTTATTTTTGTTGAAGCCTTTTGCTATAGTTAAATTTCTGCACTCAATACGAGTTGAACACAATTAGTTTGACGCAAATTAGTTAAGAAATGAGCAAATAAGAGCCAAAACACGTTTTCTAGATGCGAATTGTTTTTTGACCGTGTTCGCGTTTATAGGCAACAGAACACAAATCATACTTTCCTCTTATTTATAGGCAACATGCCTTCCTTCCTAACTCAACCTAATTAACTAATTGTAACTAACAGGGACAAACCTATCATGGAGTTCTACTCTACTACGAATTACTATGAAAGTATGATCTGTTTAAGTGGGAAATACAATTTAAATGAATGGAAATATACAGAACAATGGAGTACCAGTCGACAATTCACAAGTCTAGCCACTAAGGAATGCAAATAAAACATCTCATCCATGATAGCAGATCAAGGTTCTAAATAGCGGTCGCGTAACGCTTTCGCATTTTCGGCCGTTGCGACTGTTGCGTTACAAGTCGCGATCGTCGCGGTGTGAATTAATCACAATTTGCATCAAATTTGACTATAACAGATAGCAATGTTTTCCACTCTTTGACATAAACTTAGAGTTTTTCTAAAAAAAACATTCAGCCTCGTGTAGATCTTTCGGTAATTTAAGATCAAACTTTGCATCAAAACCTTTAGCACACAAATTTCAGATAAACAGCACAGTAAATTTTTCAATACCTCAGATCCAGTAGCATCCTCTCCCTCTAATCCCAAATACTGTAGAGCATTTTGTCCATCGTCAGCCACAGTTACTGAAGTTAGCACAACCGGAGCAATGACGTCAACAACATGCGGATTGCGATAAATTGCTATTAACAACACACCGTAAACACATGCGGATTGCGATAAATTGCTATTAACAACACACCGTAGCAATGACATCAACAACACATGCGTAAAACCGAAACAGAAAGAGAAATTATAAATTGCGATTAACAACACACACCGAAGCAATTACGTCAACAACACAAAAAAACTGAAAGAAATTGCGATTAACAAAAGAAAAAGTTACCGGTCCAGCGAGAATCCTCCAACAGACGTTTAACAATCATCCGTGTAGTGAGGTCGTCCTCGACCAGCAGGGCATGGAGACGACGATGTTCTTCCGGCACTGAGTTTGAAGCCATGATAACGAAGTTCTTGTTCTTGAGTCGAAGAAGTTCTTGCTTTTCTTTCTGATTTTAGGAATGGGAATGGGAAATGTGGGAAGCGGAGCTATATATAGCATCGCGGGCGCGGGGAATGTGAAACGAAATATCAATTGAATCTGAGCAAAATAATAATTAACAGGTTTTTCTACCAAAAAAGTAATTAAGAGGTTTAAATGAAATAGATTAAATTCAAAACCATCTATGAGAGATAGAGAGAGAGAGAGAGAGAGACGGGAATGTGAAAGGAAAAATGTTGGAAGCAGCGAGAGTTCAGAAGCAGGGGGTGTTAGGGTTGGTTTGGAAAATTGAAGTTAAACACTAAGGGTATTTATGTAACTGGATAGGGATAGGGGGTGTAAATAGTGTTGTTGTGGGTTGGGGGGCGATGGTAATTGATTGAGTTATGTGGGCTATGACAACTTTTTTTTTTTGGCCAATAGTATTTGAATTTATCCATTGGGACAAAGCCCAAACCCAAATACACATCACCTCACCTGTATGTATAATCTCATTGGATTTTATGATGAAACTTTCACACCATATCTTTCTCTTTCGTCTTTGTCAATGTACACAACATTTTTTCGCCCGAGTAATTGAACTGCATCATAGCCATGGAAGAGTTCTTGCCCATAGAAAACAAATGAACAAGAAACAATGATGTGGTATCCCCATTCCAAGCCCATTGTTCTCACCCTCGAATTGAAGAGTTCGAGAAGCTTCACCATCCTCGTCAAAGAGCCTGATCTCTCGTCATCAAAAATAAGAGTGAAACCCTAGAACTCGACAACACAGGCTAACCAAAACAAGGACCTGCTCAACTCGCGTTTCTTCAAGCCCCTCTTCAATGTGAAGTCGCAAAACCACTTCACCTCCACAATGTTTCCAAGTCACGTATTTGCTTGAGTTGAAGGACTTGGACTCAATCTCTAGGTCTTACACGATCTGTTTGACATTTTTTGTGAGCCTGTAAGAGGTAATATCCACTGCATTGGTCGAGGACGAGGAGGACAATGTTATGTCACCTTTGCCTTCATGTGTGTAATTTAGTGTGACATATGCATGGGATTAAGTCTGGTGAAACTACAAGATCAACGGCTAAACATAATTGTGTATGGTCCCACACCTATGAAGGTGCAGCATATTAAATGTATAACTAATAAGAACTCCTATATGATTACGTTTCAAAATGTTTAGAACATTCTCAAAAATTGAAGTAAATTAAAGGCAATATATGCATATTTTACTATTAGATACAATGCCATGGACTATGAAATCAATTTTAGAAAATCGAACAAATTAGGCTGTTAAGATAACTTGATTGATACATCGAAGCACGTAGCGAGGCTTACAAGAATAGGTTGAAATAGACCCTCGAGATATGATATTTTTTTAAATTGACTACACATTTATAGCAAAATAAGATCACAGGGTCAACTCCAATATGGAATTTTAAAAACTTATTTGAAAATAATTACTATTTGAGAAGAACAATTGATACATTATATTGCAACAAAGATCAGTATCGATCAAATGTATGAGGACTTATAAGCGACTCTTCAAGTTCTTTAAAGCCTCTGTAAACCACTTCTGTTTGGCTCTGTGGAAGAGCTAACCTCCGCACTTCAGTCATATACCTGTAAGTAAAAGTCGATCAAATCAAAACTTCATTTGGACCAAAACAATGTAATAAAAAAACATGTACACGTTAAAGAATCCAAGAATTGAGAAATCGGCTAGCTTCCAATATAATGTATTGGCCAATGGGATCAGGTTACAGCCACAAAAACACTAATTTTTGAATGGTAAAAGTAATTTCCATAAAAAAAAGTCAAAAGGAACATTAATAAGATGAATATATAAAAAAAGGATAATACTGGTTCGTACGAAACGAAACCCACGGGAAAGTTAAACACGTCTTTAAGCAATCAGCCACCTATGTGGTGTTATAAAAGAGTAGTTTTAATCAAGTGCCTTTCTGACAATTCGTAGAATCCCCCTCGTACTAAATAGCATTTATTACTCATAAAAAAAATGTACAAAGAAGTCAACCTGTTTGAAGCACTTGTGATCCTGTCCCGAATTCCTTGGCTAGCAATTGTGCGTTCGATTGAAAATCCTCCACCTAATATTAGGGAATTCACACCAGTACCTGTACTCATTCTCTGTGAATATACAGACATAGCCCACTCACGAAGTACCACTAGAACTGATCTCAGCATACCTAGTCTAAGATTTGGGGATACAAAATGGCCCCATTTGATAACAATTGATCATATGCGTTCAATACAGGTTCTGTTGCACCCTTACAAGCAGAAACAAGGGCTCTTGCAACATCTTCATCTCCAACGGATTCAACCCCAGAATTTAACCTCTCCTACAACAAGACAAGAATACATATCCAAGTTACGAGACTCCTGCTTCCACCAAACTGGTACTCTTAAAGGAGGAAATAATAACTTTATGAGTAAAGACCCATTTTAGTCTCTGACAAATTTTTTATGTGGCAAGTTAGTCCTTCTTCCATCCAACGTCAGGGACTAATGTCCTTCTTTTGAAAATATTAGGGACTAATTTATACCAAAAAATTGTCAGGAATCAATTTGTTCCGTAAGGAAATTGTTAGGGACCAAAATAGGTCTTCCCTTTAACTTCAAAGCAGCATTTCCAGGCAATTTCAATAGATAAATTGTCAGCAGAGTTGAGAAAACATACCAACCCAGCCTTCTCTAGGTGAAGGCAGATAATATCAAGCGGCAAAACAGCTCCATCACCCGGATAAATGCCAGGTCCAACCCTCTTTAGTACTGAGCAAGATTCAGCAATGCCACCTCTAGAAATAGCTTGATCTAAAAGTCTAGCCCACGTCTCTCTGACAATGCTGCTGTCATTATCACTGGAATAACTGGCAAAGCACAGCATCTCCAGGCATATCTGAGAGAAAAATAGGAAATGAGGAACTGTTAGCTGGATAATTGATAAGTTTTAGAATTTTACTTTGTCATCACAATCTTATCATCAAGAATACTACATAATCAACAACCACCCAGCAGAACAGTGTCAGATACAACACGATCCATAATGCTTCATTTGGCTTGACATGAAAGAAAAGAGAAATGAATTGACATAAGAGAAAAGTGATGCAAAATAACAACTATATTTACTGGTTTGATATTGTTATTGTTAATAAATAAATAAAAAAAAGAGAGGAAATTAACGAGAACGACAAAAATTTCATATTTTATGTAACATTATTGATTTGTAGACTTACATAGAGAAAATGAGCGGTAATAGAAATTTGGAATTTAAAATTTATTAAATGAGTATAGGGACCTCAGATCCCAATTTTTCTCTCCTCAAAATTAACCAAATAATGCATCCTTTCCTTCAGCGAAAGGACAAATAAAGTAAATTGTTCAGAATGATTATTAATTATAGACGCTGAAGCTCAAAAGACTTTGAAGGACGCCTAGTAGTTCATTATCAAACAATGCAAACAAACAGAAGAGAA
Source organism: Astragalus glycyphyllos (assembly GCA_963573325.1). NCBI lineage: Eukaryota > Viridiplantae > Streptophyta > Magnoliopsida > Fabales > Fabaceae > Astragalus > Astragalus glycyphyllos. The sequence continues at coordinate 84,154,393 of OY754310.1, forward strand.
ACGTCTTAAGGCATGTAGGCAACACACAGGCGGGCGTGGCGCGCACACACATTGAGAGAGAGAGAGAGAGAGAGCCTCCCAGAGTTCGAAGGGAACAGCATATTCATTATATAACTGTGTTATGCTCTTTACATCTGATGATAGCTCTTTGGCTCTCTCTTGTATTGCATTTGCGAAATTGCCATCAACAGTTGAGTTTCCCTCAGGGACTAAACCATTTTCAACAGGACTGGATGTGCTGTGTAAAACCTCGGACCTGGAAGCCATAGCCTCTAGTTCCTCTTTGAGTTTTATCTGTAACCGAAGAACAGCAAGCTTCCCTTCAAGCAAATCTAGGAACCCACTATCAATGGAACTCCGAGTAGAACTAACCAAACCGTCGCTATTAGTTGCATTCTTTGCCTGTAAAACCGCATTACTTAGGTATTGACACCTAAATTTCACAAAAAATAAAAACTATTAGATGTCCATGGAAGAAACTGGAACATTTCTAGTAATTCTAAATTCTAGAGAACCATGTAGATGTCTTAAATGGGAAAAGGGAACGGCTTGAATGCATGCAAAATGCAGAGTCTTGCACAAGAACAGGTACAGCATAATACACTTTAGTAAATTTAAGTCACCCGAAACACATAAGCACACTTATTAAAAAAACTAATGGTAAATAAGGATTTGGGGATCAATTTCCATGTTTTATATTGTTAGATTAGATCAAGAGTCCGCTTTGGCATCTCCAACAAAGTGTTAATTAATGAACAGAACAATAATCCATCTAGAACAACAGAACCCTCTAAAGGTGCAAAATAGATTCTCCAGTACATTATCTCAAACAAGATGCATAATATTGCTGCTAACTTTCCCCATAGGCCCATACCATTACTGAACTCTTTTTATCCCCCTCTCACTATAAAATAACGCTTTATTGATCAATGGCCAATTTGTCCCATGCATGCAACATTCAATAGAAGGAAGCCCTGATGCAAACCTAAAAATGTCAAACGGACACTCTCTTTGCACAAACTCCTAAAAATGATTAAACGTTAAAATTATCTGGTCTTAAACTTTTGGGATATACTCCCCCCGTTACAGAATATAAGCAAAAGTTTGTCAACAAAAGTTGATGTATCTGGTTTAAAATTTGGACCAGATACATCAACTTCTGTTGACCCATTTTTTGCTTATATTTTGTAACGGAGGGAGTAAAGGGGGGGAGGGGGGAAAGAAGAGAATAGAAACTGAAATTAATAATGATTTGATAAATGATATGAGATGATGTGTTTGATGATATGACAAAAGAGAAAGTACTAATTGTTATTTATACTAATACTAAGACTAGACTCCTATTCTAATTAGTGTTGTCAAAATCACAATCTTGCTCTTAGGATGGCACTCTAGGCGATCCTAGGTGCTTTGCCACCGGCGTCCTAGTTGTGCCAACCTACGCACCAGATCATGAGCTTGTAGGATTAGAGTGTGATCACTGATATAATCCTTGCAAGATCACAGCATTGGCTTATGAGTTGAGTTTCAGGTCTGTATGTCACCGATCACACCCCTGGTGACCCATCATTGATGACATTGAATGTAAGTTTAAACTTCTGAAATGACCACATTTGCCATTATCAACCTCGACAAAAGCTACCCTTCTCATGATCTTCTAAATCAGAGAACTTTTAACCAAATATTCAAAATGGTCAACAAGTAGATGTTGCAATTATACCCAAAGGAGCGAGCACCTGAGTTAACAAAGGCTAACTCAAAACAGCAAAAGAAGAAAAACACTTGACCTTCACTTCAACACGACCAAAAAGTTTGATTGTATGCAATGGGCATCCCTTCTTAACAAATAAAACTCTTATGCTTAGAGAAAATTCAATAAATAATATCTCAAGGCAAAAACCTATCACATGGCCAAACCACAGAAATGCAATCTTGCTTTTAAAAGCAATGCAGTACGCATTGTGAATTCAATTAGATGGATATTTTATGATTCCTTATTATAGGTGATATTTCCTTCTCTTTTTCCCCTTATGAATTACAAAAAAAAAGTATACAAAAGCAAACCCATAAGTAACATAGCCATAATTATATCCACCATTTAGCAACGTGTACTTGAATAAAAATGGGGCATCAAGTCAGGATTCTAACCATACTACTTATGATCTTTCTCAATGCTATTGAAAATTTGTGGGGAACGTAACTACATTTAGCTCGATTACAGCCAAAGTGCTACTCAACGACATAAAGAGAACCACATAAAAATAGGTTGATATTTGACCAATTGTTAAGACAACAACAACAATAACAAAACTTTTTCTTCCAAGGTAGAGTCGGCTATATGGATCATTGACATCGTAAAATCCTGTCATGTATTAGGTTTAAAAAATCTCTTCACCACTAAATCTCTCTTCATGGTCTGGTCTATAATTTTCCTTGGTCTCCCTCAACCTCATATTATTGCACATCATCCATCTGGTCTACTCTCCGTACCAATGTTTCTACAAGTCGTCTTCATACATGTCTAAACCACCTAAGACAAGATTTTAATATCTTCTCTATAATGGAGGCTGCATCAGTTTTCTCTCTAATGGTTATATTTCTAATCATATTTTGTCTTGTGTGCCACTCATCGATCACCACGTTGTGTCACTGAATGTACTTTTTGGTTGACTTTTTAGTGCCCATCATTCAGATCAATAACACTCAATTGTATGATTCAAGAAAGCAAAAATACATCACCCTTCAACAAATGCAATGAACAATATCAAAGTCAAAAGAACTGTAAGTCTAAATGGCAAACCAACACAAAACATTTTGCTCGAGTACAAAATAAACATGTTACCTCATAACTAAAAGAAAAATTTCAGAAGCATAACATTTTGGTATACAGGTCCTTGGAAGTGAGCAAAAACATAAATGGTTAATACCTCAACGGGTGTCGCTAAAATTAATAGATATTGGATAGCTTGAACAAAAACACCAGGTTTTGATTTTGCAAGACCAACAGCACAAATAGCTTGTTCCTCGCCACTATATTCAGGACATTGGCCATCCCTAATGAAGCAGCAATGTTAGATTAGAAGTATTGCAGCACAGTTTAATATTGGTTCTACTGAATTAGAATATAACAGTCAAGAGACTCAAGACAACTTTAGCCACCTTAAACACTCCCCCCAGCATATTATTTACATTAATGATCAAACAGCCAAATAATTACAACACAGAACAGAAATAATAGTTAAGAAAAAGAAAATGAAATAAACAAATACATAATAATTTTATCTTAAGGAATCCAACACCCTTAAACCTTTTTTCTACATGCTTAGTCAAAGTCTCCCGAGAAACATTCATACAACAATTACTCAAACGAAAACCCAAAACTAATACAAAGGACCAGCTAAAAGCATCCAAATAAGAATTTATGCAGTAGTCTACAACGTTCTAATCTATCGTCACAAATGCAGACCATTGAAAACATAGAAGGAAAGAAAGAGTACAGTTATTTTGTAACAGAGTAAGAGTATTAATAAGAAAAAAGAAAAGATTCACTAATAAAGATGAACTCATCACACTGTTTGAATACTGCCAAATAAAAAATGTGGGAAGCAACTCATAAAATAAATTAATACAACTTTGAGTCAAAGATGAGTAAGGGACGTGTCTAGTCTCAGGCCATTGAACTAAATCAAAATCAACTCATTATCACGGTTCTTACTTACCACTTATTGAAACGCCAAAGAAACAATGAATTGTCCACCGATGCCCATGCTCTACGTATTTCAGGAAATATTCCACAGAAAGCAGTACCTTCCCCACCAGCTGCATTGTACCTTTCAATTAGCACAGGAGGTAACTCCCATGTATTCGCTACCTCAACTAAAGGGGGCGACTGAAACAGCACCAAACAATTCAATCAAACAGAGAAAAAACTTCAATTAAAACTGAACCACAAACAACCTCGCTCACTAACTATGCTAACTACGACACGCACTATAACCTGGAATGCATATTATTGTTATATAGTAACATTAAGCCAAATCAATTTAATTTTTGAAGTTTCACAATGGAATCAAACAGAGAAAAAACTTAATTTAAAACTGAACCACAAACAACCTCACTCACTAATTATGCTAACGACGACATGTGCTATAACCTAGAATGCATATTTTCGTTATATAACATTTAGCAAATTCAATTTAATTTGTGAAATTTCACAGGAGTGAAGATAGATACCTCTCTGGGGTCAGTGGAATAAGGATGACTGGCATATCTGGAGGCCTCAAGAGCTTCTTCGAGGTCGAGCTGAGACGAAACTTCACGGCCAATACGATCACTGACAACGAGACCAGCATTCGTGACATCGCGAATCACAATCTCTGTCTTCCCAAGACATCTAGGTACAATTAGCTGGAATGAAATTGAAGCCTTCTTTCGTTTGTTTCCCGAGAAAGAAACAGAAAATGTAATTAGGAAGGGAAAGAAAGAAGCCTTTGGCTTGTGGGGAGAGAGGGACAGAGGGAGAACCGAGTAGTGAGAAACAACATTTCACTTTTCGTAAATTGATAAAAGTAATAATAATAATAATAATAATAATAATAATAATAATAATTTTTTTTTGTCAAAATTAATAAGGCCTAAGGGTGCTTGTAGGATGAGCCAGCGAATGAAATCCCTCGCGCATAAACCATTAAATATGACTGTAGGATATAATATAAAAATTCATCAATGGTTGAGATTTAGTACTGGTTGTTTCAATTTTGATCACTCATAACATTTTACAAAATATCTTACCGTTAATTTTAGTGGTTCACCAGTGAGAAAGGAAAAAAAACAATAACAACTAAAGCTAGCTACGAGAAATTAGGGTTCTCGAAGCATCCTTGAGGAGAATAGCGGCGAGCTGAGGAAAAAAAATGAAGAACACTATGAATGTGCTCAAGAACACTTTGATTTCTTGTTTCTTGAATAACTCATGCAATACGCGACCAAATTGAATGAAGCTGGACTCTAACTTGAATTGCATTCAACTTGTATTGAGTGCAGAAAATGAGCTAAAGTAAAAGGTTTCAATGAAAACGATGCAAATTCGAGAACGGTGTGAAAAATAGAAACGCGAATAAAAGTTTCGGTTTTTCACATCGCTCTCGAATTTGTGTTATTTTTGTTGAAGCCTTTTGCTATAGTTAAATTTCTGCACTCAATACGAGTTGAACACAATTAGTTTGACGCAAATTAGTTAAGAAATGAGCAAATAAGAGCCAAAACACGTTTTCTAGATGCGAATTGTTTTTTGACCGTGTTCGCGTTTTATGCGCTTTTCTGAACAAACTACTTGCCATATTCTAATTCGTTGTTGAATTTTGAGCATTTTAGGCTCAAGATTCGTTCAATTTGGTGCTCTATAGCAAAATCACCATTGTTGAGATTGAAGATTTTTTGAACTTCAAATTCAAGATTTCGGTTCCATAAATGATTTTGCGCATAAGCACTTTTCTGAGCTTAATTTTGATTCCATTAAATTCCTTGCAAAATTTTATTCAATTTGGCCGCGTATTGCATGAGTTATTCAAGAAACAATAAATCAAAGTGTTCTTGGTGTTTTTGAGGGCATTCATAGTGTTTTTCGATTTTTTTTGTATTTCTGTTTAAGATGACCAAACTGAAAAAATAAATGAAAGATAAAGGACCAAAGTGGGAAAAAATAAACATAAAGAACCAAACTGACACAGAAATGAAAGATAAAGGGTCAAAACGAGAAAAAAAAAAGAAAGGACCAAAGTGAAACTTAAGTCAAAGATAAAGGGTCAAAAGTGTAATTTAGCCTATAAATTACAATAAAATAACTATTATATCCAATTTACCAATTGATCGATGACCGTAACCATCCCAAGAGTACGGGAAACAGAACGAACATAAAGTAGCAAATCATCACGAGTAGCAAAGAGTTGATTGGTTTGGAATGAACTCGTTTGATGCACAACTATCGCAAGGTAGCGGTTGGTGGTTTTAATGTACCCAAAAGCCCAGAATATCCGGCCCAAGTTTGAATAAATTGGGGACTAGGGTTACGTTAACCTCCCGAAAACAGCACTCAATCGCAGCCAAGCTAGGATCCCTTCTCATGGCTTTTCAATTTGAGAACTTTTATCGAATCCAAGAGAGGAGTAAAATAACCATGTTCTTGAATCACTTACTCAACAAGCTCCGCGACCACGAAGCTTCCATGTTTCAACAGGTAGTAGGTTCTTATTCCTTCAATTCTATTTTCTGTCAACCACAACACTTTTCATGTTGATTCATTCATTCATTCTTTTTATTTTGGTTGGCATGGAGCAGGGGTTTCTGAATGATCAGTTTAGACAGATTCAGAAAATGAATCATGAGAGTTATTCAGATCCTGTGGTTTATTATATGACTATGTTCTTAGAGGAGTCTGAGATACTCCTCAATAATATGTCGCGTGCGCTGTAAGTATTACTATTACTATACTCCCTGACGATGATCAGATTCGTTAACTTTCTCAGACAACTTTTTAATGAATTTCTGTTATGTAAGAATAATTGGTATGAGTGATCTGAATGTAATTTAGCAACTGCTTCTATCTTACTTGTGCAGACAACAAGTACCCCCGGATTTCAAACAAGTGCAATTTGATGCCCATAAACAGAAGGGAGCCTGTGCTACGTATGTATCATACTCTATTTCTATTTCATTATCTTTGTCTTTCAAATACAATACTATTTTATTTTATTAGAGTGATTATGCTATTTGTCACGACCAAACTCATAACCACAATGGCGTGATTTCGTGATGCATCCCAACTCACTACGTTATTATTTCATTATTTGTGACATTATTTTGTTTGTTTGACAGTCTTGGCGCTGCCAGACTTGAAAATGTGTGTGTAACTTTTCGTGAGGCTCAGGACCTGGAAGGGTGAGTTTTAAATTAACATATTCTCTTTTATTCCCTGCCATATATTATATAGCTTCCTTAAATCTTTGATCATGCACTTCACACAAATATTGGTTCATATAGATTGTGCTTTTGAAGAGTATCCAAATATTTAGAGTGGCACAAAGGCATAACTTGTTTCTGCAATTAGGCACAAACGCATCTGCTACACAGTTCACAGACCTTTGCTTGTGTTATGATGAATGAGCAGAGTATTGATTATGCTATGTAACTTAATGTTAAATCTTTTGATTAGATTAACTTGATTCTTGAAGTGAATGTGAGCTGTTTTTATATGTGCATATATTTTATAGGACATATGCTATTAACAGACTCTCTTCCTTGAGCTATGGTGGTAAATATCTTGAATAATGTTGACAGCTTGCCCTTCCCATTAAGCCTAGTGAATAGAAAATTCGTTTATTATTTGCTTCTTTCTCAACACTTAACAAATCAAATGATTAAATGGTCTTGCGTATAAATGTTGGACCAATCACTAAGGAAAAAAAAACATGTGTAGGTGTGTTCAATGTCTACAACAATTGCAACAGGAATATTCTCTACTGAAGAACAATCTTAAATATCTTTTCAAGGTATGTGTTGTGTTATATTTTAGGAAGCATGCAATTTTTCCAGAGAGATGCCTTTTTTTTTTTGAAAGGAGTTGCTTTTTGGCTCCTGATAGACAACATGTATTTCTTAATTATTGTCTTATATTATATTACATGTATTGATTTATTGCAGCTACAAAAAGAAATCAAGGCTGCAGCCCGGGATGGACTAGGAGGCAACATGATTGCCTACAGTTCGATGTAGCAGCTAATTTAGTTCTCTTTGGTTTTTGCTGGATTGTTTTTTCAGAAATAGATCAAGTTTGAATGTTGGGATATGGTGATGTGAATAGGCTTTTCTTGCCTATTATTTGACATGATGCTTTCCCACTAAACTGGTGGTTACTCATTTTGAGTTTCATATATTTACTCTAAATTTTATATTGAGATCAGTTAATTTTTATTGGTGCCATGCCATCTTCGGAGGAAGCATAAACCCCGCATCATTTTCATCTGTGAACTGCACAAGCATACATTTTGAACAGCTGCATCCTCATTGAAAGGATCATATCAATACCTTGACAAAAAAAAAAGACAGTAGCAGTTGGAAGAAAGGGATAAAATAGAAGACAGTTGAACAATAGATTTTCGACCTGTAACAATAGGTATTGCAGCTTCCTCATAAGCAAATCTGGTATAGATGTCAATCATCTGTATAGCCTGCAGTTGAACAGTGTATAGTTAATAAGATTATATACTAGTAAAGACTTTATCATCTTGAGTTGATGTACCTCATTTTCTGCCTCTTCCGGAGTTGCATTAGCAGTGTGACCTTGCCAAAGAAATTCAAGAGTTCTGATAAAAGGTTTATTGCGCATCTCCCATCTTGTGACATTTGCCCACTGAACCACATTCATTCAACAACAAAAAGTTGATGAAATGTCCCATCATAGAAGAAAGCTAGTTTTCTCTAACTAAGTCACAATAACATTTACCTGATTAATTAAGAGAGGAAGATCACGGTAGCTATGGATCCATTGAGTAAACATGTGATTCACAATGGTTTCACTTGTTGGAAAGAAAAAATGGATGGCTATTACCATCACTGTGGTAGGAGCACCAATTCTAGTTGGAACTCTAGCATGTGCTACTTTGTTTTTCGACAACGTTTTGGAATTTTCCGCAGTGATTCTCAGAGACGTATCAAGAGAGCTAGTGGAAGCAAATCTTTCTCATGGTCTTACTCTGCCAATATATCAGATTTGGATGAATACAATTCTGATATTGAGAAGACCTATGCTCTGTAAACCAAGAATCACGTGTTACCACGCGATATAACACCCGATCTAAATACTGTATAGCATGTTCCAAGTAAATTTTGGTCTGCAATGGACAAGTTCTATCAACCGTCGATATATTATAAAATGATCAACTGTTATTATTTTAAAATATATTGATGGTTGTTAAACTTCAAAGTTTGAAAGTTGTGCATTGAAACTCATTTGAACCATACTATACTATACTCCCCTTGCAACAACACAAACTGTTTCAACCTTTTAACTTAAACCTGCAAAGTTTTGCTAGTGATAATGTTTGCTTACTGGGATTAGGCTCCTGAGTTGGCAGCAGTGTTGTTAAACACATGCTGACTCGGTCCGCCCGTGACCCGCACCCAATGCCGGTTCGGGCACCACGTTGGATCGGTTAACCAAACGTAAAAGGATGCAGGGGTTCGAACCTGCCACCCTTACAACAGGAAGCAAAGCGCAAGCCACTAAGCCACTATGATTTTCATGTTATTTACTGGTGTCTCCATCATATGCTCTCCTTTATAAATTTTTTATACTATTATAATTGATTGTATGTATATGAATCTTTTTAAATTTATATTAGTCTCATAATTAATAAAAGTATATAAGATAATATATTTACGATTTAATAGATATTTTATGTAATATTAAAAAAATTGACAGCTTTATGATTTGGGGAATTATACTTGTCATGCTAATTTTTATTAGTTTTGAGTGGTATCACAGGTTATGCGAGCTGACTAGTGGCCCTTCGGTCCAACCATTGACCCAGTGACCCAGTATCTCGGTCGGGTCGATCTACGAGTCGGTTTTAATAACATTGCTTTACGGTATAATTTCAATAAATTAAGAGAGAGAGAGAGTCATGGCTATATATTTACTTTCTTTATTCATTTCAAGCAAATATGTTCAATTAATTACTTCCTTAGTTCACTATAATTGGAATTAATGGAGAGAGAGAGAAATAATTATTTTTTCTTTTTTAACGGTGAATAATTATTCTTTCTTTTTTCTACAAATATAACTATTCTTTCTATTAACTGCAATATAATTAATGAATATTATTAAAAAAATTAATTTATATACACAATACGTGTATAAGTGTCTTACATTATCTACTAGTCGTAAGTTGACATGTTATTAAAATAAAGTTATACAATTAGTAATTACTAAAATTTACTTGTGCAGAAATTAATGAGTTTACCCAAGTGACCAAAAATGGTGAAGATTATGGTCTCAAAAAAAGATGTAGATTATATTTAAAAATTAAAGGAAAAACAGTTAGCTATATTTAAAAAAACGTATTTTAGTGTAGGATTGATTTTTTTTTTTTTGGTGGTAAACTAAGGTATGTTCTACGGCGACTTATACTTCGAGGTATCAGAGATTCATTTAAAGGGTTGACACCTCTCAACAAATGTTTTTCATACGCATCGACAATAGATCGAATCCAGGACCAAGTGGTAAGCATACATTAATGCTTTGACTTATTATGGAATGGTCATAACTATTGAATAATAAATTCTTAATATTAAGTGGACATTTATTGTCAAAAATAATATTATTTGAACATTTAAGTAGCAATATTCAATTGAATTGAAGTATTGTTCGTACAAAATAAAATTTTATTTGGCAGTATTGCAGCAAACAGATAAAACTAGAAAGGAAATTACACGACAAGATTTGTATTCGGGAAGTCTCGGATTGACAGAATTACATTCGTTTGTTCTTGAAGGTCTTCTCTACATTTGACTTAGGCATCATCTGTTCACCCTAAAATTTATGTAACCAAACAAAATGAAAGTAATTTGCATTTTCTTAAAAAAAACAAACTAATTTCACTATACTACTCCCTTTGTTACTTGTGTCTTTTGTAGAAAAAATTGTTTTATTATTTTAACTTTTTGAATATTTTTTCATATTTAACTTTATGAAATATTGTGAGACATTAATGTTTTTTTGGGTCTAAGCCGGGGCTAAAAAGGATCGAGCAAAAGATGTTTGTTACTTCAGTCAAAGTTGGACGAAAGGCTTAATGTAGTCATGTTGTCTTTTCTTTGTATTATGGGAATTGTGTTGTGGGGTATCCTCTTCCGCAACTGCAGAGACTGATCCTTCAAATCTAGTAGGATCAAAATGGGCGGCAAAATTCTCTCTCAAGAGATTTAATACTATTGCATGTCCAAGGCTGGATTTGAACGCGAGACATTAATATATAATACACTAATTAAAAATAAAAACATTCTAAATAGTAAATATTCTATAACTGCTTAAATTTTTTCTTATATATTAATCGGGTATCCTTTACGTGCAGCTGCAGAGACTAATCCCTCGAGCCGGGTAAATCGGGTATCTTCTACGCGCAACTGCAGAGACTAATCCCTCGAGCCAGGTAGAACCACAATGGGCAGCAATGCTCTCACTCGATGGATTTAACATTGCTGCATGCCCAAGGCTAGATTCGAACGCAGGACCTTGGTTAAGCCGGAAGAGACCCCTACCATCTCATCCAAGTGCTCTTTGGTACTTTTTTTTTTGAATTAACAGAGGGCTAAAGCCCAAGAAAGAGAGATTACAAAGCTATGTCACGAGGGTAGACTGTCCCTGTAATAATCTGGCACTGCTTTGGCAACACTAGCAGGCATAGTATCATAAAAAATTACCTCTAACAGCTGATTACTCCCTAAAGAACCTAAATGGTGAGCAGCTCTATTTGCCTCTTTAAAACAGTGAACGAATTGAACTCGCTAGCATCTGTTCTTGAGTTCCTGCATGATCTTAGGCATAAGCCTCCAGCCATCACTGCTTCCCTTCACATTGTTTTGTAGATTAGTCACAATTAGCTTAGAGTCAATCTCCACTATAACCTGAAAATAACCTTTTGCTTTAGCAAGCATTAGGCCTTCATAAACTACCCACAGCTCTGCAACATGAGCTAAGCAGAATCCAAGACTTTTGGAGAATCCACAAAGCCAATTGCCCTCTTGATCCCTAATCAAACCGCCACATCTAGCAAGCCCACAATCTCCGTTGCTAGCTCCATCCGTATCCAACTTCATCCAACCAATCATAGGAGGGTGCCAGTCAATCAATTTGATAGTTCTGTATCTGCTTTTGGTAATAATCTGAGCACTACTTAGTTGCTTGTAATCTCTTGTTTCCTTGATGACTATATCCCAAGGCTACCAAGGCATTATGTAATCATCATCATGGGTAAGTTTTTTTTGGACCAAATCATGGGTAAGTTTATTTCTCCACATCCACAATAGGTGGCAAGTATTTGCCCAGTTTGCATTCCAATCAAGAGTGCTATCAGTTCCCAGACTGAACTTCCAATTTAAAGTAATCCATTCATACAAATTGCAGTCAAAGAAGCTATTTCTCATACTAGGTTTCACCAAATGCAGCCACGCATTTAAAGCTAGAGGGAAATCACGCAAGACATGCAAAGTAGTTTCCTCAATAGAGGCCACAAAGAACCTGCTATCTTTGCTACCAGGCCACAGGCAAAGGTCATCACCATCAATAGAGTAAGGTGGAGGAATAGCTTGCAGTCTAGATAAAATTTCCTCAGGTAGCCAAGGAGACAGTGCATCATAGTCCCACTTACCATTAGGGAGAATCAAGTCAGCCACACAATAATTAGAAATACTATCAGGTATAGACACATGCAGATCAAAAATCTTTGTTTCCCAATCAATCCACTTTTTGATTCCAAGCATGAACACTTCTTCCATTACCTAGAGTCCAATATTCATAAGTCTCCAAGTGATGTTAAAGGGAGGTGATTGCTTTCCACAAGCTTGAATCAGTCCCTTTGGAGGACCAATTTATATCATTCACCATAGTCCTACTGTATTTGCCACGAATCACTTGGCACCATAGGTTTTCAGCATGCCCCCTAAGCTCCCATCCAAGCTTCATAAGGCAGTCTGTATTCATTTTGATAAGGCTCCTCATACCAAGGCCTCCAAAACTCCTAGGCCTAGTCACAATATTCCAGTTCACTGCATGATATTTCCTTTGTATCTCAGTATCTCCCCAAATGAAGCTGCATTGTTTCTTTTAGATATCATGGAGAATACCCTTAAGAAGAGAGGCAAACATCATTGGGAAGGTGGGCAAGGCTTCTATAACTGATTTGGCCAGAGTTGTTCTGCCAGGAAATGATAGATGCTTGGTAATCCAACATGCTAATTTCTCATTTATTTTTTCAATCAAATATTGGTAGTCAGCTTTCTTTGGGGCTCTACCTAGGAGAGGCACTCCTAGATATTTGCCAAGGCTGTTCACCTCTTTGAATCCAGAATCTCTGTTGAGTTGCCTTCTCAAATTTCTTGCAACATTTTTGTAATACATAATGTTGGTTTTGGCCAAATTCACTTGTTGGCCAGACAAATGGCAAAACTCCTCAATGGTTTGTATCACACAGTGCATTTGGTCAGTAGTAGCTTGTCCAAATAGCAACAAATCGTCAACAAACATCAAGCAGGTGATAACAGGTCCATTTCTACCTGCTCTAATTCCCTTCCAAGCTCCATTTTCAACTTTTTCAGTAATTAGATGAGATAATTTATCTATACAAAGGACAAATAGGTAAGGAGACAATGGGTCTCCTTGCCTAATACCTCTCTTAGGGATAAAGTAATCAGATCTGACTCCATTCCAATTAACATTAGTTTTCACACTCATCACAGAGGTCATGATGAGTTGAATTATCATGTCAGGCAAGCCTACTTCCTCAAGAGTTTTACCTATAAAAGACCATCTCAATTTGTCATATGCTTTAGCGAGGTCAACTGTGATAGAAAAAGCACCAAGTTTTCCTCTTATCTTGGCCATACTGTGAGCCATTTCTTGTGCCACAACTATATTATCCTGAATTCTCCTTCCCGGAATGAATCCAGATTGAAATGGACTCACCACCTTTGGAATGATACCTTTCAACTTCTCAACTATAGCTTTGCTAATCACCTTGTAAATTGAATTGCCAGTGGGATAGGCTGAAATTGGTCAACATGTTCTGGCTTATCAGTTTTTGGTATAAGACATATATCAGTGAGGTTAATGTTGCCTATAATGTTCGGATCCAGCCAAGCAGTCTATACAAAATCGGTGACAGTGGGACCAACTATCTCCCAAGTAGGTTGATAGAAGCCAGCTGGAAATCCATCAGGCCCTGGAGTGCTCTTGGGTACTTTCTCGCTTAATTATAACCATTCGTGTTAAAGACTTAATTTTAAATTATTTAAAATGATAACATAGATATGTTGCCTAAGCTTATATAATTTATATTTTATTTTTAATCCATATTTTTTGTTATATTTGACTTTTCGAACAATTAGGGTGAATTTAAACTATTAGTGAGTATTTACTTTATTTTGTTAATGTTAATATTTCAATAGGCATAGAAACTATAAAAAAGCTTATTAATAGGTATTTTGTAATGACAACATTAACAAGCTTTTAAGGGAATAAAAAATCAATATCTTGTCATAAAAAATGTGAATATTAAGTTTTATGGGAATTAGTGATTTTACTCATTCAAACATAGCTTCTTTTTTTGATAAGAGATCAAACCTAGCTTCTTGAAAATTGATACTGCTTCCGATTCAAGTACATGCAAATGGAAGTAATTTTGTATATATTTGGCGACATCCTGTTCAGATGCTAAAAAATTAACGGAGCCAAAATGTAATAAGTTGAGGAGTTTGCAATGATGGGAAACAGAACAAGTAAACGTATGCTGATACAGAAAACTTCAAACTAAATAGCACAATCAACCCTTGTAATAAAACCATGGAATTCCATAAAAACTGTTCGGAACACTCGTGGATTCCAACATGACAGAAATAAGAATTAGTCAATTAGATAATAAAATTTCAACAATTAAAGCTTGAAAAACATTATTTGGGATAAGCCAGTTTGGTCAGTAAGGATCGATTACATACATGTAGCCACCAAAGGTCTTCCTCCCCATCTTCTTTTGCTTCCATACAGCTAATTAGGCAGCTTTGCTCCCGCCCAATTCTTCCATCTAATTATTTCAAAATCTCAGGAAGTTTTAATCGCCCTTATCATCCTTTTCATTGGCATAAAGCGGACATATTCCGCACTCTTTCACCGAGAGATTGTGTTTGCTGAACTCAAAAGTGAAGCTGTGGGCAGCAAAGAGCCCGTTGTCCATGTTTGCAAAATCCAATTGATATTTCCATAGGAATGTCTGATCTTGGACCACAAACCTACTTTGACCCTTCCAATAGAAATAATTCTTTATCTTGTCACAGTTGGGAAGAATGTACGTGTGACCATCACATTCAAATGTTAATTCGTATGTAAAGCTACAACTTCTTGCTCCAGTGTGATCCATATCTACACATTCCCAAATGACACACATAGCAAAACCAACAAGCCTACTTTCGTTGCAAATATATGGAGAATCATTTTTCATTGTTACCTAGTTTCCCCGACAACGATAAGGGAACCAATGAGGAACTGCACTCCCTGGAAAACAGAAGAACACAGATCTATATGAATCCTGGTTGATCCTAAGCCATGCTTCAGCCGCTATATTACGGCTAGCAGTTGAATCTAGTTCTTCACCGTTGGTGAGATGAAAGTTGAAGGTATCCTTTTTGGAATTTGATGGGAGTTCCAACCTTGAATTTGGCATCATTCTTTTAATCGACGGGCAATCAAAAGCCGACAATTGGTTTAGAAGTGGTGGAATTTGTGGGATACATTCAAGCATTTTGCAGTCACTTATATCAAGTGATTTCAAGCTTGAGAGATGAACTATGCTCTCAGGAAGATTCACAATACTGCTCTCCTGCAGTGAAAGTCTGCTCAACGATGATAAGTTACCGATGCTATCTGGGATTTCTGTTAAACTGCAACAACCAGAACAATCAAGCTGGGGCAGATGGCTTAGATTGCCAATGCTGTGTGGAAGTGACACCAAATCACTGCATGAGTTCAGACACAAGGTTTGAAGACCAACCATATACCCCAAAGATGCAGGTAGTTCCTTAATTGCTGTTATTGTTAAATTAATGTGAGCCAAAGTTTCTACAGGCTCCAAGATCTCTGGAATGGTGCTCAGCATTGAGCAACCGTACAAATTAAGTTTAGTTAACTTCAATTTGAAAATGCTGCTAGGAAAAGCTTCAAGTGATTGACAAAAGGTAAGGTCTAACTTGCTGAGTTTACTGAGACTTCCAATAGAAGCTGGAATAGTCTTAAGCTTATAGCAATTGTGCAAGCCTAATTCTTCAAGGCTGACCAAACGGTGCAAGGATGAAGGTAGTTCCTTTATTGTTGTTTTGTCTAAGATGAGCACTGTTAGATTTTCCATTGTCTCCTCAATTTCAGGGAACTTCTCCAAATTTGAGCAACCCCAGAGGTAAAGTCTTTTTAAAAACTTCAACTTAAAAAGGTCATTTGGAAGGCTAGTGAGAGATACACAGTAAGAGAGATCTAACCAACAAAGCTCGTTGGGACTTGGAAATAATGAAGCTGAACCTTCTCTCAATACTTGTAACTTCAGTAATTCTATATTATCCTCTGGCTCTTTATTTAACTCAGCACAATCCAGGGATTCCAACGCATTTGAGGGTCTCTTTCGTTGCCCCCTAATCTCCCGTTTTCTAACACGTGCGTCTGTATGGTAGAACCCTCGTGTTTGCATTACTGACTGAAAACATCTCAAGATTGCGACACTTATGGAGCACTATTAACCCACAAATTGTCGAGAGAATATTGCTAGGAATGTGTAAACTCCAAAGTGAATCACAACCATTGAACCACACACATTTGAGCTTGCTGAGGAAACTAGAAGAGTAAACTTTAGCCAACCTTGTGCAATGACTAAGAATAACTTCTTCAATATTTGGGCATTGGGCAAGGTCTGGTATTTTAATCAGGTTCCGAGAACCACGAAGGTCAAGCCTTTTCAAATTTGGTAGATCCTGCAACAAAGCAAACAAAGGAAAAGGCTTAATATCACTAAAATTTGCATCACGGAGAGAAACAAATTTTTCTCATTGGCAAGCACCCTGTATTTTCCGTCAAATTGAAATGATTTCCCAATTCTCTAAAAAAATGTCACTTGTCCATTCACAAGTTTCTTGCGCAAATTCTTTTGTGACGTACACCTCACTAAAATGATTAAGGAAAATAAAGAAAAGCTTGTAAACTTAATCCGATTTTTATAGTAAATAACTAATTAAATATGTACTATTCAAGTTTAGGAGAAAAAGGCGATACTTTAACACACTATTTTATTTAATGTATGATATATTATTTCAAAATTAAATATTATGATTTTACATTATAAACCTACAAAGCTATTTAGAAATTCGTAAACATATTTATTAAAATTATTTAATATGATATAATAATTGAATTGATTGGTTGTGTTGTTTTTACAGTTACGAAATAAGTTATGTTAGTGGATCACTCTCATCTCATCAACACTTTCTATCTTTTATATAAATATAAATGGCATAACAAACAAACAAACAAACAAACAAACAAACAAACAAGAGTATTGTTGTTATTATTATTTACAAAAAACCATTTTTTTAGTATTCAATCCTACTCTGATACGATTAAAAGACTTCCTATCAGTAAAAATGCAAAGGGATAACAAAGAGCTTGAAGTACCTGATCACCATCCCAAAGGTGTTCAAGATGGCTATGAGGCATATCAAGCTTTACAAGATTATCTGGGCAAAAGTCCAACGACAACGACTTTTGAGGGAAGCCATCCCAACGAAGAAATTTTAAATCATCCGGAAGACTTTCAAGAAATGTAGGAAGGATCACATTTGAGTCTTTCCATAAGCCTGCAGGCATATAGAACTCCAACATTCTATGATTATGCATCTTTTTGAAAGTTTTAGGATGCAGTTGAACTTTTGTGATTTTGCACGTGCCCAGAAATATGCACTTGATTGCATCAGTCCCCTAAAATTAAACGAATGAAATTAGATACTTCCATGACATGTTTATATCACTTCTGAAAATCTGACTTTCAGTTTTTAAAAAATTACAAACTGAAAAATTTTGTTTGGTTAAATTGTTTTGTATAACTAACTGTTTTACAAAACTGCCAATTTTCTTGTTTTTTAAACTAGAAAATCAAAACAATTATTTGTTTTGAAAACAATGTTATAAAACAATTTTTATAAACTAGTAAAATAAAACACATTCAAACATCCCCTTATAACTGCCAAGCACTATGTAGTTTGCGAGAAACAAAATCCATGAGATTAAACGTGGGATTCCAAGGACAAAAGAAGAACATACCGCGTTGTTTCTTAAGACACGATAAATTTCCTCAGGCTTCCATAATCGGCTGCGTTTTCCAGGATTGTCGACACATTGTTGGCGAACAATATTAAGTCCCATTTCTTGTATTAGATCATGCATCACAATCCTACCTTCCAAAATAGATATAAGGCACCTATCTTTGAGAACCTCCATTCTGATGTGAGCTGAGAAACCACAGCTATCCAATGTCTGTGCTACAACGTTCTCCAAATGTCCTCTATAGAAACAAGCTATCCAAATGTCCTCTATAGAAACAAGCTATGTCAAGAAATATATCTTCTTGTTCTTCGTCAAGCCCTTCATAACTTAATTTCAACACTATCAAAATTTTATCATCGGGAAGTTTTTCCAGCTTTTGTATACCGCACTAGCAATTGTTGTTTTCCCGATTCCTCCCATGCCCCAAATTCCTACTATTCGAACTGGCGCTGACTCAAGGTGCAACAAGGATCGGATTTGTTCAATATGTTGGTCAATTCCAATCAAATCCTTCATAAGTATCACTTACAAAAGAACAATCCAATTTTCGTGAAATATCTTTCACAATGTGTTCAACAAGTGCGTGTTCTGGTCTGGCACATAATAAAACAACGAAAGCATTAGTCTTAAACCTACGTAAACTAACCTAAAGTAGTTAATAAGTCTCAAGAATTAGGGTAAAATGAATTATATTCATTGTATATTAAGCTGAGATTACATCAGTATATATACAAGACTAGAAAGCTAAATTAGGAAATAAAATGACAGCTCATATACAATCAGATCCCTATGATTCAGGGATATTTCCCCTATACACTATAATGTAATTTTCTTAATAAGGAAAGAATAAAACACTGTTTCTAACAATAAGAAATAACACCATTTGATAGAGTCACATTAGATGTCATGTCAAATAATTGCTTTGAATTTGTAATTTATATTTACACAAGACAATAGGTACTAGGTTGGCCAACAAATTGATGAAAATGTTGATTGATGGTAAGAGCGAGCAGGTAAGTTTAATCACTGACCTGGTTACTCGTGAATCCCAGCCGGATAGTCCAGCTATTTGAGTTAGAGCAGACTTCCAAGCGCCCACTTTGTCCTTGAATCGGGGTTGATGCTGAATAAAAAAAGCTTCTGCATAACTTCCTCTCTGGTGCCTAACATTTGATGGATCCACATTATAGAAGACCGGTATCACATCCCTTCCAAATCTCTGTTTGCATTCGAGGATCATTGCGAGTTCATCCAAACACCATGTGGAAGAAGCATAGTGCTCAGATAGAACGACATAAATTTCCGATTCATTGATTGCTTTGTACAGTGCTGAAGAAATCTCATCGCCTGTGTCGAGTCAGTAATCTACGAATGTTTGAATATTTTTCCTGCATAGTTCAGCATAGAGATGACTGATGAAGTTGTCACGTGTGTCTTCTCCTCGGAAGCTGAGGAACACATCGTGTTTTGGAGTTGAAGAAGAAGACATGATGGCAAATGCAATAGCACAAAAACCTTCCCTCCAGCCTCTCTAAATAAGTAGACTTGGAATTGAATATTTATAGAATACTTGGTCATCCACTCAGTGCCAAAACTTGCCCATTTATTTTGTATCTCTCCACTTGACTTTGGATCAGTTTCGTCATACAAAGCCTTTAATATATGCATGATGCCTGAAAACCGGAGCAAATGGTGGCGGTGGGAATAAACAAAAGCCAAATGCTGAATGATTAGAAAGCAAAGTGGCATCTTATGGTGGTTTATTTAATTTATTTTCCTTGCATTTCCAAATTCAATAGTTCTGTCATCTGTTTTTCATTTTGACTTGAGTGATTAAAATAAAATTCATTACTTGTTCATCATTTCTTTTCCTACAATAGAATCGCTAAAAAATTGAAAGTGATTGTTGGTTTAAAACAAGAATCGTAAAATTATGATTATTTAAGTGTAATGTAAGTGAACAGATAAATAATTATTTTTAAAATAAATTCATATTGGATCCACTGTTTGACTATGCATTCCTTTTGTATTTATTTATTTGTTCATTTTCGTAATGACGGCATTTTAATTTCATGTTTCTCTTTCTTATGATTTACTGGCAAGGAACCTTCAGAGAAGAAGCTAATGAGTAATGACTTAAAATTGGAGAAGCTTCCCGATATAGAAAAGGGAAGGTAATTGACCTAAGATTATAACAGGTATGAAGCAGAAAAGAAAAGTAATAAAACTAGAAAGAATAGAGCAATTACCTTTTGAGAGTGAAAGAGAGATTGCTTCGCTTCGATTTCAGAGTGCCTGAAGAAATCAAACCAACAAACAAAGAATCAAATGTGTCATTGGCGAAAGGGACTCCATACCCCTCTCCGTCTTCTGTGAAACATCTCCACCTTCCTCGCCAAACCAACGTTAATTAGCCTTCGAAACACACTCTCTCTCTCTCTCTCTCTCTCTCTCTCTCTCTCTCTCTCTCTCTCTCTCTCTCTCTCTCTCTCTCTCTCTCTCTCTCTCTCTCTCTCTCTCTCTCTCTCTCTCTCTCTCTCGGTGCTCCCGCGATACAGGTGGCAATTCTGCCAAGGGGTTTTGGAATTAAGAAAGTTAGATAGTAAAAACCCAAATTGGTCGGGACAATTTCCTCCCGGGACAAACTCATCATTGACAATTTTTTCGCAACATATTAGTTCCTAACATTTTCAAAACGTGACACACCAGTCCCTCTATCTCTTCAGCCATTGGAATCTTAGTTAACGCCTCCAACTTGGCACATTAATTGCCACTGTGTCATGTTAAGCGCGACATAAGACATTGTTTTGAGCCAAATTAGTATGTGGCTTTACAAATTTTAATTTTTTTTTAAAATGGACAAATCAGTCCCTGCGCATTTTTGGAAAATTGGTCCCTAGTCATCATCTTCCTCAAATTTATGGTTTGCGACCCACAAACCATTCTCGTAAAGTAGAACGCTGAAGGAGAGAGAAGGAGTCGGAACAGCTAGGTGGTGAAACCCATTTTCTCGTTTTGACCAATTTTGTGTGTGTTATTTTTGTTTGCATTTCATATGTTGATTTCTGTATGTTCATTGCTATTTTTTGTTGTTGTTGTTTACAAGAATGAGCACGTGTTTATCGGAAAAAAACACATGGATCTCAAGCTACTCAATTTTATTCTAGTAATTCCGAAAATACTTATATAATTTCATAGTCATGTTCATTACAACAACAACAACAACAACAACATAAACCAACATATAAAATGGACACACAAAAAATGGGTAAAAATGAAAAAATGGACTCCTAAATTCGTAAAAAAAGAAGAAAACAAACTTCCTTAGTTCAAAAGTGTACCTAATAACTACATAGAATGGATGGTTGAATCAGAAGCATATGGTTTGAAGTACATAAAGTGTGCTAGTAAGGCCATGAAAAGAAAAATGATCAAGCTAGTGTATTACCACATCCTTGAGAAAGTCCTCGGACTAGCTTAAACCTTAACATAAAAAAATGAATGCTGCTTCCAACTAGCAGAAACAAAACTCACTCAAAAGCAGCATAATTCTGATGTACCACAACCTTCAAATATCATAACTGATAGCTACATCTCATCAATCTGGATTGCGTTGAGTGCAGCTCCCTTGCGAATTTCATCCCTACATACAAAAATGTCCAACCTGTATATATCCACTATTGATGTAAAATGATTATGACAAAGCGCAAAACTAATTGAAAAATCAACATATATTACCATGGAAGAAATGAGATTACCCCTGATTCCTATAGTGAGACATGTCATGACGAATCCTACCAACTGCCACGTCTTCCTTGATTGACACTTCCAATGGAGTAGGAGAATGATTGGATTCACAGTCATCAATAACAACTACACCTGGAGCATTCTTCAAAATATCTCTTGCAGTGTTTATAGATCATGGACTCAAATATAATGAGCAGCCTCAGTGATGACTTGTGCACACCATGAAGTGCAAAAAATGAGGCAATGGGGTTGTGTCCACCAAATCCAAATGAACTTAATGCCTGAAATGCAAACTTACCAGTTATCTGTTTAATCAAAACAACCAATACAGAAAGTTAAACATGGTAACTTGTTATGATTAGCTGTCCCAGGATGACTTAGCAAAAGGTTTTCTAATTTTACAGAATTACAGCTCCATGCACAAACCTAATTCCATTTCCATGATATAATGGCAATTCTACCAACTGCGGCGTTTTCCTTGATTGACACTTCCAATGGAGTAGGAGAATGATTGGATTCACAGTCATCAGTAACAACTACACCTGCAGCATTCTTCAAAATATCTCTTACAGTGTTTATAGATCACGGACTCAAATATAATGAGCAGCCTCAGTGATGACTTGTGCACACCATGAAGTGCAAAAAATGAGGCAACGGGGTTGTGTCCACCAAATCCAAATGAGCTTAATGCCTGAGATGCAAACTTACCAATTATCTGTTTAATCAAAACAACCAATACAGAAAGTTAAACATGGTAACTTGTTATGATTAGCTGTCCCAGGATGACTTAGCAAAAGGTTTTCTAATTTTACAGAATTACAGCTCCATGCACAAACCTAATTCCATTTCCATGATATAAGATTCCATTATAACAGGAATGACTCAAAAGTCAAAACCTTGTCCTAAAAACATGGAATATTAGGCTTTACAGGATGTAGTTCTACCCATCCAAATTATGCTAAAAATTTAATGAGTCCTAAAAATGACATTGAAAGAAATTGCAGGCACAGGAAAACAAATCAAATCAATACATGCTGGTACTGGAAACTTCATAGTTCATGCCATGTCTCATCATAATTTGCAAATCTTGTTGTCAATGAACCCATGGAATGGCATAAAAAGGGTTTAAATCTTTCTTATATTAATTAACATCTTAACGTTTAAAGCTTGAAAAGAAATATATATTGGTGATAGGATGTTTAGTCACAAAAGACGGATTGTTTACCTATAGCCACCAAGGGTCTTTCTCTCCACCGCCTTTTGTTTCCATACAGAACTTACTAATACTATGCAGCTTAGCTCCCGCTCGGTTCTTCAATGTCATTATTTAAAAATCTCAGACCATTGTCATACTTTTCCTTGGAATAAAGAGGGCATATTCCGCACTCTTTCACCGTGACACTTGATTTAAAATATTGGCGAACATTGTGTTTGCTGATTTCAAAAGTGAAGTTTTGGGCATGAAAGAGCCTGTTGCCGATGCTTGCAAAGTCCAATTTGAATTTCCATAGGAATGTGTGATCTTGGACGAGAAATCTTTGTCGACCCTTCCAAGTGAAATAATTTCTTATCTCGTCATGACTGGGAAGAATGTGTGTCCGACCATCAGATTCAAATGTTAATTTGTATGTAAATCCACCTCGTCTTTTATCATCCATATCTACATGTCCCAAAACGACACACAAAGCAAAACCAATGAGATTTTTACCACCGCACCAATCTAGAGAAACATTCTTTATGGTTACTGAATGTCCCTGGCATCGATAAGGAAACCAACAAGGAATAGCACTCCCTGGAAAACAGAAGAACACAGACCTATATGCATCCTCGGTGATCCTAAGCCATGCTTCATCCCCAATATTTCTATGGGCACTTGCAGCCAGTTCTTGACTATTGGTGAAATGAACATTGAAGGTACCAGTACCAGTGCCCTCTTTATAATCTACCAACGAATTTGACATAACTCTCCTAATGGACAGGCAATCAAATGCCGACAACTGATTAAGAAATGGTGGAAGTTGTGGGATACATTCGAGCATTTTGCAATCACTTAAATCAAGTGATTTCAAGCTTGAGAGATGAGCTATACTCTCAGGAAGGTTCACAACACTGCTTTCTTGCAATGACAGTTCCCTCAATGATAACAAGTGACCAATGTCATTTGGGATTTTCGTTAATCTGTGACAGCCTGAACAATCAAGCTGGGATCGAAGGTTTAGATTAACAATGCTGTTTGGAAGTGACACCAGATCACTGCACAAGCTTAAGCGCATGGTTTGAAGCCCGACTACATTGTCCAATGATGAAGGCAGTTCTTCAATTGCTGTTTTTGTCAAGTTAATGTGAGCTAAACTTTCTAGAGGCTCCAAGACCTCTGGGAAGTTCCTCAGCATCAGGCAACCATGAAAATCAAGCTTAGTCAACTTCAATCTGTAAATGCTGCTTGGAAAAGTTTGAAGTGATTCACAGCATGTAAGGTCTAACTTGCAGAGCTTGTCGAGACTTCCAATGGAAGATGGAATAATCTCACGCTTTTGGCAATTGTGCAAGCTCAATTCTTCAAGCCCGACCAAGTGGTACAAGGAGAAAGGTAGTTCTTGTATTGCTGTTCCTTCTAAGATGAGCACCGTTAGATTTTCCATTGTCTCCTCAATTTCAGGGAACTCCTCCAAATTCGAGCAACCACAGAGGCAACGTCTTCTGAGAAATTTCATTTTAAAAAGTTCAGTTGGAAGGCTCGAGAGTGACTCGCAGTAAGAGAAATCTAACCAACAAAGCTCGTTGAGATTTGGAAATGACGAGGGTGAACCTTCTCTCAACACTTTTAAGTTTAGTAAATGAATATTATCCCTCGGTTCTTCGTTTGACTCAGAAGAATCTAAGGGGTCAAAAGTATTTGATAAGAGTTGATGGTGTAACCTGTTCCCGACCGATCGTAAACTATATGATCTAGCAGGTGAACAACTGTATAATACAGCCCCCATTTTTGCATTACTGACGGAAAACATCTCAAGGTTGTGACAATTGTAGAGAACTACTTATCCAGAAGAGCTCGAGAGAATATTGCTGGGAATGTTTAAACTCCTAAGCCCAACACAACCATTTAACCATAAACATTTGAGCTTGCTCAGGAATTTGGAAGAGTAAACTTGAACCAACTCTGTGCAACGTCTAAGAATCACTTCTTGAATATTTGGGCAATGAGAGAGAGCTGGCATCTGAATTAGTTTCCGAGAACCACTTAGGTCAAGCCGTTTCAAATTTGGCAAATCCTAGAACAGAAAAATAAATGATTAAGAAACTAGAAGAAAAAGTTCGTTAACTTAACCCTATTTACACAGTGAGTGTCCTGTTGCATTTAGTAAATTTTTGAATAAAATACAAGTTATTTGATTCTTTATCTTTTTGTCTTATTTTTATTTATAAAATATTCTGTTATATTATAAATCCATTAATGCTTAAATTATTTTTAGTTTGATTATTAATGAAATGCACCAAGTGCCTATTGTCAAAAAAAAAAAAAACTTAAATTATTTTAAAAGCTACATGCATAGTTATCAAGATAATATAATATAATTTAACACACTTAGTATATCGTATTTATCACTTGGTATCATCGTGTGTGTGTGCGCGCCAACTTATTTATCAGGATTGTTAAATTATAACAAGAGCATTACATTATTATTACTACATGTAAAGCCTGAAAACTAAATTTTAGCACTCAACCCTACACTAATTAGATTATAAGTTAAAGACTTCATATCAGTAAAATGTAAAAGAATAAAACATAAGGTTTGAAATACCTGATCTCCCTCCCAAAGTTGTTCAAGATGGCTATCATGCATCTCAAGCATAACAAGATTTTCAGGGCAAAAGTTCAGTGGCAAAGATCTCCAATGGAAGCCATCCCAACGAAGAATTTTTAATTCATCTGGAAGACATCTAAGAAATGCAGGAAGGATCGTATTTGAGCCTATCCCAAAAGATCCAGAAGCCTTATAAAAATGGATCACTCTGAGATTATGCATCTTTTTGAAAGTTTCAGCATGTAGTTGAACCTTTTTTATTTTGCACATGTCCAACAATATGCACTGGATTGCCCCTGTCCCCTAAAAGTAAAAGTAAGGAATTAGAGACAAACAAACAGGATCAAAACCGGAAATTTAACAACTGCTGAGCTCTTTGAAAAAATATACCTTGTTCTTTCTTAAAACGTGATAAATTTCCTCAGGCTTCCATAATCGGCTGCGCTTTCCAGGATCCTCGACACATTGTTGGCGAACAATTTCAAGTCCCATTTCTTGTATTAGTAGATCATGCATCACAACCCTACCTTCCAAAATAGATAAAAGGCACCTATCTTTGAGAACCTCCATTCCAATGTGAGCTGAGAAACCACAACTATCCAGTGTCTGAACTACAACATTCTCCAGATGCCCTCTATAGAAACAAGCTATGTCAAGAAATATATCCTTTTGTTCTTCGTCAAGCCCCGCATAACTTAATTTCAACACTTTGAAAACTTCATTATCGGGAAGTTTTTCCAGCTTTTGCAACTCACTCTCCCATGCTTCCCGTGTTCTACCACGAAGCAAAAATCCCAAAACTTTGAGAGCCAATGGAACTCCTTTAGCATAATTTAATACCTTTTCTGATAAGCCCGCATAAGCTTCTGTGGGATAGTTTTGTTTAAAGGCATTTAAACTGAAGAGACGTAGAGAATCTTGAAAATCCATCTCCCTGACTTCATATATCTCATCAGCATCAGCATTCTTCAGTACCTGCATGTCTCTACTAGTCACAATGATTCTACTACCCTGGCCAAAGTTACTATGTGTTCCAATTAAATCTTTAAGTTGATTTGAATTGTTCACGTCATCAAGAACAAGGAGAACCTTTGTCCGTCTTTGATCATACAAAAAATTAATTCCAGAGGATGTGTTGTCTCTCCAAAAAAGATGTGATATAAATTTGCTTCGCAGATGGTGTACTCCAACTCTTTCTATTTCTTCTTGAACATTTAGAACAGTGCTACTGGAATTGAATTGAGTTGCCAGTTTGTGAAGTAATGCACTAGCAATTGTTGTTTTGCCTATACCTCCCATTCCCCAAATTCCTATTATTCGAACTGGCGCTGACTCAAGGTGCAACAAGGACTGTATTTGTTCAATATGCTTATCAATTGCAATCATTCCTTCATGATCGCTTAACAGAGAACGATTTATTTTCTTAAAATATCCTTCACAATATGTTCGACAAGTGTGTGTTCTGGTCTGACACATAATAGAAAAACTAAAGCATTAGTCTTAAACCTACAAAAACTAACCTAGAGGAGTTAATAAGAAATAACATGATTTGATAGAGTCACAATAGATGTGAGGTCATATAATTGCTTTTGAATTTGTAATTTATATTTTCACAGGACAAGTTGATGAAAATGTTGTGTGGATTAATGGTAAGAGCAGGTAAATTTAATTAGTACCTGGTTACTTGTGAATCCCAGCCGGAGAGTCCAGCTACTTGGGTTAGAGCAGACTTCCACGCGTCCACTTTTTCCTTGAATGGATGTTGATGCCGAACAAAAGCTTCTGCATAACTTCCTCTTTGATGCCTAACATATGATGGATCCACCTTATAGAAGACAGGTATAACATCCCTTCCATATCTCTGTTTGCATTCAAATATCTTTGTGAGTTCATCCAAACACCATGTGGAAGAAGCATAGTGGTTAGATAGAATAACAACATAAATAACTGATTCTTCTATTGCTTTGTTGAGTGCTGGCGAAATCTCATCGCCTCTACCAAGTCTGTAATCTATGAACGTTTCAATATTTTTCCTGCACAGTTCAGCATAGAGATGACTGATGAAGTTGTTGTGTGTGTCCTCTCCTCGGAAGCTAAGGAACACGTCGTGCTTTGTAGTTGGAGAAGAAGAAGAAGAAGACGTGATGGCAATAGCACAAGAACTCCCCAATGTTATTACCAATACCACCAAACAAATTGATCTCCTGCTTCTTAGTAGACTTTGAATATTTATAGAATACTTGGTCACTTTAATTTATCTCTACTTGTTTGACTTTAAATCAGTAACGTCATACAAAATAAAAAGGCTGCTTGTATGATGCATGAAAGGGAGAAAATGGAGCCTGTGTGGGTACAAGTGGGATTAAACCAAAAGCGAACAGCTGAAAAATCAGAAAGTGAAGTGGCATCTTATGGTGGTCTCTCCTTGTATGTTAAATAGTTTTGTCCATTTTATGTTGACTTGACTGATCAAAATTAAAATTGATTACTTTTTCAGCATTTATTTTCCTACAATAACATAGTAAAAAAGTTGAAAATAATCTTTGTTATGAAAAAATTTCTTAAGAATTATATGAAAATTTATGATTAGTTAAGTGTACCTCTTGTTTGGCTTGCTTTCCATCAATCCATCCCAACACTGGCCCTGTTGCATTTGGGGGTGTTGGAAGTGTTTTGAGGAAGAAGATGTACCTGTTCCGCGATTGTGGCATTCGGTCAAACACTTGGAGGGCATGAAATCTTGAAGGCTGAACTGATGCAAAACTATTATGGTCTCGCTCTAGCTGGGGAGAATGGGTGCAGAAGCATCCACTGCTAACGCATTCATTGAGCTTAAGAAGATAAATTAAATAATTAAAAATCTCATACCCATACACAAAAGATTTGACAACATATTAAACTGTGTTTGTCTATTTGCTTCATCCGTGGTTTTCTAAATCTTTTCCTTAGAATCTTTTGTGGACTTTAACATCTAAACTAAAACTGTTTCCTTTTTTGATTTTTCAATGGTCACAGTAGTTAACTTGGTCTTAAATTCAATTTCTCTAACTCTCTAATTTAATCAAGTTATTTTTTGACGGGAATGTCTAATTAAACTATTCTTAATTCTCTGATTTAATCAATGTTTTGAAAACTGGTTTGAAGACACTTGTTCCAGTTCAACCGTGTTTGAAGCTCAGCCGAAATTAATTAAAACTATATTTCTAATATTATTATTTTAATTGATATATTTTAGATATTAACTAAATTATAAATTAGGCTAAATTGCACTTTTGGTCTTTTATCTTTGATTTAAGTTTCACTTTGGTCATTTATCTTTTTTTTTTTTCACTTCGGTCCTTTATCTTTCATCTATTGTTTCAATTTGGTCCTCTTAAACAAAAATACAAAAAAAAAAATGAAGAACACTATGAATGTGTTCAATAACACCAAGAACACTTTGATTTCTTGTTTCTTGAATAACTCATACAATACGCGACCAAATTGAATGAAGCTGGACTCTAACTTGAATTGCATTCAACTTGTATTGAGCGCAGAAAATGAGCTAAAGTAAAAGGTTTCAATGAAAACGATGCAAATTCGAGAACAGTGAAAAAAAAGAAACGCGAATAAAAGTTTCGGTTTTTCACATCGCTCTCGAATTTGTATTGTTTTTGTTGAAGCCTTTTGCTATAGTTAAATTTCTGCACTCAATACGAGTCGAACACAATTAGTTTGACGCAAATTAGTTAAGAAATGAGCAAATAAGAGCCAAAACACGTTTTCTAGATGCGAATTGTTTTTTGACCGTGTTCGCGTTTTATGCGCTTTTCTGAACAAACTACTTGCCATATTCTAATTCGTTGTTGAATTTTGAGCATTTTAGGCTCAAGATTCGTTCAATTTGGTGCTCTATAGCAAAATCACCATTGTTGAGATTGAAGATTTTTTGAACTTCAAATTCAAGATTTCGGTTCCATAAATGATTTTGCGCATAAGCACTTTTCTGAGCTTAATTTCGATTCCTTTAAATTCCTTGCAAAATTTTATTCAAGTTAGAGTTTAGTTTCATTCAATTTGGTCGCGTATTGCATGAGTTATTGAAGAAACAATAAATCAAAGTGTTCTTGGTGTTTTTGAAGACATTCATAGTGTTTTTCATTTTTTTTGTATTTTTGTTTAAGAGGACCAAACTGAAAAAATAAATGAAAGATAAAGGACCAAAGTGGGAAAAAATAAAGATAAATGACCAAACTGACACAGAAATGAAAGATAAAGGGTCAAAACGAGAAAAAAAAAAGAAAGGACCAAACTGAAACTTAAGTCAAAGATAAAGGGCCAAAAGTGTAATTTAGCCTATAAATTACAATAAAATAACTATTATATATATTTCATATAACTATATATTAATTAAAAAGTTAAATAATAAATAAATAAACTACGGTTTAATAACGTTGGTTGGCAGTTTGAAGCTTTAAGGTTGTAACTAGTAAACCGGTTGGGTTTGCATTTACTAGTGTATGTGATTATCGTTAATAATCAGCACTTGTAGATTTATGTATATGTAAAAAAGGAAAAGTATTTATGTATTTATAGCACCATATATGAGAGGGTCCAAATCAAAGCAACAGGTCAAATACAACTAGTAGCTAATTATTCCAAGGTAAACAATAAGCAAGTTTTATCTAAAATATAGTATCCCCTCTGTCACACACAGTTTTCAACACAAACAATAGCCATTCTAAAACCCAATTTTACTAGCATCACTCAACTATGGTTGTGGACCATCCCTTCAAGGCTCCTGATTGCATCCATCTGGACAGGTTTTTTGAGAAAGTTTTTGGCACCACCTTCCATACACCTATCGATGAGGGTCTTATCTTCATATCCTGACATCACCACCACTGGAATCTCCTTAAAGATGGAAGAGTCGTGCTACAAATACAAAACAATTTAACCCAAATTATTATGTACTATTATATAACAAAGAATATTATATAACAACAAAGAATATGATTTACCTTAATCTTCTTGAGCAATTCATACCCATCCACTATGGGAATGTTAAAATCAGTAATAACCATATCCAGATTCTTTTTCACATCCTACCGCCATAGTCAATTAAAAGATAAGCACACAACAAAAGAACACTAAAATAGAAAATAGGAATGCATGTAAACCAAAGTCAACTATTGAAAATAGGAATGCATATAAATGATTGACAAGATAGCTCCCTCATTAAACCTTTTATTACCTATTGTAAATACTTAACCAAAGTCAACTATTGTTGCACATAGTTTAACCTATAGGCAACAGAACACAAATCATACTTTCCTCTTATTTATAGGCAACATATGCCTTCCTTCCTAACTCAACCTAATTAACTAATTGTAACTAACAGGGACAAACCTATCATGGAGTTCTACTCTACTACGAATTACTATGAAAGTATGATCTGTTTAAGTGGGAAATACAATTTAAATGAATGGAAATATACAGAACAATGGAGTACCAGTCGACAATTCACAAGTCTAGCCACTAAGGAATGCAAATAAAACATCTCATCCATGATAGCAGATCAAGGTTCTAAATAGCGGTCGCGTAACGCTTTCGCATTTTCGGCCGTTGCGACTGTTGCGTTACAAGTCGCGATCGTCGCGGTGTGAATTAATCACAATTTGCATCAAATTTGACTATAACAGATAGCAATGTTTTCCACTCTTTGACATAAACTTAGAGTTTTTCTAAAAAAAACATTCAGCCTCGTGTAGATCTTTCGGTAATTTAAGATCAAACTTTGCATCAAAACCTTTAGCACACAAATTTCAGATAAACAGCACAGTAAATTTTTCAATACCTCAGATCCAGTAGCATCCTCTCCCTCTAATCCCAAATACTGTAGAGCATTTTGTCCATCGTCAGCCACAGTTACTGAAGTTAGCACAACCGGAGCAATGACGTCAACAACATGCGGATTGCGATAAATTGCTATTAACAACACACCGTAGCAATGACATCAACAACACATGCGTAAAACCGAAACAGAAAGAGAAATTATAAATTGCGATTAACAACACACACCGAAGCAATTACGTCAACAACACAAAAAAACTGAAAGAAATTGCGATTAACAAAAGAAAAAGTTACCGGTCCAGCGAGAATCCTCCAACAGACGTTTAACAATCATCCGTGTAGTGAGGTCGTCCTCGACCAGCAGGGCATGGAGACGACGATGTTCTTCCGGCACTGAGTTTGAAGCCATGATAACGAAGTTCTTGTTCTTGAGTCGAAGAAGTTCTTGCTTTTCTTTCTGATTTTAGGAATGGGAATGGGAAATGTGGGAAGCGGAGCTATATATAGCATCGCGGGCGCGGGGAATGTGAAACGAAATATCAATTGAATCTGAGCAAAATAATAATTAACAGGTTTTTCTACCAAAAAAGTAATTAAGAGGTTTAAATGAAATAGATTAAATTCAAAACCATCTATGAGAGATAGAGAGAGAGAGAGAGAGACGGGAATGTGAAAGGAAAAATGTTGGAAGCAGCGAGAGTTCAGAAGCAGGGGGTGTTAGGGTTGGTTTGGAAAATTGAAGTTAAACACTAAGGGTATTTATGTAACTGGATAGGGATAGGGGGTGTAAATAGTGTTGTTGTGGGTTGGGGGGCGATGGCAATTGATTGAGTTATGTGGGCTATGACAACTTTTTTTTTTGGCCAATAGTATTTGAATTTATCCATTGGGACAAAGCCCAAACCCAAATACACATCACCTCACCTGTATGTATAATCTCATTGGATTTTATGATGAAACTTTCACACCATATCTTTCTCTTTCGTCTTTGTCAATGTACACAACATTTTTTCGCCCGAGTAATTGAACTGCATCATAGCCATGGAAGAGTTCTTGCCCATAGAAAACAAATGAACAAGAAACAATGATGTGGTATCCCCATTCCAAGCCCATTGTTCTCACCCTCGAATTGAAGAGTTCGAGAAGCTTCACCATCCTCGTCAAAGAGCCTGATCTCTCGTCATCAAAAATAAGAGTGAAACCCTAGAACTCGACAACACAGGCTAACCAAAACAAGGACCTGCTCAACTCGCGTTTCTTCAAGCCCCTCTTCAATGTGAAGTCGCAAAACCACTTCACCTCCACAATGTTTCCAAGTCACGTATTTGCTTGAGTTGAAGGACTTGGACTCAATCTCTAGGTCTTACACGATCTGTTTGACATTTTTTGTGAGCCTGTAAGAGGTAATATCCACTGCATTGGTCGAGGACGAGGAGGACAATGTTATGTCACCTTTGCCTTCATGTGTGTAATTTAGTGTGACATATGCATGGGATTAAGTCTGGTGAAACTACAAGATCAACGGCTAAACATAATTGTGTATGGTCCCACACCTATGAAGGTGCAGCATATTAAATGTATAACTAATAAGAACTCCTATATGATTACGTTTCAAAATGTTTAGAACATTCTCAAAAATTGAAGTAAATTAAAGGCAATATATGCATATTTTACTATTAGATACAATGCCATGGACTATGAAATCAATTTTAGAAAATCGAACAAATTAGGCTGTTAAGATAACTTGATTGATACATCGAAGCACGTAGCGAGGCTTACAAGAATAGGTTGAAATAGACCCTCGAGATATGATATTTTTTTAAATTGACTACACATTTATAGCAAAATAAGATCACAGGGTCAACTCCAATATGGAATTTTAAAAACTTATTTGAAAATAATTACTATTTGAGAAGAACAATTGATACATTATATTGCAACAAAGATCAGTATCGATCAAATGTATGAGGACTTATAAGCGACTCTTCAAGTTCTTTAAAGCCTCTGTAAACCACTTCTGTTTGGCTCTGTGGAAGAGCTAACCTCCGCACTTCAGTCATATACCTGTAAGTAAAAGTCGATCAAATCAAAACTTCATTTGGACCAAAACAATGTAATAAAAAAACATGTACACGTTAAAGAATCCAAGAATTGAGAAATCGGCTAGCTTCCAATATAATGTATTGGCCAATGGGATCAGGTTACAGCCACAAAAACACTAATTTTTGAATGGTAAAAGTAATTTCCATAAAAAAAAGTCAAAAGGAACATTAATAAGATGAATATATAAAAAAAGGATAATACTGGTTCGTACGAAACGAAACCCACGGGAAAGTTAAACACGTCTTTAAGCAATCAGCCACCTATGTGGTGTTATAAAAGAGTAGTTTTAATCAAGTGCCTTTCTGACAATTCGTAGAATCCCCCTCGTACTAAATAGCATTTATTACTCATAAAAAAAATGTACAAAGAAGTCAACCTGTTTGAAGCACTTGTGATCCTGTCCCGAATTCCTTGGCTAGCAATTGTGCGTTCGATTGAAAATCCTCCACCTAATATTAGGGAATTCACACCAGTACCTGTACTCATTCTCTGTGAATATACAGACATAGCCCACTCACGAAGTACCACTAGAACTGATCTCAGCATACCTAGTCTAAGATTTGGGGATACAAAATGGCCCCATTTGATAACAATTGATCATATGCGTTCAATACAGGTTCTGCTGCACCCTTACAAGCAGAAACAAGGGCTCTTGCAACATCTTCATCTCCAACGGATTCAACCCCAGAATTTAACCTCTCCTACAACAAGACAAGAATACATATCCAAGTTACGAGACTCCTGCTTCCACCAAACTGGTACTCTTAAAGGAGGAAATAATAACTTTATGAGTAAAGACCCATTTTAGTCTCTGACAAATTTTTTATGTGGCAAGTTAGTCCTTCTTCCATCCAACGTCAGGGACTAATGTCCTTCTTTTGAAAATATTAGGGACTAATTTATACCAAAAAATTGTCAGGAATCAATTTGTTCCGTAAGGAAATTGTTAGGGACCAAAATAGGTCTTCCCTTTAACTTCAAAGCAGCATTTCCAGGCAATTTCAATAGATAAATTGTCAGCAGAGTTGAGAAAACATACCAACCCAGCCTTCTCTAGGTGAAGGCAGATAATATCAAGCGGCAAAACAGCTCCATCACCCGGATAAATGCCAGGTCCAACCCTCTTTAGTACTGAGCAAGATTCAGCAATGCCACCTCTAGAAATAGCTTGATCTAAAAGTCTGGCCCACGTCTCTCTGACAATGCTGCTGTCATTATCACTGGAATAACTGGCAAAGCACAGCATCTCCAGGCATATCTGAGAGAAAAATAGGAAATGAGGAACTGTTAGCTGGATAATTGATAAGTTTTAGAATTTTACTTTGTCATCACAATCTTATCATCAAGAATACTACATAATCAACAACCACCCAGCAGAACAGTGTCAGATACAACACGATCCATAATGCTTCATTTGGCTTGACATGAAAGAAAAGAGAAATGAATTGACATAAGAGAAAAGTGATGCAAAATAACAACTATATTTACTGGTTTGATATTGTTATTGTTAATAAATAAATAAAAAAAAGAGAGGAAATTAACGAGAACGACAAAAATTTCATATTTTATGTAACATTATTGATTTGTAGACTTACATAGAGAAAATGAGCGGTAATAGAAATTTGGA
Organism: Astragalus glycyphyllos; assembly: GCA_963573325.1. Taxonomy (NCBI): domain Eukaryota; kingdom Viridiplantae; phylum Streptophyta; class Magnoliopsida; order Fabales; family Fabaceae; genus Astragalus; species Astragalus glycyphyllos. Next base: position 84,189,635 of record OY754310.1, read on the forward strand.
ATTTAAAATTTATTAAATGAGTATAGGGACCTCAGATCCCAATTTTTCTCTCCTCAAAATTAACCAAATAATGCATCCTTTCCTTCAGCGAAAGGACAAATAAAGTAAATTGTTCAGAATGATTATTAATTATAGACGCTGAAGCTCAAAAGACTTTGAAGGACGCCTAGTAGTTCATTATCAAACAATGCAAACAAACAGAAGAGAAACGTCTTAAGGCATGTAGGCAACACACAGGCGGGCGTGGCGCGCACACACATTGAGAGAGAGAGAGAGAGAGCCTCCCAGAGTTCGAAGGGAACAGCATATTCATTATATAACTGTGTTATGCTCTTTACATCTGATGATAGCTCTTTGGCTCTCTCTTGTATTGCATTTGCGAAATTGCCATCAACAGTTGAGTTTCCCTCAGGGACTAAACCATTTTCAACAGGACTGGATGTGCTGTGTAAAACCTCGGACCTGGAAGCCATAGCCTCTAGTTCCTCTTTGAGTTTTATCTGTAACCGAAGAACAGCAAGCTTCCCTTCAAGCAAATCTAGGAACCCACTATCAATGGAACTCCGAGTAGAACTAACCAAACCGTCGCTATTAGTTGCATTCTTTGCCTGTAAAACCGCATTACTTAGGTATTGACACCTAAATTTCACAAAAAATAAAAACTATTAGATGTCCATGGAAGAAACTGGAACATTTCTAGTAATTCTAAATTCTAGAGAACCATGTAGATGTCTTAAATGGGAAAAGGGAACGGCTTGAATGCATGCAAAATGCAGAGTCTTGCACAAGAACAGGTACAGCATAATACACTTTAGTAAATTTAAGTCACCCGAAACACATAAGCACACTTATTAAAAAAACTAATGGTAAATAAGGATTTGGGGATCAATTTCCATGTTTTATATTGTTAGATTAGATCAAGAGTCCGCTTTGGCATCTCCAACAAAGTGTTAATTAATGAACAGAACAATAATCCATCTAGAACAACAGAACCCTCTAAAGGTGCAAAATAGATTCTCCAGTACATTATCTCAAACAAGATGCATAATATTGCTGCTAACTTTCCCCATAGGCCCATACCATTACTGAACTCTTTTTATCCCCCTCTCACTATAAAATAACGCTTTATTGATCAATGGCCAATTTGTCCCATGCATGCAACATTCAATAGAAGGAAGCCCTGATGCAAACCTAAAAATGTCAAACGGACACTCTCTTTGCACAAACTCCTAAAAATGATTAAACGTTAAAATTATCTGGTCTTAAACTTTTGGGATATACTCCCCCCGTTACAGAATATAAGCAAAAGTTTGTCAACAAAAGTTGATGTATCTGGTTTAAAATTTGGACCAGATACATCAACTTCTGTTGACCCATTTTTTGCTTATATTTTGTAACGGAGGGAGTAAAGGGGGGGAGGGGGGAAAGAAGAGAATAGAAACTGAAATTAATAATGATTTGATAAATGATATGAGATGATGTGTTTGATGATATGACAAAAGAGAAAGTACTAATTGTTATTTATACTAATACTAAGACTAGACTCCTATTCTAATTAGTGTTGTCAAAATCACAATCTTGCTCTTAGGATGGCACTCTAGGCGATCCTAGGTGCTTTGCCACCGGCGTCCTAGTTGTGCCAACCTACGCACCAGATCATGAGCTTGTAGGATTAGAGTGTGATCACTGATATAATCCTTGCAAGATCACAGCATTGGCTTATGAGTTGAGTTTCAGGTCTGTATGTCACCGATCACACCCCTGGTGACCCATCATTGATGACATTGAATGTAAGTTTAAACTTCTGAAATGACCACATTTGCCATTATCAACCTCGACAAAAGCTACCCTTCTCATGATCTTCTAAATCAGAGAACTTTTAACCAAATATTCAAAATGGTCAACAAGTAGATGTTGCAATTATACCCAAAGGAGCGAGCACCTGAGTTAACAAAGGCTAACTCAAAACAGCAAAAGAAGAAAAACACTTGACCTTCACTTCAACACGACCAAAAAGTTTGATTGTATGCAATGGGCATCCCTTCTTAACAAATAAAACTCTTATGCTTAGAGAAAATTCAATAAATAATATCTCAAGGCAAAAACCTATCACATGGCCAAACCACAGAAATGCAATCTTGCTTTTAAAAGCAATGCAGTACGCATTGTGAATTCAATTAGATGGATATTTTATGATTCCTTATTATAGGTGATATTTCCTTCTCTTTTTCCCCTTATGAATTACAAAAAAAAAGTATACAAAAGCAAACCCATAAGTAACATAGCCATAATTATATCCACCATTTAGCAACGTGTACTTGAATAAAAATGGGGCATCAAGTCAGGATTCTAACCATACTACTTATGATCTTTCTCAATGCTATTGAAAATTTGTGGGGAACGTAACTACATTTAGCTCGATTACAGCCAAAGTGCTACTCAACGACATAAAGAGAACCACATAAAAATAGGTTGATATTTGACCAATTGTTAAGACAACAACAACAATAACAAAACTTTTTCTTCCAAGGTAGAGTCGGCTATATGGATCATTGACATCGTAAAATCCTGTCATGTATTAGGTTTAAAAAATCTCTTCACCACTAAATCTCTCTTCATGGTCTGGTCTATAATTTTCCTTGGTCTCCCTCAACCTCATATTATTGCACATCATCCATCTGGTCTACTCTCCGTACCAATGTTTCTACAAGTCGTCTTCATACATGTCTAAACCACCTAAGACAAGATTTTAATATCTTCTCTATAATGGAGGCTGCATCAGTTTTCTCTCTAATGGTTATATTTCTAATCATATTTTGTCTTGTGTGCCACTCATCGATCACCACGTTGTGTCACTGAATGTACTTTTTGGTTGACTTTTTAGTGCCCATCATTCAGATCAATAACACTCAATTGTATGATTCAAGAAAGCAAAAATACATCACCCTTCAACAAATGCAATGAACAATATCAAAGTCAAAAGAACTGTAAGTCTAAATGGCAAACCAACACAAAACATTTTGCTCGAGTACAAAATAAACATGTTACCTCATAACTAAAAGAAAAATTTCAGAAGCATAACATTTTGGTATACAGGTCCTTGGAAGTGAGCAAAAACATAAATGGTTAATACCTCAACGGGTGTCGCTAAAATTAATAGATATTGGATAGCTTGAACAAAAACACCAGGTTTTGATTTTGCAAGACCAACAGCACAAATAGCTTGTTCCTCGCCACTATATTCAGGACATTGGCCATCCCTAATGAAGCAGCAATGTTAGATTAGAAGTATTGCAGCACAGTTTAATATTGGTTCTACTGAATTAGAATATAACAGTCAAGAGACTCAAGACAACTTTAGCCACCTTAAACACTCCCCCCAGCATATTATTTACATTAATGATCAAACAGCCAAATAATTACAACACAGAACAGAAATAATAGTTAAGAAAAAGAAAATGAAATAAACAAATACATAATAATTTTATCTTAAGGAATCCAACACCCTTAAACCTTTTTTCTACATGCTTAGTCAAAGTCTCCCGAGAAACATTCATACAACAATTACTCAAACGAAAACCCAAAACTAATACAAAGGACCAGCTAAAAGCATCCAAATAAGAATTTATGCAGTAGTCTACAACGTTCTAATCTATCGTCACAAATGCAGACCATTGAAAACATAGAAGGAAAGAAAGAGTACAGTTATTTTGTAACAGAGTAAGAGTATTAATAAGAAAAAAGAAAAGATTCACTAATAAAGATGAACTCATCACACTGTTTGAATACTGCCAAATAAAAAATGTGGGAAGCAACTCATAAAATAAATTAATACAACTTTGAGTCAAAGATGAGTAAGGGACGTGTCTAGTCTCAGGCCATTGAACTAAATCAAAATCAACTCATTATCACGGTTCTTACTTACCACTTATTGAAACGCCAAAGAAACAATGAATTGTCCACCGATGCCCATGCTCTACGTATTTCAGGAAATATTCCACAGAAAGCAGTACCTTCCCCACCAGCTGCATTGTACCTTTCAATTAGCACAGGAGGTAACTCCCATGTATTCGCTACCTCAACTAAAGGGGGCGACTGAAACAGCACCAAACAATTCAATCAAACAGAGAAAAAACTTCAATTAAAACTGAACCACAAACAACCTCGCTCACTAACTATGCTAACTACGACACGCACTATAACCTGGAATGCATATTATTGTTATATAGTAACATTAAGCCAAATCAATTTAATTTTTGAAGTTTCACAATGGAATCAAACAGAGAAAAAACTTAATTTAAAACTGAACCACAAACAACCTCACTCACTAATTATGCTAACGACGACATGTGCTATAACCTAGAATGCATATTTTCGTTATATAACATTTAGCAAATTCAATTTAATTTGTGAAATTTCACAGGAGTGAAGATAGATACCTCTCTGGGGTCAGTGGAATAAGGATGACTGGCATATCTGGAGGCCTCAAGAGCTTCTTCGAGGTCGAGCTGAGACGAAACTTCACGGCCAATACGATCACTGACAACGAGACCAGCATTCGTGACATCGCGAATCACAATCTCTGTCTTCCCAAGACATCTAGGTACAATTAGCTGGAATGAAATTGAAGCCTTCTTTCGTTTGTTTCCCGAGAAAGAAACAGAAAATGTAATTAGGAAGGGAAAGAAAGAAGCCTTTGGCTTGTGGGGAGAGAGGGACAGAGGGAGAACCGAGTAGTGAGAAACAACATTTCACTTTTCGTAAATTGATAAAAGTAATAATAATAATAATAATAATAATAATAATAAATTTTTTTTTTGTCAAAATTAATAAGGCCTAAGGGTGCTTGTAGGATGAGCCAGCGAATGAAATCCCTCGCGCATAAACCATTAAATATGACTGTAGGATATAATATAAAAATTCATCAATGGTTGAGATTTAGTACTGGTTGTTTCAATTTTGATCACTCATAACATTTTACAAAATATCTTACCGTTAATTTTAGTGGTTCACCAGTGAGAAAGGAAAAAAAACAATAACAACTAAAGCTAGCTACGAGAAATTAGGGTTCTCGAAGCATCCTTGAGGAGAATAGCGGCGAGCTGAGGAAAAAAAATGAAGAACACTATGAATGTGCTCAAGAACACTTTGATTTCTTGTTTCTTGAATAACTCATGCAATACGCGACCAAATTGAATGAAGCTGGACTCTAACTTGAATTGCATTCAACTTGTATTGAGTGCAGAAAATGAGCTAAAGTAAAAGGTTTCAATGAAAACGATGCAAATTCGAGAACGGTGTGAAAAATAGAAACGCGAATAAAAGTTTCGGTTTTTCACATCGCTCTCGAATTTGTGTTATTTTTGTTGAAGCCTTTTGCTATAGTTAAATTTCTGCACTCAATACGAGTTGAACACAATTAGTTTGACGCAAATTAGTTAAGAAATGAGCAAATAAGAGCCAAAACACGTTTTCTAGATGCGAATTGTTTTTTGACCGTGTTCGCGTTTTATGCGCTTTTCTGAACAAACTACTTGCCATATTCTAATTCGTTGTTGAATTTTGAGCATTTTAGGCTCAAGATTCGTTCAATTTGGTGCTCTATAGCAAAATCACCATTGTTGAGATTGAAGATTTTTTGAACTTCAAATTCAAGATTTCGGTTCCATAAATGATTTTGCGCATAAGCACTTTTCTGAGCTTAATTTTGATTCCATTAAATTCCTTGCAAAATTTTATTCAATTTGGCCGCGTATTGCATGAGTTATTCAAGAAACAATAAATCAAAGTGTTCTTGGTGTTTTTGAGGGCATTCATAGTGTTTTTCGATTTTTTTTGTATTTCTGTTTAAGATGACCAAACTGAAAAAATAAATGAAAGATAAAGGACCAAAGTGGGAAAAAATAAACATAAAGAACCAAACTGACACAGAAATGAAAGATAAAGGGTCAAAACGAGAAAAAAAAAAGAAAGGACCAAAGTGAAACTTAAGTCAAAGATAAAGGGTCAAAAGTGTAATTTAGCCTATAAATTACAATAAAATAACTATTATATCCAATTTACCAATTGATCGATGACCGTAACCATCCCAAGAGTACGGGAAACAGAACGAACATAAAGTAGCAAATCATCACGAGTAGCAAAGAGTTGATTGGTTTGGAATGAACTCGTTTGATGCACAACTATCGCAAGGTAGCGGTTGGTGGTTTTAATGTACCCAAAAGCCCAGAATATCCGGCCCAAGTTTGAATAAATTGGGGACTAGGGTTACGTTAACCTCCCGAAAACAGCACTCAATCGCAGCCAAGCTAGGATCCCTTCTCATGGCTTTTCAATTTGAGAACTTTTATCGAATCCAAGAGAGGAGTAAAATAACCATGTTCTTGAATCACTTACTCAACAAGCTCCGCGACCACGAAGCTTCCATGTTTCAACAGGTAGTAGGTTCTTATTCCTTCAATTCTATTTTCTGTCAACCACAACACTTTTCATGTTGATTCATTCATTCATTCTTTTTATTTTGGTTGGCATGGAGCAGGGGTTTCTGAATGATCAGTTTAGACAGATTCAGAAAATGAATCATGAGAGTTATTCAGATCCTGTGGTTTATTATATGACTATGTTCTTAGAGGAGTCTGAGATACTCCTCAATAATATGTCGCGTGCGCTGTAAGTATTACTATTACTATACTCCCTGACGATGATCAGATTCGTTAACTTTCTCAGACAACTTTTTAATGAATTTCTGTTATGTAAGAATAATTGGTATGAGTGATCTGAATGTAATTTAGCAACTGCTTCTATCTTACTTGTGCAGACAACAAGTACCCCCGGATTTCAAACAAGTGCAATTTGATGCCCATAAACAGAAGGGAGCCTGTGCTACGTATGTATCATACTCTATTTCTATTTCATTATCTTTGTCTTTCAAATACAATACTATTTTATTTTATTAGAGTGATTATGCTATTTGTCACGACCAAACTCATAACCACAATGGCGTGATTTCGTGATGCATCCCAACTCACTACGTTATTATTTCATTATTTGTGACATTATTTTGTTTGTTTGACAGTCTTGGCGCTGCCAGACTTGAAAATGTGTGTGTAACTTTTCGTGAGGCTCAGGACCTGGAAGGGTGAGTTTTAAATTAACATATTCTCTTTTATTCCCTGCCATATATTATATAGCTTCCTTAAATCTTTGATCATGCACTTCACACAAATATTGGTTCATATAGATTGTGCTTTTGAAGAGTATCCAAATATTTAGAGTGGCACAAAGGCATAACTTGTTTCTGCAATTAGGCACAAACGCATCTGCTACACAGTTCACAGACCTTTGCTTGTGTTATGATGAATGAGCAGAGTATTGATTATGCTATGTAACTTAATGTTAAATCTTTTGATTAGATTAACTTGATTCTTGAAGTGAATGTGAGCTGTTTTTATATGTGCATATATTTTATAGGACATATGCTATTAACAGACTCTCTTCCTTGAGCTATGGTGGTAAATATCTTGAATAATGTTGACAGCTTGCCCTTCCCATTAAGCCTAGTGAATAGAAAATTCGTTTATTATTTGCTTCTTTCTCAACACTTAACAAATCAAATGATTAAATGGTCTTGCGTATAAATGTTGGACCAATCACTAAGGAAAAAAAAACATGTGTAGGTGTGTTCAATGTCTACAACAATTGCAACAGGAATATTCTCTACTGAAGAACAATCTTAAATATCTTTTCAAGGTATGTGTTGTGTTATATTTTAGGAAGCATGCAATTTTTCCAGAGAGATGCCTTTTTTTTTTTGAAAGGAGTTGCTTTTTGGCTCCTGATAGACAACATGTATTTCTTAATTATTGTCTTATATTATATTACATGTATTGATTTATTGCAGCTACAAAAAGAAATCAAGGCTGCAGCCCGGGATGGACTAGGAGGCAACATGATTGCCTACAGTTCGATGTAGCAGCTAATTTAGTTCTCTTTGGTTTTTGCTGGATTGTTTTTTCAGAAATAGATCAAGTTTGAATGTTGGGATATGGTGATGTGAATAGGCTTTTCTTGCCTATTATTTGACATGATGCTTTCCCACTAAACTGGTGGTTACTCATTTTGAGTTTCATATATTTACTCTAAATTTTATATTGAGATCAGTTAATTTTTATTGGTGCCATGCCATCTTCGGAGGAAGCATAAACCCCGCATCATTTTCATCTGTGAACTGCACAAGCATACATTTTGAACAGCTGCATCCTCATTGAAAGGATCATATCAATACCTTGACAAAAAAAAAAGACAGTAGCAGTTGGAAGAAAGGGATAAAATAGAAGACAGTTGAACAATAGATTTTCGACCTGTAACAATAGGTATTGCAGCTTCCTCATAAGCAAATCTGGTATAGATGTCAATCATCTGTATAGCCTGCAGTTGAACAGTGTATAGTTAATAAGATTATATACTAGTAAAGACTTTATCATCTTGAGTTGATGTACCTCATTTTCTGCCTCTTCCGGAGTTGCATTAGCAGTGTGACCTTGCCAAAGAAATTCAAGAGTTCTGATAAAAGGTTTATTGCGCATCTCCCATCTTGTGACATTTGCCCACTGAACCACATTCATTCAACAACAAAAAGTTGATGAAATGTCCCATCATAGAAGAAAGCTAGTTTTCTCTAACTAAGTCACAATAACATTTACCTGATTAATTAAGAGAGGAAGATCACGGTAGCTATGGATCCATTGAGTAAACATGTGATTCACAATGGTTTCACTTGTTGGAAAGAAAAAATGGATGGCTATTACCATCACTGTGGTAGGAGCACCAATTCTAGTTGGAACTCTAGCATGTGCTACTTTGTTTTTCGACAACGTTTTGGAATTTTCCGCAGTGATTCTCAGAGACGTATCAAGAGAGCTAGTGGAAGCAAATCTTTCTCATGGTCTTACTCTGCCAATATATCAGATTTGGATGAATACAATTCTGATATTGAGAAGACCTATGCTCTGTAAACCAAGAATCACGTGTTACCACGCGATATAACACCCGATCTAAATACTGTATAGCATGTTCCAAGTAAATTTTGGTCTGCAATGGACAAGTTCTATCAACCGTCGATATATTATAAAATGATCAACTGTTATTATTTTAAAATATATTGATGGTTGTTAAACTTCAAAGTTTGAAAGTTGTGCATTGAAACTCATTTGAACCATACTATACTATACTCCCCTTGCAACAACACAAACTGTTTCAACCTTTTAACTTAAACCTGCAAAGTTTTGCTAGTGATAATGTTTGCTTACTGGGATTAGGCTCCTGAGTTGGCAGCAGTGTTGTTAAACACATGCTGACTCGGTCCGCCCGTGACCCGCACCCAATGCCGGTTCGGGCACCACGTTGGATCGGTTAACCAAACGTAAAAGGATGCAGGGGTTCGAACCTGCCACCCTTACAACAGGAAGCAAAGCGCAAGCCACTAAGCCACTATGATTTTCATGTTATTTACTGGTGTCTCCATCATATGCTCTCCTTTATAAATTTTTTATACTATTATAATTGATTGTATGTATATGAATCTTTTTAAATTTATATTAGTCTCATAATTAATAAAAGTATATAAGATAATATATTTACGATTTAATAGATATTTTATGTAATATTAAAAAAATTGACAGCTTTATGATTTGGGGAATTATACTTGTCATGCTAATTTTTATTAGTTTTGAGTGGTATCACAGGTTATGCGAGCTGACTAGTGGCCCTTCGGTCCAACCATTGACCCAGTGACCCAGTATCTCGGTCGGGTCGATCTACGAGTCGGTTTTAATAACATTGCTTTACGGTATAATTTCAATAAATTAAGAGAGAGAGAGAGTCATGGCTATATATTTACTTTCTTTATTCATTTCAAGCAAATATGTTCAATTAATTACTTCCTTAGTTCACTATAATTGGAATTAATGGAGAGAGAGAAATAATTATTTTTTCTTTTTTAACGGTGAATAATTATTCTTTCTTTTTTCTACAAATATAACTATTCTTTCTATTAACTGCAATATAATTAATGAATATTATTAAAAAAATTAATTTATATACACAATACGTGTATAAGTGTCTTACATTATCTACTAGTCGTAAGTTGACATGTTATTAAAATAAAGTTATACAATTAGTAATTACTAAAATTTACTTGTGCAGAAATTAATGAGTTTACCCAAGTGACCAAAAATGGTGAAGATTATGGTCTCAAAAAAAGATGTAGATTATATTTAAAAATTAAAGGAAAAACAGTTAGCTATATTTAAAAAAACGTATTTTAGTGTAGGATTGATTTTTTTTTTTTTGGTGGTAAACTAAGGTATGTTCTACGGCGACTTATACTTCGAGGTATCAGAGATTCATTTAAAGGGTTGACACCTCTCAACAAATGTTTTTCATACGCATCGACAATAGATCGAATCCAGGACCAAGTGGTAAGCATACATTAATGCTTTGACTTATTATGGAATGGTCATAACTATTGAATAATAAATTCTTAATATTAAGTGGACATTTATTGTCAAAAATAATATTATTTGAACATTTAAGTAGCAATATTCAATTGAATTGAAGTATTGTTCGTACAAAATAAAATTTTATTTGGCAGTATTGCAGCAAACAGATAAAACTAGAAAGGAAATTACACGACAAGATTTGTATTCGGGAAGTCTCGGATTGACAGAATTACATTCGTTTGTTCTTGAAGGTCTTCTCTACATTTGACTTAGGCATCATCTGTTCACCCTAAAATTTATGTAACCAAACAAAATGAAAGTAATTTGCATTTTCTTAAAAAAAACAAACTAATTTCACTATACTACTCCCTTTGTTACTTGTGTCTTTTGTAGAAAAAATTGTTTTATTATTTTAACTTTTTGAATATTTTTTCATATTTAACTTTATGAAATATTGTGAGACATTAATGTTTTTTTGGGTCTAAGCCGGGGCTAAAAAGGATCGAGCAAAAGATGTTTGTTACTTCAGTCAAAGTTGGACGAAAGGCTTAATGTAGTCATGTTGTCTTTTCTTTGTATTATGGGAATTGTGTTGTGGGGTATCCTCTTCCGCAACTGCAGAGACTGATCCTTCAAATCTAGTAGGATCAAAATGGGCGGCAAAATTCTCTCTCAAGAGATTTAATACTATTGCATGTCCAAGGCTGGATTTGAACGCGAGACATTAATATATAATACACTAATTAAAAATAAAAACATTCTAAATAGTAAATATTCTATAACTGCTTAAATTTTTTCTTATATATTAATCGGGTATCCTTTACGTGCAGCTGCAGAGACTAATCCCTCGAGCCGGGTAAATCGGGTATCTTCTACGCGCAACTGCAGAGACTAATCCCTCGAGCCAGGTAGAACCACAATGGGCAGCAATGCTCTCACTCGATGGATTTAACATTGCTGCATGCCCAAGGCTAGATTCGAACGCAGGACCTTGGTTAAGCCGGAAGAGACCCCTACCATCTCATCCAAGTGCTCTTTGGTACTTTTTTTTTGAATTAACAGAGGGCTAAAGCCCAAGAAAGAGAGATTACAAAGCTATGTCACGAGGGTAGACTGTCCCTGTAATAATCTGGCACTGCTTTGGCAACACTAGCAGGCATAGTATCATAAAAAATTACCTCTAACAGCTGATTACTCCCTAAAGAACCTAAATGGTGAGCAGCTCTATTTGCCTCTTTAAAACAGTGAACGAATTGAACTCGCTAGCATCTGTTCTTGAGTTCCTGCATGATCTTAGGCATAAGCCTCCAGCCATCACTGCTTCCCTTCACATTGTTTTGTAGATTAGTCACAATTAGCTTAGAGTCAATCTCCACTATAACCTGAAAATAACCTTTTGCTTTAGCAAGCATTAGGCCTTCATAAACTACCCACAGCTCTGCAACATGAGCTAAGCAGAATCCAAGACTTTTGGAGAATCCACAAAGCCAATTGCCCTCTTGATCCCTAATCAAACCGCCACATCTAGCAAGCCCACAATCTCCGTTGCTAGCTCCATCCGTATCCAACTTCATCCAACCAATCATAGGAGGGTGCCAGTCAATCAATTTGATAGTTCTGTATCTGCTTTTGGTAATAATCTGAGCACTACTTAGTTGCTTGTAATCTCTTGTTTCCTTGCTGTAAAAAAAAATTAATTTATATTTATTCGTAAGTAGCATATAGAATAAAGGACAAAGAAAAGAGGGCATCATCTGCGGCAAACTATTTGTTGTATATTTGTATGATAAGTTTTTTTGTTATTATTATTATTATTATTAATATTATTATTATTATTATTATTAGGGGGCATTATTTTCCGGCTTTGTCGGTGACTAATCTACTCCTGGTTGGCCAAGTGTATTCGGCTTTGCTGGTACATGTGGCTCTCCCCTCCCAATAGAGTTTGTTTTTGCCACATACTTCCTTAAAGGAAAGGAAGTATAAATTAAGGGTTCGATTTACTCATCTTCTCTTTTCCTGGTTTTATTTCCACATATTTCTTTTGAAACTAAAAAGACAATAGCAAACAGAATCAATATTTCTTGTGAAAATGACATACATGATTTTCACTACTTTCAAAAATGCATTCTCTTTTAGCTAGTTCTCTACTTATCATAATTGTTTACTACAAAAGTCTATTTATGAGGGACTAAATTTCCGCCACAAGAATGTGTCACATTTACTACATAAGCCTCAAACCTTTACAAGTAATATTTGGAAAGTGTGACAAAGGGTCAATTGAAAAACATGGTCTATTTAACAATTCCTATGGATGTTTGTTAATACAGTTTAGGGTCCTTTCTGGGCCTAAAAAATGGGCCTAAGCCCAGAAATGGCGACATCGTGACAAAATAAAAGTGTACAGTAGTAATAGAGTACACTAAGACAGCTCAACAAAATGAACCAATCAAGTGATGACAAGTGGCACCAACTATCTCTCTCTGTTAACTTGCAACCGGTTGAGCAGGTGGCTCAATCTACTTTACCATTTCTTCAAGTAACAAAGATTAGTAAAGTTAGTTAAGGTCTTGTAAAAGTTAGTTTAGAAGTTGTTATGACTTTGCAATCTGTTGCAAGTCTTGATTCAATTGAAGTGTATAAATAAACATTCTGTAAATCATATTATCAATCAATGAAGTATTTCAGTTTATCTCTCTAATATGGTATCAATCGCCAACGATCCGTGAATACCATCGCTTCCGCCTCAACCTCGCAAGCTTCGTCCATGGCGAATTCTTCGCCGAAACAAGCAATCGTCTCAACTGAAACCAACAACAATGTCTTCGCCTTAAACAATCTTCCTCCTCATGGCTTCGCTTCTGCTCCAAAGCTTTCAATCAAGCTGGAAGACAAAAACTTCCTTCTTTGGAACCAACAAGTCGAAGGAATCATCACCTCCTTCAAACTCCATCGATTCTTGGTCAATCCACAAATTCCGCAGCAATATGCATCTGAAACAGATCGTGCTGCGAACAATTTCACCGATGAGTATGAACGATGGCTCGTTCAAGATCAGATGCTGTTTACTTGGCTTCTTTCAACACTATCAGAAGCGGTCCTTCCTCGTGTTCTTACATGCAAGCACGTGCACCAGGTTTGGGATCGAATCCATCAACATTATTATTCTCATCTCAAGGCTAAAATTCGTCAATTGAGATCGGAATTGAAGAACACCAAGAAAGGGGAACGAACCATCTCCGAATACCTAATGCGCATCCACACCATAGCTGACTCACTTCTTTCCATAGGTGAAAACATTTCCGATCAAGACAAGATCGATGTAATTCTAGATGGATTGCCGGAGGAATACAATCCCTTTGTAATGATGATATATGGAAGATCCGATACTTCATCAATTTCTGATATTGAAGCTTTGCTTCTTGTTCAAGAGGCTCAATTTGCAAAACATCGCCAAGAGCTCTCTACTACAGCTGTTAGTGCCAATCTTGCACACGCCTCTTATGGTTCTCGTGGGAATTTCAATGGTTACCGTGGTCGTGGTCGCAACAATCGAAACCGTGGTCGTGGGCGCAGTTCTGGCAGGGCTCCCTCTTCTCCACCAAGCACTAGTTCAAGACCATCTTGCCAATTATGTGGCAAATATGGACATGGTGCAATAGATTGTTGGCACAGATTTGATGAATCGTACACCAATCAAAATGAGGCAAGTTCTTTTCAGCAGAAGCAGGGCAAGAGTGAAGGGAATCACAAGGACCAGAGGTCTTCCCAACGTGCTTCTTCAGATCCTCATGTCCATTATGCTGCAACTGGTGAAGAAATTCCTGCATCCAACCTAGAAGAGGATTGGATCAAGGACACAGGTGCGTCACATCATGTAACACCTCACATACACAATTTTGACACTAGCACACCTTATAGAGGCACTACACAAGTCTCTATGGGCAATGGTCACAAAGTACCAATCAAAGCAATTGGTACAGTTAGCTTTGCATCACCATTTAATCCATCAATCATTCTTAGACTCAATAAATTGCTGCATGTTCCTTCAATTTCAAAGAACCTGCTTTCTGTGTCTAGATTCACCAAAGATAACAAAGTATACTTTGAGTTTCACACAAACTATTGTCTTGTTAAATCACAGGTAACTAAACAAGTTCTACTCAAAGGAGTAAAAGGCCAAGATGGACTCTACTCCTTCAAGAAATTTCCTTTTCATGTTGCTATTAGGCCTAGAGTTAAGATTAGCTCATTGAATAAAACTAGGTGTAAATCCTCTGCTGTTGTAAACACTGTTTCTGTTGCACATTCAAATTCTGACAGCTCAACCTGTGCTCTTAGGAAATTTAATCTTTGGCACTCTAGGTTAGGGCATGCCAATACAAATGTTGTGAATTCTATTCTAAAATTGTATCAAATTTCTTTGCCTAATAAAGCTGATCTTTCACTTTGTAAATCATGTTGTATTGGGAAATCACATAGACTTCATGCATCAGCATCTCAAACTAAGTACACTCAACCATTTGAACTCATTCATTCTGATTTATGGGGGCCCTCCCCTTCACCATCTAAATCTGGCTATAGATACTACATAGCATTTGTTGATGCATTCACTAAGTTTACATGGATATATTTTCTGAAAACCAAGTCTGATGCACTGCTGGCTTTTACCAAATTCTATGCTTTAATTAACACACAACACAACACTTCACTCAAGGCTGTTCAAACTGACTTTGGAGGGGAATTTAGACCCTTCACAGAGTTACTCACCTCAAAGGGTATTATCCATAGACTTACTTGCCCCCACACCTCACATCAAAATGGCACAGTTGAAAGAAAGCATAGACAAATAGTTGAAATGGGACTCACCTTGTTGTCTCATGCCTCACTGCCTACTTCTTTTTGGGATCATGCTTTCACCACAGCTACTCACCTTATCAATAGATTACCTACATCCAGTCATCCTAAATTCATCTCACCATATGAGTCACTGTACCACAAACAACCTGATTACACATTGTTAAAAGTATTTGGCTGTACCTGTTACCCTCTTTTACGACCATATAACAAACACAAACTAGAAAATAGGAGTTCTGAATGTGTCAACTTGGGATTATCTCCACAACATAAAGGTTACAAGTGTCTTAGTTCAGATGGGAGAATCTACATTACAAAAGATGTTCTCTTTGATGAAACACAGTTTCCCTACACCAAATTATTCACAGACACTCCCAACTACAGCCAAGAACAGTTCACTGACTCACACCATGTCATTTTCTTACCACCCCCACCAACCAACACAGAAACTACTTCACCTTCCCTCACTCCTAATGAGCCTCACTTAAATGAACCAATCTCCAACACACCTGCCTCATCTGAACCTCAAACTCAAACCTCCTCACCCACAGTTCCTACTGAAATACCACCACAAGTGACAAACAACCCACCCACAAGTGGCACCAACTATGATCAAGCACCTACACAACCTGTCACAACATCACAGCACCCTATGGCCACAAGATACAAAACTGGCAAGCTCAAACCTAAGGTATTCTTAACAGTGACAGAACCAACATCAGTGAAACAGGCCCTTCAAGAACCAAACTGGCATGAGGCAATGCAACTTGAGTATGACACTTTGATCAAAAATGGAACTTGGACTCTGACCTCATTACCACCACAGAGGCAGGCCATTGGCTGCAAGTGGGTGTTCCGTGTGAAGCAAAATCCTGATGGCACCCTTAACAAGTGCAAAGCACGATTGGTGGCCAAGGGATTTCACCAGGTTCATGGTAAAGACTATAGAGAAACATTCTCACCAGTGGTGAAGCCTGCTACCATTCGGATTATTTTAACTCTTGCACTCACTTACAAGTGGGAAATGCAACAGATTGACATCAACAATGCCTTTATCAATGGGCATCTCAGTGAAGAAATCTATATGAAGCAACCTCCTGGCTTTGTGAGTCCTGACAAAAATCAAGTTTGCAAACTCCATAGAGCATTATATGGCCTCAAGCAGGCACCAAGAGCCTGGTATGAGAGGCTGACCAGTGTTCTTCTGGGCTTTGGATTTCATACAAGCAGATGTGATCCATCACTCTTCATCTACACAAGAAAGGGTGTCACTCTCTATGCACTAGTCTATGTGGACGACATAATCATCACAGGATCATCCAAATCTCTCATTCATGATCTAATCTCTAAGCTGAATCAGACATTTGCTCTTAAGGAACTTGGCAAGCCAGATTATTTTCTTGGTCTTGAGGTAAAAACTCTCCCTAATGGCTCTCTACTTATGACTCAAACCAAATATATCTTAGATTTGCTACAAAGAGCAAATATGAGTGATTGTAATGGTGTGCCCACACCCATGCTTGCCAATCTGAAATTAAGCAAACATGGAGCAGACATTCTCAAAGACCCACACCAGTACAGGTCATTAGTAGGAGCTTTGCAATATATTACTTTGACACGTCCAGAAATAGCATTCAGTGTCAATAAACTTTGCCAATTCCTGTCCTGCCCACTTGAGACACACTGGCTTGCAGTAAAGAGACTACTAAGGTATCTTAGTGGTACACTATATCATGGCTTGCACCTCCAACCAGCCTCTCCTGACACCAAGTTTTCATTAAGAATTTACTGTGATAGTGATTGGGGGAGTGACATAGATGACAGGCGCTCTACCACAGGTTTATGTGTCTTTTTGGGCCCAAATCTCATCTCTTGGAGTGCCAAAAAGCAGACATTGGTTGCTAGGTCCAGTGCTGAGTCCGAATACAGAGGTATGGCACAAGGCACTGCTGAACTACTTTGGATCCAATCATTGCTTGATGAATTACAGGTGGCTCATCAGCTCCCAACACTGCTATGTGACAATTTATCAGCTGTGTTGTTGGCTCACAATCCTATTCTTCACTCAAGGACAAAGCACATTGAGATGGATCTTCATTTTGTTAGGGAGAAGGTCATAGCCAAAACAATGGCCATCAAGCATGTCCCTGCATCAGCTCAAATAGCAGATATTTTGACCAAGCCTCTTGGCTCCTCTGCCTTCATTAATCTCAGACACAAGCTCAAGGTTCACTCCCTCCTTGATCTTGACAGGGGAGTAATATAGTACACTAAGACAGCTCAACAAAATGAACCAATCAAGTGATGACAAGTGGCACCAACTATCTCTCTCTGTTAACTTGCAACCGGTTGAGCAGGTGGCTCAATCTACTTTACCATTTCTTCAAGTAACAAAGATTAGTAAAGTTAGTTAAGGTCTTGTAAAAGTTAGTTTAGAAGTTGTTATGACTTTGCAATCTGTTGCAAGTCTTGATTCAATTGAAGTGTATAAATAAACATTCTGTAAATCATATTATCAATCAATGAAGTATTTCAGTTTATCTCTCTAATAAGTAGTATCCATGAGTTATTTCTTATAAATATCCCGCGCACTCTCTTGTCCTGTCTTGTGTACATTGTTCTGTCTAGTTTTGTCTTTCTAAACTAAACAATGGATATAGAAGACCAAAAGGAATCTCTCCATTTTCCCTTGGTAAATTTCTCAGTTGAAGATGATGGACTCATATCTGATAATATCATACAACGAAACAATGATAAGACAATAGAAAGAGCAGAAGTCTATGAAGAAGTGAGGAAGCAGTTATGGCTGGCAGGGCCTTTGGTTTCTGTGTGCTTACTAAATTATTCCCTTCAAATTATATCTGTAATGTTTGTAGGCCATCTCGGCCAATTGTCTCTCTCTGCTGCTTCAATG
This sequence comes from Astragalus glycyphyllos, assembly GCA_963573325.1. Lineage (NCBI taxonomy): Eukaryota > Viridiplantae > Streptophyta > Magnoliopsida > Fabales > Fabaceae > Astragalus > Astragalus glycyphyllos. The sequence continues at coordinate 84,207,905 of OY754310.1, forward strand.
GCTACTTCTTTTGCTTCAGTCACTGGTTTTAGCTTATTGGTAAGTAACTAGCTAGCTTATGATTGACAACTTCACAATGACTAATTTCATTTTAGATTTTAGACTAAGCTCCCCAATTAAGTACTTCTACTTACACTCTCTTTTCTACTTCAGCTTTAAACTATATGAAAATAATAAGTCAGTTTCTAAAGGTTGTGAAATTCATAGTTTTATAAATAGTCCCTTAAGTTCTATAAAATCGGTCAGTCTCGTTAGTCCCCACACGAGACTATCTGTTTGTAAAACTTAAGGACTTAATTTGATGAAATACACAAACTTTAGAAACTATTTATTATTTCCATATAGTTCAGGATGAAGTAGAAAAAATGGTGAGAGTTTACTTTAGAGACTAAATTGGGATTAAGTTTAATGTGACTCTGCATTTTCCCCCTAAAGTAAAATGAAATTGTAACTTCATCACTAGTTAAGTTTAATGTGACAGTACATTTGTTATTTGTTTGTTGAAATAGGTGGGAATGGCAAGTGCAATGGATACCTTGTGTGGACAGTCATATGGGGCAAAGCAGCACCGTATGTTAGGAATATACATGCAAACTGCAATGCTAACTCTTATGATTGTTAGCATACCCCTTTCTGTTATTTGGACAAACACAGCATCCATTCTAATTTCCCTTGACCGAGATCCTGAAATATCCACAGAAGCTGGACAATATGCTCAGCTTATGATACCAAGTCTTTTTGCCTATGGTCTTATTCAATGCCTCAACAGATTCTTGCAAACTCAAAACATTGTATTCCCAATGATGATTAGTTCTGGAGTTACTGCTTTACTACATGTTCTTATATGTTGGATTATGGTATTTAAATCTGGATTTGGGTATAGAGGAGCTGCTATAGCAAATGTTATATCTTATTGGATAAATGTCTTGATCCTCATACTATATGTCAAGTTTTCTCCTTCTTGTTCAAAATCTTGGACTGGATTTTCAATTGAGGCATTTCATGGAATTCCCTCTTTTCTTAGACTTGCAATCCCTTCAGCTGTTATGGTTTGGTACTATACTCTATTCATAAAATTTCATCAAATCTTAACTAGTGATGAAGTTACATTTCATTTTATGTTTTGTTTAAGGTTCTGATTTGTTGTTTTTTCCAACTTTTTTTAAAAACAGCTTGGAAATGTGGTCATTTGAAATGATGATTCTCCTTTCTGGACTTCTTCCAAATCCAAAGTTAGAAACATCAGTGCTTTCTATTTGGTTAGTTAGTATTATATTGAACATTTATTTCAATACTTGACAATATTTTATTGGTTTATATTTTGAAGTGCTTCACATATATACTTGACATTTTCTGGTTAACTACTAGTCTGAATACTTCAACAACTGTTTGGATGATCTCCTTTGGACTCAGTGGAGCTGTAAGGTGAGAGCGATTATGCTAAACACTCACAGTTATGCAGTAAACTCACCAATTTTCTGAAGTGAATTCTCCCTCCTTTGCCTTAAAACTTGTCCCTTGCTTTGTAGTTAGAGTAATCAGTAATATGTTGCATGACTCTTTGTAGCACTCGGGTCTCAAATGAACTAGGAGCTGGCCATCCACAGGCAGCGTGCTTAGCTGTGTATTTTGTCTTTGCTATGGCGATTTTAGAAGGCATCATTGTTGGGACAGTGATGATATTAATACGCAATATTTGGGGCTATGCATATAGTAGTGAAGTTGAAGTGGTCAAATATGTAGCAATCATGTTGCCTATTCTTGCAGCATCTATTTTCCTAGATGCACTTCAGTGTGTTCTTTCAGGTTTTTCTACTTCTTCTAGTCCTATTTCTTTTATCCGTTATTCTTATAAATAAGATCAGAGGGAGTATCTAATAGAAAAAGAATCTACAATAGTGTATGTAGCTAATTATTTCGAGTAATCTTCGTTTTGTCGATTCTGATGCAGGTGCAGCTAGAGGATGTGGTTGGCAAAACATAGGTGCATTCATTAATTTAGGATCATACTATTTAGTTGGGATTCCATCAGCCATCTTATTTGCTTTTGTGATGCACATTGGTGGGAAGGTAAAATAAGTCGTTTTTTTTAATAAGTCTTCTGGCATTTGTAATTTTCATGACAAATTTTATTTTAATTTGTATAGGGTCTTTGGCTGGGGATTATATGTGCACTTATTGTTCAAGTGTCATGTTTTCTGATCATTACAATACGTACTGATTGGGAGCAAGAGGTTAATTTCTGAAATCTTGTTATATCTCATGCTTCTTCTTGTTCTTCTTTGTTATTGGTTGTGCTCTAGGGCCTAGGGGTGTTCTTTCATTTTTCAGGCAAAGAAGGCTAAAGAAAGAGTCTATGATTCAATGAGAGGAGGAAGCATACTCTCATGAGCTATATGATATTTCATGAGAGAGGTGGGAGTGGCACCATGGAGCAAGAAGAGGGGAGAAGAGAGATTGAGAAGAAAACCATTAGAAGAGTAAATATAAGATTTACATGTTCAATGAGTAAAACTCTCAATCTGGTCCTCATATGATCACTCTCTCTCCAATTTGATCTTTTAACTAAAGAAATACAATAAATAGTTCCTAAACTATTTTAAATCCGTCAAATTAGTTTCTTAAAATAAGAGAGAGAATGATAGTTGAGGGACTGATTTGATGGATTTAAAATAGTTTAGAGACTATTTATTGTATTTCTATAATTGAGGAACCAAATTGAAAAGAGAGTGATAGTATATGAACAAAATTGAGGATTTCATATAATTGCTCATGGAAGTTAATCTTACAGGTTTTGCTACCAACATCATAAGACAAGATGAATAAGCAATAAACTAATTTAGGGGATTTGTTCAGGTTTTTGACATGGCAACATGCTGTCTTTGAGGATAGTAGGTGGCACTGGTAATATGGTTGAGCGCTGAACTCTGCTTTGAGCTTTCCTTGCCTAATAAACAACAAAAGTTCTGTAAATGCAGAAACAAGACAGAGAGCAATTGTTTGAGGATAAAAAATCAGCACATAAAAATTGTTTGAGAAATTCAGAAATTGCTTACTTCTTCCTCCCAGTTAGTTCGAATTGTAAAAACAGCATAAAATAACACTTGCACAATAAATGCAGAAATGATCCCTAACCACAGCCCCTATATATTTGACAGGAAAAAAAATATAGTAAGTAAAAAACACAATCCAATTATATACATTGTAGCACAAACACTTTAGGTTGAAGACGTGTCCGGACACCGACACCTGCACTAACACTTCAATTACTTCTATTATTCAAATTATTATCGGTGTCTACGTGTTTGTGTTAGTGTCGTGTCTCTCCACATAGAATAGTAGATTTTACCTTGGCTCTCAAGTGTAGAAAAAAATGCTAATAGGACAGCAGAAGGAACACCAACAAGATAAAATGAGGCAAGGTTAACATAGGCACCAATCTTCTGACACCCACATCCTGAAAGGATACCTGTTTTTGTGTTGTGTACAGACACAACAAACAATTGAAGCTGTAAGAGTTGGTCTCATTGTAGTGTACATGTGCAAAGCACAAGATAAAGGGAGGGTCACCTTACCAGAAAGTGCACTTTGGATGCCATCTAGGAAACTGGAAACAGCCAAAACTGGCATCATTGCTGATAAATATCTTATTACTTGTTTGTCATTACTATATATGTGTCCCCACACATTCCTCAGTAGAACCATTGTTAATACCAAAAACACACCTTCAATGAAGGCTGTGGATAATGCCACTCTAACTGCTAATCTTGCACCTTCTGGATTTCCACCCCCCAGTTCATTAGACACTCGTATGCTGCTTGCAAATTAATCATCAAATCCAGTGGTTACACAATCACAAAGATATTGAAAAATATTAAACTTTGGTTGTACTGCAATTGTCCAATTACATCATCTTTATCTTTGAATGCTCTTTATTTATAAATTATTTTTACACCTTATCTTGTCTCTAGTCTACGTGGAATTTGGATTCCTTACAATAAATTACACCCCTAAAGAGTCTGGAGTTATGTGCTTTGATTTCTATAACTGTCATAAATAAGATTAGGTATATAACACATAAATAGGACAAAAAAAATAGTATTTTATTGTTGCGTCTCTGAGAGCACCAAATCGACCCCTTGTGTCTCATACTAGCTTTATGCCACCAGACCAACGGTGTCGATTAAAAAAAGTATATTATTTCGTTAAATGAGCAATTGAGCACAAATAAATTACCTAACAGCAGCACTGCATCCAAAAGCAATCATCCAAGCTAGACCAAATGTATTGAGGCTGGATGGAACCCACAATTAGTAGTGACTAAGAAATAGACAGTAATAATTCTCAATGTGTATGTTTAAAGTTCATAATATATAATGTACTAACCATATTGAAAGCACTGAAGTTTCCAATGCTGGGTTAGGGAGAAGACCAGACATGAGAACCACAAGTTCAAATGTCCACACTTTCAAGCTGTTCAATGTCAATATCCAACATCAGATTCTTGATCAGTAAATTACTACTATTTATTGTGGGGAGTTTAAAAAAATTACTTACCATAGCATAAGAGCAGAAGGGACGGCAAGTTTAAGAAAGTCAAAGTGATTATGCAGTGCTCTCCTTGAAAAGCCAGTCCAAGATTGTTTACAAGAAGGAGAGAACTTAACATAAAGAGAAATCAATAACACATTTACCCAATAAGATACAGAATTTGACAAAGCAGCCCCTCTACTTCCAATTCCAAATTTGAAAAGCAAAAGCCAACACAAAAATGTGTGAACCAAAGCTGCAACTCCAGAAGTGATCACCATTGGTAGAACAATGTTTTGTGTTTGCAAGAATTTGAGAATGCACTGAAGAAGACCATATGCAAATAAACTTGGAATCATGAAACGTGCATATGAACCAGCTTCTTTGGATATTGCTTTATCTTGGTGCATAGCAACTAGAATTGGTTCTGTATTTACCCATATGATAGCAAGAAAAACACTTGCAATTAAAACAACAAGCATCGATCTTTGCATGTGTATTCCTAGCATATGATACTGTTTTGCTCCATTTGATTGACCACAAAATGTGTCCAATGCACTTGCCAATCCCATCTGATATATAATATAATAATATTATTAATCATGTAATCATGCATGCTTGATTTTAAAAAAAATATGGATCATCAAGTATATGTATATGTATATATAGAATGTACCAGTAAGTTGAAGCCAGTGAGTGATGCAAAGGAAGTGGCCATGGAAGCACCAGAGAGAGGTAGAGTACCAAGATGGCCAACAAACATAACAGAAATTGTTTGGAGACTGTATTGTAGGATTCCAATTGAACAGAGAGGGAGTGCTAACCATAGCTGCCTCTTCAATTCCTTTATCACTTCTTGTCTCATCTTGTTTCTTTTCTCTGTTTTTCCTGTTCTTTGTAACTGTAGCTTGTTGGGGACTATGTCTTGTTATATATATATATATATATATATATATATATATATATATATATATATATATAAGGGTGTTTCTACTTTACCATTATAAATTAAAGGTTATTTGGTATAATTGTTTTTTAATTAATAATTGAGCCATATTTTTTTTAATTATATGAACTATTTGTAAACTCTGGGTATGTTTGAAGAAGTGCAACTTCATAAAAAGAAATATTATTTTTTATGAATGAGAAATATTTTAATTTTCTAAATATATTTTAAAAAATATTTAATACTCATTATTGTTTGTAATAAAAGCTTTGAAATTATATTAAAAATTATTTAACTAAAATGTATAATGGAAAAATCATTAATATAAAGTTTCAACTTTTAAAAAGTTTATTTTTCATATCATTGACATTTTAACATTTTCTAATTTCTTATACTTTTGTTAAAAATAAATACAACCGAATTAAATTAAATATATTATTCAAATTTTGTAAATATTTTTTTAAAAAAATTGATATTCATTTTTGTTTGTAATGAAACCTTTAAAATTATATGAAAAATTATTTAACTAAAGTTTTCGTGTAAATTCATTAACATAAAGTTTCAAATTTTAGAAAAGATTATTTTTCATATCATTAACATTTTGACAATTTATTAATTTTTAAAATATAAATACATCCCATATAAATTAAATATATTCATTTGTTTTTAATATTTTATCTCATCATATCATTTTTAATATATTAAATTACTACATTTTATTTAATAAAAATAATAATATTACATTGTACCCAAAAAAAAATATTACAGTTTTAATTAAAATATAATTCATTTAAAATCGTTTAAAATGCGAGTCTATGACTTGTGGAAAATGGAAACTGAAACTGCTTACGTTTTTGCAAATTCGAAACAGCAAGTGAAACAAAACAATTCGTATTTTATTTCCATCTCTATTCTAAGAATATCTTCTTTTTTTTGACAATTCTAAGAATATCTTATATACTTTTTATCTGGTACTACTATCAGTTTTCCATGCTATCTCATAAGTAGGGGTGGGAATAGGTCGGGCCGACCGACAGGGGCCTACGGCCCAGCCTACGTCAGGCCAGGCCAGGTCAGGCTTTTTTATTTAAACAGATAAGGCTTAGGCTTTTTTAAAAGCCTATTTAGCTAAAAAGGCCAGGCCACAGGCTATTGAAAAAGCCTTTTAGGCCTATCAGGCCGGCCTATTTAAATAAAAATAAATAATATTATTATTATTGTATTAAATTTTGTATTTCATTTAAGTCATAAATTTGCTAATATTTCATGTTAATTTAAACTATTACATCCATTTTTGACAAATTTAAAGTTATTATTATAAAATAGAATTTAAATAGGATGTCATATAAAATAGAACAAAATTTTATTAATCTATTAGCTTTTTTGTTATTTACAAAAAACATACATCACTTAAAGATTATAGGTTTTTGTAAAAAAAATTGTAAAATAGGCTTCTAAATAGGCTATCAGGCCTTGTCAGGCTTTCACAAAGGCCAGGCCAGGCCTAAAAATTGGGCCTATGATAGGCCACAGGCCAGGCTCAGGCCTAACGCTTTCAACGCAGGCCAGGCCCAGGCCAAGCAAAGCCTAGCTCGGCCCAGCCTATTCCCACCCCTACTCATAAGGCCGCGTTGGTTTCTATACATTTTTTTTAAATTGAGAAATTTGATGTGTTGTTGTTGGTTATTCCGTCGCCAAAAGGAGAGTTTATGGCATATTCAATAAAATTGTTATAGTATCAAAATGCATCAAACTATATGCAATAAGTATATTCCATATATAAATATAAGTATAACAACAAACAATAACATAAGATAACATGTAAAGTTTCTCCAACAACACTTAGAAGTAAAATAATTATTTATAATAATAATAAATGTTTATAAAACTCAATACAAAGACTTACAGAAAATAATGTTAGACAAACGTAATATTTTTCAACTAGACTCAAAACAAAATAATCATTTATAAACAACAAAACTATTTATAAAATCAATATTTGTTCAAAGAAGATGAAATTATAATGACAACATTTCAAAAGCAAAATAATCTTTTATAATTAAATGAAGACATTTAAAAAATTTAAATTTACTAAAAGAATGTTAAGAAACAAATGTAAGAAATGTAACTTTAGAAAGAAGAAAGAGCCATTAAAATTATGATGAATAACGATTGGACACAATTAAAAAAAAAGAAATATACTAGTAAGTTGTAACAAAAACAAAACAAAACAAATATACTTTTGCAATTCTTTAATATAATTTTGGATTTTGCGCTTCTTTATGGAAAACTCAAACAAAACCAACTTGATATTGAAAGGTTTGTTGTATCGGGCGCACAGATGATGCATCAAAATATTAATTTTTTAAAATATAAAAAGCTACCTTTTTTGTACTCATAAATTATAAAGATAAAAAATCAAAGCAAATAACATATGTTTTTTAAAATAGACATTCGGTATACTTAGTCACTTGGTGCTCTAGCATGGTTGGTTTGGGTTAGATTTTTGATTGGCTCGAATTTACCTGAATCATTGAACACCCTAACTTAAAGTCATTTGGAGCTAGAGACAACATTTACTGAAGAAGGCAAGATACACTGAAGTTTGGAATTGATCAAGTATTTGTTGTGTCTCTGCAGTTGCGTGCAGAGAATACTCAATTTATAAATATTTACACGAATGTTGATTTTTGAGGGTATCTGATTCAAAAATTAAAACTCTTTACAAATAGCTAAAAGATAACATATGCTTTACAATTGATTGTTAGGCCTAGCACAATTGGTTGTTATGCTGCATACTTTTGTGGTTATCTGAGTTCGAATTCGGATCTCTACTCTGTAATTCGTATTTGTGAGTTTACGGATGTTACTTGCCACGCAGATGCTATTTTAAATAAGCGCTTAACGAACCTTTTCAGCGCTGCTACACTTCTTTCTTGTAACGAATTTGGAGGGAAGTGTGAATTGATTAGCAGCATCTGTGAAACATGTTACTTACCATTGCCAAACCAACTTACCACTTGCAGACAAGACAACTACCATAAGATAAAACAACACTCATTAAATTCGTTGGGACCATTATGTCTGTCTACTCACATAACATATCCATTTCCAAATTTGTCTTACCCACCAATTCAATTCATCGCCATGCACCGCTCATCTTTTATCCTCCACAAATATCCAATTCATCACATTTTCATGATTCACAAATATTAAGTACCACTCATTTCCACATTACTGTCCATAACATGCATATATAGTTATATACTTCTAATTCCAACCATGTGACCGACCATCTTATCTTCTCATCATCTCAAGAATATGGCAAACAATAATCCCAATGCTCAGATTCTTGAAGAACTAGAGGCTCTAAGTGAATCCCTTTACAAAACACACACATCCACCACAGCTCGAAGAACAGCTTCCCTTGTGTTACCACGAACTACTACTGTTCCATCCATTGAAGATGACAATCAGACAACCAAAGTTGATGTTGAAACCAGCACCAAACCTCGATCCCGTCGCTTGTCCATGTCTCCATGGAGATCAAGACCAAAGCTTGAAGATCAAAATGGAGTTTCTACCATTGCAGAAACCAAAGAGTTAAGTTGGGTTGGTGAGAGTAATAACAAGAATGAGAGTAATGAGAAGAAAGGGATTTGGAAGTGGAAGCCAATACGTGCACTTTCACATATTGGAATGCAGAAACTAAGTTGTTTATTCTCTGTTGAAGTTGTAACTGCTCAAGGCCTTCCTTCTTCAATGAATGGACTCAGACTAGCTGTTTGTGTTAAGAAGAAAGAAACAAAAGAAGGTGCTGTTAAGACAATGCCATCACGTGTCTCACAAGGTGCTGCTGATTTTGAAGAGACCCTTTTTGTAAAGTGCCATGCTTATTACACCAACAACAATAATAATAAGACTCTTAAGTTTGAGCCACGGCCCTTTTGGATATACCTTTTTGCTGTTGATGCTCAAGAGCTTGATTTTGGGAGAAGTTCTGTGGATTTGAGCGATTTGATTCGAGAGTCTATTGAGAAAAACCAGCAAGGTTCGCGAGTTAGGCAATGGGACACTACTTTTGGGTTATCTGGTAAGGCAAAAGGAGGAGAACTTGTTGTCAAACTTGGTTTTCAAATCATGGAGAAAGATGGAGGAGTTGAGATATATAATAGTAGTAGTAGTAGTCCAATAGAGAATTCAAAGTCTGGCAGCAAGTTTAGTAGTTTCTCATCTTCTTTTGCTCGTAAACAATCCAAGTCATCCTTCAGCATGCCTAGTCCTAGAATTAAAAGCACGTGGACTCCTTCACATTCAAGTGCTGGAGCAGCATTAGGAGGTGACATTCAAGAAATGGATCATTTGAATCTTGATGATCCAAACCCACCAGTTCAGGATTCCTCTTCTGCTACACAGAATCAGAAAGCTGGTGAGATTAAAGAACAGGTGGAGGATTTTGATCTTCCGGATTTTGAAGTTGTCGATAAAGGGGTTGAGGTACAAGAGAAGGAAGAAGAAGAAGCAGAAGAAGGTGGTGGGGAATCTGAGAAGCCTGTAGAGGAGAAACCGGTTTCGGACGAGGTTGTGAAGGAAGTAGTGCATGATAATTTGCACCTTACTAGATTGTCTGAGCTTGATGCAATAGCTCAACAGATAAAAGCTCTTGAGTCAATGATGGGAGATGATGATGGTAATGATAATAAGTTTGTGAAACTAGAGGAAGAGCATGATCAAGCACAGAGGCTGGATGCAGATGAAGAAACTGTGACTAGGGAGTTTCTTCAGCTGCTCGAGGAACAAGACGGCGCAGGATACTTATTCAATCAACCTGAGATTCCACCTTTACAACTTGAAGAAGGAGAAAAAGATTCTCCTGAAGATGGAGGAGATTCCAAAGTATATCTACCTGACCTTGGAAAAGGTTTAGGTTGTGTGGTTCAAACAAAGGATGGTGGCTTTTTGGCTTCCATGAACCCTTTAGATATTGTTGTGGCAAGAAAAGATACTCCAAAGCTAGCAATGCAGATGTCTAAGCCATTTGTTTTGACATCAAATGAATCCTTGAGTGCTTTTGAGTTGTTTCAGAAATTGGCTGGCATTGATCTTGATGAAATCAGTTCTCAGGTTTTATCAACCTTGATGCCTGTAGATGAACTGACAGGCAAAACAGCAGAGCAGATTGCTTTTGAAGGCATTGCTTCAGCCATCATACAAGGTAGGAACAAGGAAGGAGCAAGTTCCAGTGCTGCCCGCATTGTTTCTTTGTTGAAAAGCATGTCAATCAAAATGAGCTCAGGAAGGAGCGAACGAATATCGACAGGGCTTTGGAATGTTGATGAAGAACCAGTTACTGTAGAGAACCTTTTGGCTGTTTCAATGCAGAAGATTGAGTCCATGGCAGTTGAAGCATTGAAGATTCAAGCTGATATGGCTGAGGAAGAAGCTCCGTTCGATGTTTCCGCACTCAACTCAAAGAAAGGAGAAGGTGGGAAAAATATTTTGGCTTCTGCTGTTTCACTTGAGGATTGGACTAGAAAGAGTGCAGCAGCTGCAAGTTCTGAGGAAGAATCAGAAAGAGTGACACTGATATTGGTTGTCCAATTAAGGGATCCAGTGAGGCGCTATGAAGCAGTTGGAGGTCCTGTGATGGTGCTTATTCATGCTGGCAAAGAAGGGAATGAGGAAGAGGAGAAGTTTAAAGTAATGAGCATGCATGTGGGGGGTTTCAAGGTGAGGAGTACCACAAGAAAGAATGCATGGGACAATGAGAAGCAGAGACTAACAGCAATGCAATGGTTGGTTGCATATGGGTTGGGAAAAGCAGGAAAGAAAGGAAAGCTAGCATTGGCAAAGGGACAAGACCTTTTATGGAGTATTTCCTCAAGGATTGTGGCTGACATGTGGCTCAAAACCATGAGAAATCCAGATGTCAAGCTTGTGAAGTAATTAGTTATGCACTTATTGCTAAGGATTAAAGAAACAACGTTACAATCATGCATCATAAAAAGTTCAAACTTCAGGTCCACGTGACGAGTACTTTCTTTCTACACAACTGAGGCATTGCAGATTTGCAGCTGCCTATACCATTTGTGTTGATTTGTGAATACAACAATTGTGTAAATGTCATGCATGTCATTATTAGTTGTTTTTTGTTAAACCCAATAAAATTACTGAGTGATATACAGTGATTATTTTCATTTTGTTACTCTTTTTTTTTTCTTTCTCTTTTTGCCCCTTTCCGGGCTTTTCTTTTGCCTGTCGGTTCATATTTGTTGATTTGGTTGGATCAGATATAAATATAGAAGCATGTATTTTTGCCTTGCGTATAGAGAATATAGACAGCTGAAGTACCATGGAGCGTATAGAATTCGAACTCCGCTCCCAACATCCACATAGCACTTACGTGTGTTTTACCACTAGGCTATAGTCTTTAATAACGATAAATTAAGAAAAAACTGTTACGCTAAACTCAAGAAAGGACCCAGCATCAATGCAGATACCAACACATCTATGTTTCCATTGACACTCCTTCAATATCTCTGATCAAACATAACAAAAAAGTTGCCAGCAAAAATTTGACTTGAGATTCAATGGTCCAGAAACCATGATTCATTACTGCTTTAAAGCAAATCACAGTTCAAGCAGAAATTTCTCTGAATGAAACACATTATAAAGCATAAAATTCAGATTGACTTGTTCAATCATGTAATAGGACCTGATGGGGAATCTTTCTATTCTTCCTTTTCTTATATTACTTTGTGTCTTCTTCTCTTTAGTTGCTGAATAATTCTTTCCTCAGAAAATGTCTCAATCAAACTTCCACAACAATGGTCTACCATCACAAAAATATCATGAAACAAAAACTTCAATTTGAAGTATATACATTTCAGTTTCCTGGATTTTATGTATAGAACTATTTAGTACACAACAAGTAACCTCAACATTGACTGCTTAAAATTATCTACATGAATCTGTCTTTCCATTCAGTCAGAAACACAGAAGTAGAAAAAGAAAGACACTTAAAAAAACTAACAACAATCAAGCATTGACCTGACGACACCGACACCAAAATGCAGTGCCTCCACTTCGGCCTCGAGCAACAGCTATCTCCTCATCAACATAAAACCAGATGAAAAAAGGATCCTTGGAGTTTGGTTCCCTGTCTTCCTTTTGTCCTAGGCTGAACTGTAGAGGCTTTAAAGGTCCAACTTTTATTCGAATGTTCTCAAAAATGAAAGCCAGTATTCTGTTTTTCCATGAAAGTTTGCCTTCAAATGTTAATTGTCCAACTGGCCCAAGATACACACCATTTTCAATCCTCTTTCCCTAACAATTTATCAATATATAACTATCTCAATATTCTAACTTCAACTGAAGCAATCAGAAAACTATTCAAGCTTTTTCTCCTAAGAAAATACTTTAGACATAATTTGATGATTTGGTATATGCAAGGTTTACAAGAAATGAAACAAACAACAATAATACAGCCTTGCTAGCATGAGAAGATGCACTGAGGCAATGGAAACAACTTCAGTTCAAAACTCATCAATACTGAAGGCAGATGAAGGGTTCTTTTAAATTTTTTCCACTAGATGAAATATAGATAGGATCATATGAAAGAGACTTACAGCAGCATCAAACCTCTGGATAGCTGTGAGAGGAAAATATCGACCACCATTTAATTTTTTCTAGAATTCAGCACAAAACTATAGTGAGTAATAGCATGAATTGCTAAAGGTAGTTTAAACTTTAAACAAAGATTAAACCAAAAGAAGATAAACAAAAATAAAATGATAGAAATATGTTAAAAACCTTTGCAGTAAAAACAAGCATCCAGGTTCTCCCAGGGGATTCCTTTCCTCCAAGGGTATCAAGAAAACCAGAAGGATCAATTTTTGCTTTCTCAATGATGGATAGTGCAGAAAGAATATCCTCTGCTGCTACTTTTCTTGTCTTGGCTGCATTTTTCAATACCTTCACACTTTCCTCTACTTCCTAAGTAAATATAGAAATAAAAAATCAAAATAGAAACCCCAAAAAGAAAAATCAGATAAAAACAGGAAAAGAATCCGTGTATTACAAAATTGACCAAGTTTTCACAGTGAAATGTGTAAAGTGTTCGCTAAAGATTCAAATTTTAGCATCTAAATATATTCAATTTACTGAGAAACTAAACAAGGAATGCAAAGGAAAGGAAAAGAGCATAATACGGTTTTGGGGTTGTCGTCTTGAACGAGAAGTGGAGTTGAGGAAAGTTGGTCTTTTTCGGTGTCATCAAGGGTTGCTCTGGTTCGTGTTATTGGTATCCTGTGAGTGAGAGGAAAGGCATTCGAATGTGGTGAGAGTTTTGATGGTTTAAAGGATGATGGCAATGAAGCTGAATTTGGGAAGCAGCGACGGAAGGAAATGTGCAACACATGAACTGGTGCAGTGTGTGAAGTCATTGCCATTTCACAGTTCACTTCTGAACCATCATTTTTTGGGAGAAATTCATTAGCTTTCTCCTTCTGCGTTTAGCTGATCTCTGTTTATGTGGTCATCAAAATTCTATTCTCTTTATTATGATTAATATCAAGCATCAGAATAAGTGGACACCCCCAAACGCGTTTTCTCTTCCCGGTAAAAAAAAGACCACTTCGTACAACCCCTCTAAGTGGACACCCCAAACGCGTGAAAAGACCAAAATGTCATTATTTTTTTCTAGTTTCACGATGGTTCAGAGTACGGACTAGCGTGGTCTAAACCAGTAAAAACCAGTTATATATGAAATGGGGTATTTTGGAGATTTTGAGAGTGAGGAGGTGTCTACTAAGTAGCTAAGGAGTCGTACGAAGTATGGCAAAAAAAAAATGTTATGGCTCACAATGGGAGCTTTCTTCCGGCACCCCTAATTTCATCATTTCACTCCCCCCATTTATTAATTGGAAACCCTAAACTACCTCTCTCCTTCCCTTCCCAATCTTTTTTCCTCCAACCATCGGCCACCCTCAGTGCCCCTCCCCTACCTCGACCCCCTCTCACCAGCGCCCTAATCCCTCTTGTGTTGTCACCCTATTTTCCCTTACTGCGATCATGAGCGTCTTTATTTTTTCCTTTTTTAACTATCGAAAATTTGTTTGACTTTGCAATTTTGTTTGTTTTTATAATAAAGGAGTCTAATGGCCCAAAATTAATTACACAATTCAAATGAGGAGTATAAACTCCCGCAGAATAAGCAGCAACAAGAAGTCTAATATGGGGTTCATCAAACTTTAAGATACCACCCTCAAAGTCACATCTCAAGGAAGCAAGATCATAAACCACTTGATTTAGCTTCTCCAAAAACATGTTAAATTTCCACTATCCAACCAAACTAAAGAAGACTCTTAAGTCCTGATTCTTCTAACCATATTTCTACCAAGCACATTACCAACATTACCTTGAAGACATTTAACTGTAGGAAATTCATGAGTTATGAAAATTCGTTTGACCATTATAAATTTGGTTGAATTATCGAAAACTTACGTTGGTTAAACACCGAAAGTTTAACCACCAGAAGTTCCTTTCCAAAAAATAGGAAAAACACGACAATAAAAGATGTGGGACAGGGGGAGAGTCGCACAAGGGAGGTGGGATTTGGGATTTGGGATCAGAGGCGCTGGTTAAAGATTTAAATAATAAAAAAAAGATGGCAAATCCCCCTCTCCCTCAAGCCCATTTAACATGGTGTCAAAGTTATATTTTGCAGGCATTATGGGCGTTGGATTCAAACCCAGGTGGTGCATGAGAGTGAGCGATGATGAAGTTGCATGTGTCCCACATTGCTAGGTTTCATTAGTATGAATGAAATGCATTCGTTTTTGCTCGTCAAAAAGTATATCAAGAGCCGTTTCAAAAATTTATAAATAATCCAGTAATATATATACTTCAGGACCACATAGCAATACGTCATAGATCTTGACATATTTTGTTCATTGGTCGAAATATAGGGCGGCAAATCCAACTTGCAGTACCCAATTCTACAAAATCCCATCAAGTATACTCGGTAAATCATATATCAACATGATCAAATGAGCTGAGTAGAAAATTTGTTCAATTGTTGTTATTCTAAAATATGAGGGCATAAGATGCCACAGTAAATCATGTGGATTGATTCAAAACCATCCACTTCAATTGAATCTCAGGACTTACGGTTGGAAGCAGCCTAGCCAGACCTTGTACAAAGTACATGATGGGCACCAACGAGCAACAAATAACTCTTCATTAGTGAGTACTACCTCACAAGTAAAAAAGCAAAACAAACACCGAAATGAATATTATGGCAAACTCACGCTCTCAATTATGCTCCAATGCTGCCACTCCATTTGCTCTGAAGGAATTCCATCCTGTCCACCCCCAAAATCATATTCATGGTTAATAACAATAAACAAAGGCAGCAATCAAAAATCAAAATTAAGTTCTTAGTCAATTCCCTTAGAGTATGTTTGGGAGGGGAGGGGAAGAGAGGACTTGAAAAAGATTGGTCTATACTTTAATATACATTTTGAGATTTTAAAAAAAGAAAATAATTTGATAGATAACAATATAACATTTTTAATGACACTTGATTAATGTTTAGAGACATCTTATAACTTCCTCAATTAAGAACTGAAAAATATGCCCTCTCCTCCCAAAACCCCCTCCCAAACATACCCTTAAAATCAAAACTATTGCCATGCAAGCGACCCATGGCAATAACAAATTGATATCTCAGAGTCCGTATGTTACAGGTTTTTTTCTAAAAAAAGAAATTAGAAGTTTTCCATCAGTTTGTTGTTCTCTTTTAAAAAAATGAGAATCTAAAATGCATAATTCTTTACCTCAAGTCAAAATTGTTACAAACTTAGAAACCAGTGACTTTTCCCACAGCAACAGTTTTCCCTGCAGGACAAAATAAGTCGTAAGGCTTTGTACATATATTAACATCATAACACATTAGCAAGCAGAACGGTTTTTGTCTTAGTTATTACCTTCACTGCGAAGAGTGAACCTCCCTAGCTGTGGAAAATCAGAGAATTTCTCAATGCATATCATATTATTAACCTGCAAGCACACCACCAAACAAGATGTAAACAAACTTGCATGAATAAAAAGCCAAATGTTAACAAGTACCCTTGAGATGCTTGTTAAGAATTCGAAAAAAAGAGTATTGAATTGAAAATAAAACTTAAGTTCCAGTATATTAAATACCGTACTTTTCAATAAAAAAATGTTTATCTATTGATTTGATTTGATTTCTTAACGTCCATGGGCAATAATTAGCAAGCCCCAAATGAAAAAATGCAAAGACAAACTACCATCAGCAATGAATGCTTCTCTTTAAAACCTCAGAATCATTTTGCAAAATCATAATGAGGTAAAAACCTTATCATAGCCCTGCGATGCCCGTGGATGAACCTCAAGAATACGCTTTTGATACCATAGTAAAGAATGGAAAGGAGGAAAACTGGAAAAGGATTTGAGAGGAAGAGAAGAAAAAATGGGAATTACTTCAATGAATCAATAGTAGAGAGGTACAAGATAGTTATACTAGTTATCTATGAAGTACGGACTCTGACACGAACACCGGACACGGACACGCGGACACCGGTAATGTCCAAAATATAGGACACGGGGACACCGCATATATATAATTATTAATTTATTATAATTAAATAAAATATGAACGTTACCTATAAAAGATTTGAATTGAGCAACTTATTTCATAACAATAAAAGTTCTTAACAAAATAAGATAGTTTTTCACATTCATTTTTCATCTACTATATCGATAAGCTAAAAATGATGTAATCAAATTTAAAATTTTTAATCCCTTCCATGATTATCACTACTTTGACACTTCTTTAGCCTTTGTAGAAGTGTCTCAGAAGTGTTCAAGAAGTGTCTAAGATGTGTCGAAGCAAAGAAAAAAAAAGATTTTTTTGGGACACTTGTATTAGGTGTCGGACACGTGTCGTACGTGTGTCGTACGGGTGTCGGACACTGACACGTGTCGGACACCGGGACACGTCTAATCTTAGAGGTGTTTGTGCTTCATAGCTAGTCATAGAATATTTACGAACAATTGATTCTGCTAACAGAATATACGTGCTCAGCAGTCAACAGTTATGCTAATGTGACATAACATAACTATCAGTAACTGAGTTTAGGACTCTAGAACTCGAACTACTGCAGTGGCAGTGTTCTGGGCATAGGGCATGAGCTCGAGTATGCTCTTAGAAGAGGCTAATTCCATTACTGGAACCAGGTCACATGATGAGAATTCCAACCATTGTGTTTTTTTAATATTGTCCTCTAATAAAAAATTATAATAAGAAGAAAATTAGCTACCACATTCAGAATGTAAAAAAAAAAGGCACCTGAACACGACACATTACAACAGCCCCATTCTTCACAAAGAGAATTTTCTTTTTCATAGGCTTCTTTGTCTTTGGATCAATTTGTTGCAATAACTCAACAATCTCACATTCCTCAACTATAGAGTGGATGTGCAGAACAGCCTTGTATCCCGCAGTAAATATAGCCTACAGATTTTATTTGAAGAAGTTAATGTCCTTGATCAATACATTGAAACTATGGCTAACAACCAAGTACTGAAAAGAGTGGATACATACATTGTCCAGCAATTCAAGGATTGCCAACTGAGCAACAAACTCGGTAACTGCTGGTATTGGATTTGCTGCAAAAGGGAAAAACAAAGAAACCACATAAAAACACCAAGCAGCAAATATGTAAGAGGGCAAGGCAAAACCGTAACAAAATGGATCTCAATATTTAACTGATTATGGGGGGGGGGGGGGGAATTTTAGAGACACTACAATTAATGGATAGGTTTCTACTCCAAATAAAAACAAAACAATTTGCATCTGTTTGGAATAGGAACTGCAACGTAATAATAGTATCATGGCATACTATGAGGCTAAGCCTTTCATATCAAAACCAGAAGAAATGAAATACTACACAAAAAACTAGGTTTTACACATTGCAGCAAATTGCTAATTGTGTTTTCTAGACCACTTTTTGAATAAAATTTCTCTAATAACTTATAAAATGGAGGATGCTGCAATGCATCTTTCAAGTCCAGCACCCAAAATTAAATAAATGGGAGAAAACTCTTACCAATACTGGACAGGATGAACCCAGATAATATATCTTCCTCCTCAATACCAGCTAATCTAACGCGTAAATTTTCACCAGGTCCAGCACGTTTAACCCGATCTTCATCAATAAATATAGCAACAACTTTTACTTGAACCTAGAAATTAATGTGCAGTTGTCACCTTTTTCATTTTCAACCAATAGGAAAAAGAACACAAGGACAAAGCTCACAAATCACAACACTCCAAAAAGACTACCTTATTTGGCATGACCAACAAGGAATCTCCCTCCCGAACAGTACCAGATTCCACTTTACCCATAACAACAGTTCCCATGTCTTTGAATTTGTCAATTATAGGCATCCTGCACAGATCAGAAGTTCAAATTTTGTAAAAACAATTGAGCTTTAAAATAAAGAAATGATAAAGGACCCCTCTGGGAGGGAAAAGGAAGCCACAAAATTTTAAGAAATGCAACCTGAAGTGCAAACTTAGCCAAAAAGTTCAGCTTTAAATAAATAAATTATAAAGGACCTATGGGAGGGAAAAGGAAGTAACAAAATAATTAGAAATGCAATACCTGAAAGGACTTTTGGGATCTCCCAGAGGAACGTTGATAGCATCCAGGGCTTCAAATAAGCAGGGCCCATCCCACCATGAACAAGTACTTTTATCCATTCTTGTTTTTAAGTTTACACCCATCAGCCCCGATATTGGTAAAAACAAGACATCTGTTAAATAAAATAAATAGTAAAATAACTGTTTCCACAATCCATTAAACTGGTAGACATGAAAAAATATGAAACTAACGGTAGGAATGGATTTTTAAAAATAGGCATTCTGTGTCCATTTCTTCAGCTTTTAAAATCCCACACAACAGAGATAGATTGTAAAACAGGAAAAGAATAACCTTTGCATGACCTAAATACCCTCAGATCTCAATCCTTACTTCCCTAAAATGAAACAAACTGCTATTCATATTCCATAAAATAGGTCCAACGTCATTCTCGTGCTCAAGTTCCTTGAGAACTCAATACCCTGGAACCCAACCCTGATCAGCATTTTGCACAAAAAAAAACTACCAACCTTTCAGTCATCTAGGACATGTCCCAAGCTCCCGGGCATCCAGCAAGACATAACATTCCCCACTCTAGATGAGAACAAGAAACTTTTAGGAGTGAACTATGGAAGACAGTTTCTCACCCCCATCACGTTTATAAATCATAATAATATAAATCATGTTCCAATGTAATACAACATAACCCACCCACTACATATCATGCATACCAGTACTCAAAAATATTAAAAAAATGGATTAAATCAACAAGCAAAATAAAGTTCCAACACGTTCTCAAACAAATAAAAGGCATGTACCTTTCTTTACATTGTATCCTGATTGCTTTAGAAATGGAATCATCTTAGACTCGATTTCATCATACCTAATGGCACACGAGCAGCAACATACTTCATTACAATCCATGTAACCTCATAAAGACACAGAGAGAGAGAGAGAGAGAGACCTTTCTTTTGCCCAGTTAACTGTGGGATCGTCCATTTTATTGACAACAACAAGCAGTTTAGCCACACCCAGCGTTTTTGCAAGCTGGACGTGTTCACGAGTTTGTCCACCTCTCTCATATCCAGTTTCAAACTCTCCCTTCCGAGCAGAAATTACCTGATTGGTGGGGCATAGACACAGACAGGCAAAGAAAAATGCATCATCAAATGCTTGGAAAGAAACCTATACTGAAGATCAAGAAACAAAGAATCACATGTTACAGATCAACTAACCAACACTCCAATATCAGCTTGAGATGCACCACTAATCATATTAGGAACGTAGCTTTTGTGACCCTGCATAAACAATGTAATTTAATATTAAATGTTTTCTACATGTTAAACTAAAGATAAGAAAATAAGTAAGTGGAGAGAAGAATATCTGTCAGAGAAGGTCCTCTTAAGTAATCCAAAACAGAAGACTATTATTACTCTAGAGATTATGCATGTCTATGAGAAAGAGAAAGAAAACTGATCTAAGGAGAATTAAGTAATACATGCAATACATATACTCACAGGTGCATCCAAAATGGTGAACCTCGTTGTCTCAGTCTCAAAATGTGCTCTTCCAACTTCAACTGTCTTTCCCTGTAATTATCACTACTTTACCTTAATTACAAGTTCTAAGAAAATTCGTATTATTAACCAGCAAAAGTGGAAACTACATCAAATGGGATAAACCAGTTAAATAATATCAGCAAATTTATTTATACCTTTGCCCTCTCCTCCTCATTTGTGTCCATAATATAAGCCATGTACCTGGCATATAGATTTCAAATCATTAATTTGATATAGATTAGTATCAAATATATTTCTAAGCTAAAAGGTTCCATCCCCTCTCTCAATAAAAAGAAAGAATTAGAAAAAAACTACTTTAACAAAGAATATAAGTTGAAAACCCTATTTATGATATCCCACATTTTCATTGTTTGAGCTCCTTAACCACATTGTTTAAGTGAAAAGTACAAAATACACACAACATCAACACTGAGAAGCATTGACACAAACATGAAGACCACAAAATCTGATGTTTCACATGGTTCCAGACAACAGAGACAGTGATCTCTTACTGATGCTGCTGCTAAATTTATAAACTAATGGAAGGTGAAAAATAAATATGAAAGAGTTAATACACGATGATTTGAGAAGCATAAGAGCCTATTAAGTAATAGACAAATACCAAGTTTAAAAGTGAACAACACACAACACTAACCTAGCCATTATTAATTTGAAAGGAAAGCAAACTGCAGGAAAAACCAACAAACTCGACATTTATTCATGTTGGAAAATAGAAAGTATAATATATTTGGGGAGAGAGTATTCTATTCTGTTTTATTTGTATAATTAGTTTCCTTATATTAATATTTTCTTAGTTTCCTAGTTTATGAACTTTCCATATTAATATCCAAATCTTGTGAATATATATATATATATATATATATATATTATGCTGAGGTCCAGTGACCCAATTTGTGTTGTTTCAAGCTATGGGTTTTGAATAAAAATTTAGAGATGTTTCTCTTTGGTTCTTTGTGGGCCGTTATCCAAGCTTATCGGTTTGTCGTGCCGCTCCTTCCCAATTATCAACCGGAACCTCCATAGCCAGTTGTGGCGTCTTTGCGACTTATCGATTGGTCTTCCATCCCCGATCATGGTGTCTTCTAACACTTCCACCATATGACTCCGAATTAGTCACTGATGGCTCCGAGGATCATATCAATCTACCTATTAATGAATCACTCTTTTCTTCTTTCTTCATCTGGACTTTCTCGCTGCTTTGTGACTTCTGTAGATGGATCTAAAATATATGTACAAGGCACTGGTAGCGCTGCTTCTACTACATCTATGTCATTAAAAATTGTTTCATCTGTTCTAAGAGGTCCTTTAATTTACTTGGTTGAGTCATCTTACTTGCTCTATTAACTATTCAATAACCTTCCTTTCTGATTTCCTTATCATCTAGGACCATGGAACGGGAAACACAGGGCATGAATCACATGGAGCTTATATTTGAAGATGATTCCACGCCTTGCAAAAGTAGAGTCTTTTAGAGACTATAATTTGTGTTACTGTTTGCAATGGCATCACACCTAAGTCCCAAAGGCAAAAGTCTTATAACTATTGGACATTTAAATCAACATACCATCCCATTAAAATAGAATGAAGGAGAGCCGACTTAAAAACTTTTCAAGATGCTACTAACCGAGAAAGTAATCTCATGAACTTATTAGATTTTATCCTCAAATTCAGAAATTACCAACAAAAAATTCTATGATTTTTTAAACCACGATAATCCAACCATGTCAGTGAAGTAGTCTGAATAACTAGGAGTTAACAACTTAATTTGCAGTAAACAAATGACGCGGCAGCAAAGCAGTGGACACATATAGTCATGTAACACCTCAAGCATAAACAATGTAAATGAGCTAACCAGCTTTCTCGACTTTTGTCCTTGGCTTCTTTCTCATATTTTTGGATAGTTCGTTCATCAACCTGACCACTGAGGAAAAGTATCTGGCCTCCAGTTGTAGACTTCCCAGCATCTAGAGCAAGAAGAACAAGAAAATTACTTCTAGAAGAACATTCTACTGAATAAATATGGGAATCCAATTTATAGACCATGAAAGAAAGGCCACTTTTAAAATCCCATAATATGACTCATGCTACTTAAATGGCCAATGAATAAAAGATTAATCCTACAAATGTATCACCATATTAAAAAGAAAGTAGTACGAACCGAGTTCTAATACTAGACAAGTGGGAGACTAGCACCTTAAACCAGAAACAAAATCTAGAACTTTTAAAAAAGAACAAAGAGAAATGAAAAATGCAGAATATCTTAGGTTAGAAGTTAGTAATCCCAGCCCCCCCACCCCCACACACACAAATGCCTCTTCTCTTCTCTAGACAATGCTGCCTGTCTTCCCCCCTCTCCCTCGGTCTGCTTTTAGCCATTTTCCTCCAATGGAATTTACACCTTCCTGACTTCTCACTCCCCTGCTGCCAGATGTCTAGGCAGTTACATAAGTTGTTAAACCACTGCCTTTCCCTGTATCTTTCCACACATGTTTAGTTACATGTGGATATCTATTCTTTTTGGACAAAAAATATGTGAATATCTACTGAAAGCAAGTTTAGTGTGTGTTTGGATTGACCAAGTTTATTTTCAACACATCATAGAAAAATGGACTATCCTCTCAAATTGAATCAAACTAAACAGGTTACCAGACATATACATATTATAGGTCAATCACTACATGAATAAAAAGTAGGGAATGAAAGCCCACCATCCAAGTCAAGAAAACATTATTTTATTCTCTGTCTATCTTGGAAAGCAAATTTTTCAGAAGCAACAAGGGTTCACTCCTATAGTAGTCCATGACCAACAACTAAGATTTATTTGAGATGACCGAAGTGAATCAATGGCTATTTAATCCTATAATGCACATGCTAGACATGAAAGACCATAATCTTGACCCAACATCTAAGATTCATTTGAGATGAACGAAGTTGAATCAATGGCTATTTAATCCTATAATGCACATGCTAGACATGAAAAACCATAATCGTGACCAATTGAGCAGTGGTCAAAGCTGAATTAAACGAAAAAGGAACTCTGGTAACCCAAAACTGGCAGAGCAACCACGTGGGATTCATCAACTTACCAACATGGCCAATAAACACAACATTCAAGTGTCTTTTCTTCATCCCCGACTCATCTTCATCTTGTACAGAAGGAATTTCCTTATCTTTTACTACAAATCAAAGTCATGGAGTGAGGATGTGAAAATATGTATTCATATCTTAATTAAAAGTGAGCTGTCTAATTTCAAAACAGAAATCTAAATGCGCAATATGCACATAATTATATACTTGAAAACTGAATACATTTCCCAATACCTTTTGGCTCAGCTTCAACAACCTCTGTGTGAACCTCCTGCTTTGGATCTGAAACCAACAACACAAAATTCTTCACCGTCCAATCCAATCTCCTTTGTTAAGTTATTAAGCTATCCTATTACAGTTTACACTTCACAGCAGTCGACTAATAAACAGACAACAAAAATCAATAAAACAATCAACAGAAAACACAAACGCAGTGCCAATGCATTATTTATTACAAGAATGAAGATGAGTCTAACAACAATAGCAATAATAGCAAGCAATTTCTCTAGTGCTGACAGAGCAAATAAGCACTATACAGCTGAGTTTGTAATAGATTGGATGAAACCTATTTAGGGTACAGTCTGCTTATTCCAGCTCTCGATCATTCATTCAAAACAAATAAGCCAATATAAGTCTGAAATACTAATATTCCCCTTAAGTACAACAGGAGTACAACAAAGAAACCTGGAGAGAAGAATGGAAAAGAGAAATGCAGATGTGTTTCCCACATTTGTGATATCTTTTAAGGGTCTCAATCTCAATAGTTGGTAATAACTTTCTACCAAAAAAAAGTCCTAAAGATTGAGAATCCAAAGATGATTGTGTTGAGTGGGAACGAAGGGGTTACTATATGGAGCATTTACACAAGCATGTAAGAAGCAGAAACAAGTTGATCTCAAAGAAATGATAGTGATGACGATGATACTTTAAATGAAAGCCGAAATAAGAAAGAAAAAAAAAGGAGCGAGACAAAAATATGGTAAAGAATATTGAAGTACAATGATTCCCCACTTTTGACACAGATGAGATCTACTTCACTGAAAATTTAAACATGAAAATGGAAAGCGTAATAATATACTGAATCAACCACTTCCTAAATACAAACCTTCATCCATAGTATCAGATTTCTCAACTTCTGGATTTCCATCTTCTGGAATTACCACTCCATTACTGTCATCTGCTTTATCACAATCAAGATCGGATAGAAAGATTAAAAAACATACACAGCCATAGCTATATGGTAAAAAGAATACAAACACAAAAAAATAACGACGCCTGTAGATTACCCGCTGAGTCGAGCTGTAAAGAACGAATATCCTCCGCAATATCTACCATTCAAACAAAACAAACATAAATATTTCCACCAAGTCCAACTCCCCCGGTTCCTTAAAACCTCAAAGAGAATGCTTTTGTTCAATTCAAAGAAAAACAATAAATTCTTTTGAATTTTTTTTAGTATGACAGATTTATAAATTATAAATAATTATAAAATAAGCCACTGCCCCATTAAAGACCACCACCATAACACATTAACATGCAACTTAGCTTACTGTCACAAAAAGGTAATAAAACTGAACTGCGAGTTGAGTGATATAACACAAAACACGCTTTATTACTGCTTGGATAACAACTTTGTGTGAGCAGAATATTAAATTGCAAATTGAAAATCAGAAGCCAGAGCTATCCCTACAGGTGCATCTCTTTTTACACACTCGAGGAATCCACATCACTAGAAACGAAATCAAAGCAAGAAAAATAAAATCACACTGATTGTGCACTGATCGGGGAGGCAAAGATCAAAACAAAACAATCAAGAATTCAAAACATGCAGATCTAAGTCGAATTAACATGAAAAAGTAACCGGCTGGAAAATAAAATTGGGCAAAAAATTATGCAGTTAATTGGAAAGAGGAAAATTGATGTGAGATGAAGAAGACGTACCCATGGTTAAAAGGAGAGTAGGATTCTGAAGAGATATACTGCAAGGGTTTCGGCGGGCACGCAATTAAAGAGCAAAGACAACTGGGAAAGACACAAACTAGGTGTCGTGCGTGACTGTGAGTTTTGTTAATAGAGGTACTCTATCAAAACCTGTTTATGTAAATAGCCAATTTGGACTCGCTGTCAATTTGGTCCCTGAATCGAGCGAAAATACAAAATAGTCCCTGAAAGCGTAATCCGTCTGTCACATTAGTTCCTGCCGTTACTCCCATCTTTAACTCCGTCAACTAATGATTATGTGGCACTTGTAATACCACGTAATGAGGGGCGAAAGTGACATTAAACATTTTTTTAAAATAATTGTTTTTTAATTGAAAAACAACATCAGAAAATAACCTTTTCAACTCTCTTCTCTTAGGGACCACCACACACCTTTTCAACTCTCTTCTCTCACCCCTCACCTTCGTCAACTTTAGACCTTCCACCGTCATCATCAACCATTGTCATCGCCCTCATCTTCGTCAACCTCTGTTTCGTCGTGCGAAGAAGAAGAGTTGCAGCAGAGTGGGTCGTGAAGAAGAAGAAGAACATTGTTAAGCTAAGTTTTTAACTTCAGATATGGCGAAAAATTCATAGTTTTTAACTTCAATGGTAACATATACATTCGTTTTGTGACATTTAATGGAAGCTTCGTGTAAACCCTAATTTTTGTTCTACTGTTATTCTGATTCTGGGGTTAATGAAAATCACATTTCAACTATAGCTAATATTCTGATTCTACTGTTATTTTCGTTAGTTTTAGCACTAATAATGGAGCTTTATTACTTGGTTTGATTTTTTTATGTTTCAGCTAGGGTTTAGGGTTACAAATTAGGGAAAATTTGGTGCTTTTATAATTTGGTTTGTTAATGAGCTGATAGTGATACAAGTTGATAGTGAGGGTGAGGCTTGGTTTGATTCTGTTTATGTTATCTTAGTTTGATTTTGTTTGGTGCTTATATAATTTGGTTTGTTAACTTGGTTTGATTCTGTTTATGTTATTGTAGAATGGTTGATGCTGAAATTCCAACACAATCACAAGCTGAAGTGATACAAGCTGATAGTGAGGGTGAGGCTGATCCTAGTTACTTGCCTTCATATTTAAGTGAGAAATATGATACATACTTGGATGATGTTAACCTAGGAGCGTTTATGGTCAAAAAAAGAGCACCTCCAACTGTACAATCTCCAAGTGTAGAACCTGAATATGATGAGCATTCAGACAATGATTCATGGCACTCGGGAGTTGAAGACCCCAATCAGTACAGATGATGAGGATGATGGGAAGGAAGTTTTCCCAATATTTTATCCAAATTCAAACTTTGGTCAAGTTCACCTAGAGTTGGGGATGGAATTTGAGAACCTTGAATTGCTTAAGGATGCGGTTAGAGACTACACAATTCACTTAGGAAGGGAAATCAAATGGGCGAAGAACGATTCTGAAAAGGCTAGAGCCAAGTGCAAGGAAAAAGAGTGTGAATGGGAGAAAGAGTGAAATAAAAATACCTTATTAATTGAACAAGTGTAAAACGCCCTTCCTCTGTTAATATTTGTGCCAACAACACGCCTAACAGCCCTTCTACCACAACCACGAAAAAGAACAACTTGCGATGAAGCTCTTGTTCGAGATGATGATGCATTGCTCCTTTGCGACATTTCTGATAGTACGAGAGAACGAAATGGTGCGATTTTGGAGGTCGATTGAGATGATTAGAAGTGCAAAGATGGAGGAGGAAGAGAAGACAGCAAGGCTTCTGTTTGCTTCTGTTTTAGGAATTTTTTTAAAGAAGAAGAAGAAGAGGATACATGAGGGTGTGTTACTCTCATTTTGGTCCCTCACAACAATAAAAAAACTCAATTAACAATAAAAAAGGCTAAATAAGCAGATCCATGTGGCACTAAACGTGCCACATCAGCGACAACAGACGAAGTTAACGATGGGAATAACGGCAGGGACTAACGTGACGGACGGATTACGCTTTCTGAGACTATTTTGCATTTCGCTCAATTCAGGGACCAAATTGACAGCGAGTTACACTTCTAGGGACCAAAATGGCTATTTACCCGTTTATCATATTAAAGATTTTGTTGTTAAATAATCTAGAGTCTGTTTAGAGTGTGTTTGTTAATTAAAACAACATTTTTAGTGATCTGATTGTTTTTGTTTTTTTGAAAATTTATTTTCTTAAAAAAATCATTTTTATTCTTAAAATAGAAATTGTTTTGAGTAACTTCTCATAAAAATATTTTTTTAAAGAATGGTCTTTTAAAAATAAGTGGTTTTCAATATGTTGCACAAATACGAACAAATTCTCATTTGAAGCAATTTTTAGATTATTTTTAGATTTTCATTTTTTTAAAAAGTTGTAACAAACAGATGAAATGTGATTTTCTAAAATAGATTACTTTTAAAAAAAATGTGATTATTCTTCAAAATAAATTGTAATAAACGGGCTCTTACTCCACTTTAATTAATTGCTATGTTTTTATGAAAAGTTTGAAGAGTATTTTTTTACTATGTGGTAAAAAATTGATTTTTTAATGAAATTTTGAAACCGAGTTTTGGTTAAAAGTAGCTTAAATGTAATGTAATGTAGTTTTGTGTTTGGACATATTTTATGCACATAAAAGTGATTTTTATAAGTTCATGTTGTTTCGACATTTTAGATCAAAATTAAGTTGGAGAGCTCTCATGGTTGGTTGCGTTGGCAATTTCAGCGACATGGGAAGTCGGCTCCCGCGTTCGAACCAAGGTGTGAGTAGTAATAGTGTATGTGTGCGGTGTTTATTTGTCACTTCATCTGAGTAGACCAATAAAGTTAAGTTGGAGAGTTCTCATGGTAGAACTAAACAAGCATTAAATAAGCACACTATCTTGGCAATATTGTTGTAGGATGTAAGGCGACGATTGAACCAATACACTTGGGGCATATATGTCAGGGGCATATCGCAATTGATTGTAGTTGCTCTCAACTGCGGGTTCCAGCACTTAGACAAATTATAATTGGTTTTCATTTTTAAATGTTAAAAGAAATCTTTTTTTTTGTTAGTTGCCAAAAAAAAAACACCCAAAGCAATTGGAATTCAGGGGACTGCAGTTATCAACTACAATGACTGCAGGTGTCTCATCGTGGGTTCTCGAAGACAATAGATATCATGGCCTCCTTTTGGTTGGACTTCAATTCCAAGTTAAGAAACACATCTCACGTTTCCTAATCTTTTCTCGATCCCTTCCATTTCTCCTTGCTGTTGAAAACACTTGGGAGACTACCAAGAGTATTCCCCTTTCTCAAAAGAATGGGTGCATTTCCATTAGGAAAATCTTAAGAACACAATGTACTTCTATGTTAAATCTTGTCATCTCTCTCGGTCTACACTAGCGAGCAATATGTCTCATCATTCCACGACCTAAGCGTACATTTTCTTCAAATGGGCAGTCACTGATCAAAATGAATGCCTATACATCTAAAAGTTATTGTGCATTAGAGCCACTGATCTGCTGCATGAGTGGAGAGTAGCGAGGAGCCGAACAAGAGCAGGGGAACAACAAGGAAATGAATCTCACAAGGCAATAGAACAATGGCAAAAACCACTGTCAGGATCATACAAATGTAATGTGGACGCAACTATTTTTAATTCAGAAAATAAGTACGGTATATGAATGGTTGTGAGGACCGATACAGGCGAAATATTACCGAGGTAAGACTACGTGGTTTAGTGAAATTCCAACACCACAAGAAGGAGAGGTAATGGAACTTTGGCAAACACTTCTCTGGATGAGGGACTTGGAACTACCTACTATCTCAATAGAGCTGGATTGTTTACCAGTGGTTGATGGAGTGCAAGGTGATCCCAACACCAACACGGAGTTTGGAACGCTAGTTTCTTATTGCAAATAAATTTTAAATAGTTATCAAAGCTTTCAAGTTAGCTTTATTAGGAGGCAAGCTAATTGTGTCGCTCATAATCTTGCTAGGGCGTCCTGATTTTTTGCTAGCTCCGGTTTTCATGATCCCAACCTGTATTGAACTTATTATTATGAATGAAATGATGTGAGTTTCTTCTTGTCAAAAATAAAGTTATTGTGCATTAGTTCATCCTACATTTTCAACTTTTCTTCTCTTGCAGTATAGTGTTTAATCTAATTAAGAAACGCTTGTCCCTAAAGGAAATTTATAGCACTCTTCTTTCATTCCTTTTTTTGTGTCCTTCACTCTGATATTGTAGTGTCCAACAATGATTTCTCTATTGTACACAATACGTGCTTTGTCGAGATTGCTGGGGCCAATATGTTGCCAAGATAGCTTGGAAGTCTCTAGAAATTGCCATGTCAAGTTTCTTTCACAGCTAGCATGAGCTATTAGTTCCTCCAAGGTGATATTGGGGAAGACTGCATCCCAAAGCAAATTCTACCAAAAGCTACAACTTGTAGTTATCAATAGCTTGTTTACAAAAACTAACCGCGAATTCAAACAACCAATAAATGTAACACTATGTACCGTGTTGACCTCAATTTTATAAAAAACTATCTTGTAGTTTGTTTTTGCTCTTGAGGTGTTAATCCCCTCTTTTCTCAACAAAAAAAGAATATAGAACATTAAACTCATTTTAATAATTATATATCGGAAACTATATTTGATCCAAAGTATCCAAAAGCCAAGGCTCCATCCACCACCATTTGAAAGCTTCACGCGAAAAAGGACAAAACGTCGATTTCTCACAAGAAAAAAAAAAGACTTGCACCAAGGAAAGGTCATTATTTTGTTATCATGTTTTAGTTTAATCAGAGATGCGTATGTTATTGTATGATTGAGACGTCCCAACCTATCCTATGATCAGCCTAATTAGTTGTATTATATGGCAAAATCGACTGTGTGCAGAACAATGGTATATCAGGTGTGAGGCCCGAGTATATGCCTCGTGAGGAGAAAATTACATTCTAATTTGCCCATACTTTGTACAACCTCCTATTCATCAAACACTCTCAAAATGCATAAAAAGACCAAAATGTCATTAATTTATTTCTAGATTTACGATGCTTTGAAATAGCATGGTCCGAACCACTTCGGATTAGTGTCGTCCGAACCAATAAACAACGCACAGACACGCCCCTTTTTTCTTTTAAGTTATATTAGAAGAGGTTCGAATTAACATGGTCCTAACCAATCCGAACCAGTTATATTAGAAGAAATGTATTTTAAGAATTTTGAGAGTGAGAGGGTGTCTACTGAGTGGCTTCAGGGTTGTATGAAGTATTACCCTATAATTTTAAATACAAAATGAGGACGGAATCACTTATTGGACCAATTACATGTTTATTATCATACCCATTTAGTTACATATTTTGTTGTAATTAAATTGTTTATCTAATCGCTGCCGACCCTCTCTTTTAATTTTAGGGAGTTGCTACTAATAAAAACATCGGTTGCTTTTTGTCAAAGTAAAGGAATCATGTGCACTTCATATTGAATAAAATGGTTAAATGTGAATAATTGGGCATTTCTTTGGCAAACGCTTGAAACAAAGATGTGCTACAGACTTAGATAAACATCCTAGAAATGGTAAATTGATACTTAGATCATTTAATTACAGCAAGCATAGAAATCATGTGCGAATGGCACGAAAAACATCATTTTTACTCCTTTTCACGATTTGTGGTAATGCGCAATATTAGTAAAGATGAACAAAATTACCAGTACGCTGCAAGCAAATCATATAATGTACAACAACCTAACACCTTAAACTTGTGCGCGTCCACATTGCCTTATGTATGGAAACAGTGCAGTAAAACAACCATGAATGGATGGATACCCATATCTTTTCCGCTAGCTTGTATGTTTAACGGGACACATTAAAGGGTGAGTATCAAACATCTTCATTTCTACCCCCAACAAATAGCAGAGAAAACCCAAACCCTGTCAAAATCAAGACGGTTCAAGAGATTAACCACAGGTTCTGGTCTAGTTGTCCAGCCTAGCTTGGTACCCAAGTATCCATACACGTCTCATGCACTTCAACGAAGAAAATTTTAAAAATAAAAAAATAAACGTAGGTAGAAAATACAATCCTAACTCAATTGAAAACAATTAACAATCTTTTAAAACTAGTCAATAGTAATAGTAAAACATTACAAATAAAACTATCTAAAATACAATATAATATTTTGTCAAAAAAAAATACAATATAATAAATTTACTGAAAAACTTAAAAGTCGCGATCAAAATTAGTTTTACCTTAATTTTGTTTAGGCAAAATATCCCCCGGGGTTCCTTAACTTATTTATTTGTAACGAAAGAGGCCTATTCGTCACAAATAAATAAGTTAAGGGACCCGGAGATATTTTGTCTTTTGTTTATTACACATGTATATATGAATGTAAGCAAGCTAATAAGTAATATATATATATATATATATATATATATATATATATATATATATATATATATATATATATGTTAGCATGGGTTGGGGTGGGCACCAAGGTACCCATTGCATGCATTGCAGCCATGCACCAATTGAACGGGTAATTATCCTAGCTATCATGAATGATATTTGCGGAATTGCGGGTACATATATAGAGTGTATTACCTATTATCATCTCTAATGTGCAGCACCTAAACCCCTCAGCAGAAACAAAGGGAAGGGCAGAAGGAAAAGTAATTATGCAATGAATTGAAATCCACATTTTAATTAGATTTTGTAAAATTTTCTTTCAACCAGTTTACTTTGGTATTTTTCTACATGAATTATTTCTTTCGGTATGTGGATGGGTAATTTTTTCATTAGGTTAAACTAAATATTAATAGGTGCAATTTTTCAAAGTGTAGACAGTCAATTTGGTCATTGAATGTGTGGGACGTCATTAATATAGTCTCTGAATGTATCAAAATTGCAATTGCATCCCAGATGTCTCTTTAGTAAGTCATTTTGGTTCTCAAATGTGTCTTTTGTTAGTCACTTTGATCCTCAAATGTGTTTTTTGTCGGTCAATTTAGTCTCTAATTACTAAAAAGGAGAAACTCCTGTTTACGATTTTGATACATTCAAGGACTAAAATGACCGCGTCCCACACATTCGAGGACCAATATGACTATTTAACCTTTTTCAAAAAACATTAATGTTCTCAATTTTGATACATTCAGGGACTAAAATGACAGTGTGCCACACATTCAGGGACCAATATGACTATTTACTTTTTTTCAAAAAACATTAATAGGCGCAAAAATTAAATATTAAATATAGAATTAAAAATAGAATCATGGATAAAAAACTAGATAAGCACATACGAATCTCATGATTAGGAATTTGCCAGCGGGCCATTTTCAGTGATAGCATCCAAGCTCCACCCTCTGGAATAAAACAAACTAATTTAGCACCAAAACTAGATGAAAGCAGCCCAAGAAAAAAATTTAGATGGCAGAGTCACCTTTCTGCCGCTTCTCTTTTCAGTTCATTTATGCGAGTTTCAACTGAAGCACAAGCAGCACTGATGTCTATATTTTTCTGACAGAGCTCAGTCCATTGCATGGACAATGCATTAAGCTCATATGCCGTATTTTGCTGACAAAGTATAAAAAATGGATATTTAAGTAAAAACTTAGAATTTCAACAATTAACTGAGAGAAGGGTGGACAGTCATAAACACCTGATGATATTTCCTTTCACGATTTACTTTTTCAATCTTTTCATTTTGTTCCTGAGCTAACTTCTGCATTCTGAAAATAGATAACACAACTATAATCAATGGCATACAAAAAATGAACTACCCAGACAGAGAACAGGAGTTATTGAGCTCAAGTAACATCCCTATAAGAGCATATTGAGAACACTACACAAGAGATAAAAGAAGCAAAACTCTGCCATTCAATCTTACATTGATGGTCAAGATTGCAAAGTAAGTATGAAAAAATATACAAGGTAGATCTGCGTGGATACAGAATATACATTTGCTAGCAATGTATGCAGTAAGCATGAGATGCACAACCAAGAGTATTACAAGCAGATAGGCAAGACTACATATTGATTTCTACTGTTTATTCAGAACAAAATATAAATATAAATGTAACCCATGTTAATTCAATCATCAAACCTTGACAAGTATACTTCCAATCGTTGGTTGTGCTGTTTCCAGGCATCAGGACCATATTTTAACAACAAATCCAAATTTTCCATCCTGCAGATCAACAAATTAAACAGATGTAAACAACTTCCTGCTAGTCAGAATCTTAAGAAGTTTACAAAAGAAAACAATTACACTCCTTGAAACTGGGATGAATATTATACTGAAAATAGTGTGAAATTTATGCTTTGTAAACTTGTTGTGGCGGGGTAATTGGTAGCATACCTCATGGTTTGATATTGTAGTAAGCGTTGAGCTCTCTGAAGAGCTTGTTTCCAAGCGGTTTCATCATTCCTTTTATTCACCGGCGGTATTTCTAATTCGTAACGTGATCTGTCAAGAGAAACCGGAGGCCTTCCAGCTCTTACACGCTCATACTCTCTAGCAATCATTGGATATCCCTACAATTCGAAGACTCACTCACAAATGAAATGAAAAAGTTAAACCCTAACGGTAACGAAAGAAACGGAGAAGTGGCGGTTACCTCAAAATTGGAACTAGGAAGAGGAGGGAAATCTTTGAGGAAATCAGCGGGTTTCTTAGAGCTTCGGCGCATCTCTTCCTCGACGAGACGGTCGACCTCGAACTTGACCCTAGGGTCGCTATAGTCGTCGTCGATGTAAGGCAATGCGTCAATGATTTCAGCGTCTGAATTGCTTGACCTACCAAAAGACGGTGGAGCTTCCAGCATGAGAACATCGCCATTGCTTCGATTTCCCATGGTTGATTGCTCTGCGGGGGCGCCTCAACTACAGTGCCGCGGCAAACAAGAAGATGATGAATGTGTGTTTTACTCTTGGGTTTCTTTTATCAACTGCGTCCGTCCAGCCCAAAACCAATAATCTGTTTTTTTGTTTTTGTTTTCTTAATGCATCCATTTTTTATTAATTATATACATCCAAAAATATGTGTTCGGATAAGGATTTAAATTATATAGTGTAAAAGGTTCTATTATATTGTAACAAAAAAAATATATTTTATTACAATATCAGTCAGTAGGGATGAACATCTTAAAAATAATTAATTTTATCTAAGTTTCTTGAAAATCACGGATACCATAATTTTCAATTGATTGATTGTGAAAATAAATTACAACGATAATGAATACTAGTTAATCCTCTAAGTTAAAAAAAAAATTGCTAAGAATAACAAGTTTGTAAAAAATAATGAATTATGAATAACAAAAAAATACAAATATTTTTTTGTAAAAAAAACATAAATTTTGTAAGTATATATTTTTTGTGAGCGCCATGAGAGCTACTTCATTTTGTTTTAAAAGCATGAAGTTTGCTTCATAAATAACCAAACTTTATACAAGTACACATAATATTAATTAATGATTTATTTTAAAAAAATTATTATTGATTTATGGACAGTTGAGTTTGATCAATCAAAAAATTATCTATAGTTGAGATGACATTTTAGAGAAATACAAGTTTACCTTTTTTTTGTTTCTAAGAAAAAGTTTACTTTTTTTCTAAAGTTTTCTTCTTTAAGTATAATTACATTGTGCATAAACTTTTATATGATAAATTTTTGCATATATTTGTGAGCTTGCTGGATGAACATCTTTATAAACCTCATGTTATAAAATTATCAATGCACGAGGCATATTGGTAAGTGACAACAAAACAAATGGCATGAGTCGGACAAACTCACAATCATCACTAAATTGTAATTGTTTACCTTCATCAGATCGCCGAGAACTTCAGAGAAAAGGGGAAAAGTAAAAGGGTTGAGCTATCTCGTTAAAAAATAAGGAATTGCAATTCATGTTTCAGACCCATGCTTTTTCAACGGCAATAACAAAAAAAAAAACGTAGAGGGCTTGAAGATACTATGCAACGAAAGGGGATGTAGAAGAAGTTGGAGAGTTTTGTCTCTTTGCATTCTTTTTTTGACAAAAGGTGGTTTCTTTACATTTTTTGTCACTACAATGACAAACTATTTTTTTTAAAAAAAAAGGAGTATCAATTCAATACCGTAGATTTACGAGACGTGGGCTTTTTTTGGAGTATTTCAATTTGATCCCTGACATTTGCACAATGTCACTTAACTGTCAAGTCAGCTTTGTCTACACTATTAACTAACAGTGATTGACAAGCTTATCAAAAAAAAAAAGTGGTTGACAAAAGAACTAAACTAACAAACATTTGTAAATGTTGGGGACACAATTTAAACATTTAAAAAGTCAGGAACTAAATAGGGTATAACTATAACCTCCGTCTAAATCATTGTATGGTCGAGTTACCAATTCTCTAAAATAAAATACTAGCTACTAGTTTACACGATCAGCATTGAGTTGATTGCACGACCAATCCAACTATCTGCTGCCTGAACAAATCGGCTGAGCGAAGTTTTAAAATATCAATTGAACCCATTCCTTATGTAAGTAGAAAAACAATGTTATCCACTATTCCATGGTCTTACTATGTTGTAAATACTACATTTTATTGACCTGTCGAAACGGTTCAACCATTAGGCCAGTAAATTAGTACACCAACCAAGTCAATCACCGGTTCAAGGTTTAAAACACTACTACTACGTTTGTAAGGAACATCTGAATGACCAATAACAAATGTTATGGATTTGAACAAATGTTATGGATTTGAACAAAAAAAACAAATGTTATGGATGACATGACAGTCATCTTCCCTTTCCTGTGTGTACAGACTATGGAGTGTGCATAAAACAAACTAAAATCCTAAAAGATGGTTGAAATCCTCTCTATTTCTCATAAAAAATGAAAGACTTTATTACTATAGTTTTGTGTGTATAAATACACATAAATATCTAATAAATGTCGCCTAGTTTAAAAATATATGCATTTATGCACATCAAACTATAATTCCTTTTGAGAAATGAAGAGGATCTCAACTATCAATTCAGCTCCTCCAACTGCCGAGTTAGAGCCAAAAAGGGAGCATTTATGCTGCAGTAATGAACAGCAAAACCGAAAGGGAAATGTCACACTGAAAAAGATGAACGCTAGTAATTTAGCTCGTATTATCTCTTTCGAACCTCGATTAAACTTTTGTACATTGCCTTTCTTACGCCTTTCATGCAATGAATTTAAGCTTTTTTGGGTTTCTTTCATTTGAAACAAATATTAATCACTATGCATTTGGCATATTTGCATAGAGGAGAGTGAAAAAAAGTTCAACCTCTTGTATATTTTTAATGATATGGATGAACTGATTTTTACTGGATTCTTCAAGGAGCAATGGACACATCTGTGCAACTTGTGGCAACAATCTGGCTAGCGGCAGGCCTGTTGTTATACTTCCTTCTCTAAATTTTGTCCCCATGATCTCAACCAGCGCATCCACCACAGCTTTCAGAGAAATCTCTATAATGCTAGCAAATTCAGCACTGCAAAAGAAAGGAGAAAAACAATTATTTGAAATATTTATGAAACTTAAAAATGAAATAATATCAGCCAACAGCCATCCTCTGATGTTAACATGTTCAAAAATCTCAAAAGAGGAATGCTATATATATAAAGAACTTGTGTACATAATTCCTTTGTGGAATACTGTGTCTTAACTCTTAATGGAATAAGCCAAGCAAAACAAAACATCAAAAGGTCTGTGCACATGGTAGTACTAGTTAAAGGTTTATTGAGTTTCTAGGCAGTTATAAATAACCAGTGCATATAAAACATATACCTTGATAATACTGCCCGTGCTTCCATCATCAGTTGTTCGAATTCAGTCATATCAAATGGAACATTGTCATTACTGCCAGAGGTCCTGGAATCTAATTTAACATCCCGAGGCATCATATATTTTACCCAGAAATTCGGGCTTGCCTTGCTCATGAAGGTGTTGAGTATCTTCGTGATAGTTTCATGAATAGTTGTATTGTTGAAGAGACTATTCAACTGCTTTCTGCACAATGAAATTGTCTATAGCCCATTCAAAATGAGTTTTAATTCAAAAAATAGTGTAAATACTTCCAAGTTCCAACTCAATGACTAAAACTCGTTTCTAGTTCCCTCTCCCAGCGGGCGTGTACACACGTCACTGGTGTGTGTAGAGGGGGAAGAGTAATTCGTGTCACAGTAACTTTGCTTAAATTCTCTTTATATTAGGGACAGATGCACATTATGGTGTTTGGGGAATTGGGGGAAATTGCCCCCCACAGAGATATTTTTTTTGGTTTATAAGAGATAAAGAGAGTAAATTTATGCTTATTTTTATCTCTTTCTACTAATTTTTACCTCTTTTCTGACACTAAACACACAAATTGACACAAAACACATCAGATTTCGGAGCTGTGGAGTTGCGTTTTTTTGTCTCGAGATTATATAAATTGTAAAAGTTTATAATTTTTTTATTCTATGAAAATATTATATATTTTTTTGCCCCAACTAACAAAAATTTCTTTGATCTGTTGTTGTTTTATATACATTAAATATTATCAATCCAACCATCAAATTAAAAGTTCTTAATGATTAGATCAGGTTTAAAAACTTACATAAAATTTAAAAAATTGTCTGGTACTTCATCAAATAACTTTTAACTACGAATATCCATCTTATCTAAAATTTGGTATGCATAATTGACTGCTATGTGTACACACATACATATACATATATCACACATATACATGAGACCGACAGACCGAGTGAGGCACAATCTTTAGTGAGCAAATTAATGGTAGACTAACTGGCTAACTGCAAACTTTTACAAGAAACTAGGGTTGCATAGATGTGTTGATGTTGCTAAACTTTGATATTGACAGAAACTACTAACTATTTAATAACCAACCGTATAGACTGCTAAACTGAAAAGAATTAGAAACTCCCTAGTTTTCTTTTTCAGAAACTTAGTCAAGAACATATTTAAGGTTGGCAAGGGTCAACACAGACATGGCTACTGACAATATCATTCCCATTAATAGACAAATGAATTCCTACAACCTAAACTATTCACAATTAAGATGATTTTATACTTCACAGAAATGGTTGAAAGATTTTCTTTTATATATCCAAAACAAGATTTTTAACAATTGATTGATAGATTCAATTCACAACTGTTAACCTTCAAAATATGAAAATAATAAAAGAAACATCACCCTTTGAGAACTTCATTTGTTGCCGCCTCCATATCAGAAATCAAGGCAGGCATACCATGCTGAGAGAGAAAATCAACACTTCCTAGAAATCTTTGCTGGTCCTCCCTATCAACAACATCTCCACTTTCCTGCACATAAAGCAACGTGGAAGAAATGAAATTCCTTTTAGGTTTATTGTGACATGCCATATGTGAATTTGATGGAAAATATTCACATGACAGTTGAATAAGTACTGTTCATTTGCTTGATTAAAAGCCAATCATAAGAAGACAATACATACACTCCCCAAAAGAATACATTGGAAAGCTTTGAAATTCTGATCTGCCTTGAGATTTGATCTGTGCGTTGTTTCAATCAAATGACTAATGAGTAGCAAAGGCATCAATTTTAACCACAGATCAATAATCTGGCAATAAGGTTTTTAGTTGTAAATTATTTTCTACATTTGTTACTGGACCTGATAGGAACCGAATGAGAGTAGGAGGCGGCCACCCATAGACATCTTCAAAAGGTGTAGATCCAATGGACACATGGAAAGTGTTGTACCAATTCTCGCCCAAGGTAACCACAATACCCGCGTATTTGGCTGATCAGCAATAAAACGGTGTAAAAATGTCTCCAAAGACCGATTCACAGCCTCCGTTTGACCATTCGTTTGAAGATGGAAAACAATGCTGATCTTCATCTGAGAGCCTCTACAACTTGAACAACTCATGCCAGAAATTACTAATTACTAACAAAAATGAAAAATGGGATTTCTGTGCAATCGGACAATCTCCTTAGTGAAAACCTCAGCAAGTAGCCTGGCTGTGTAGGGGTGTTTTAAGGGAATATATCTTGGTAGATTTGCAGAGACATACACAGGAGAGAGAACTAATAGACGCAGTGTATCATAAGAAACAGAACTAGGTGCCTCTAAAAGGAACGTATCTAATATGTCTAAAAGAAACCTCTTCATTGATGAAGCTGATATGAAGATTACATCAGAAGAAAATTTGTACAAGAAACCAAAGGAAAACGCTCAC
The DNA here is from genome assembly GCA_963573325.1 of Astragalus glycyphyllos. Lineage (NCBI taxonomy): Eukaryota > Viridiplantae > Streptophyta > Magnoliopsida > Fabales > Fabaceae > Astragalus > Astragalus glycyphyllos. The sequence goes on from OY754310.1 coordinate 84,247,921, forward strand.
AAAAGAAATGAAAATACAATGATAGTCCATACATTAAAGATGTCTGGTTTCACCGAATTCTGACCCACTAGTCACGTCTTTTTTGCCCCACCCCCTTCCTCCTCCTCCTCCTTACCCCTAACAAATTCTATTGCATTCCTTCCATCACACTGCAATGTGTGCATGTAATTGCTTGGAGTTACGTTGTCTCCTCATATGGGGTGTTAATTAACCTTGCCAATAATATGTGTCATAATGAAATGTAGTATTTGGATATTTTATGCGATGAGGGTTCCTCCATACTGATTTTAAATTCAAATATCCAAATCATAATCAACACTGATTTTGTAAGAGACATGAAAATCTCACGACACGCGAAATGAAAAGGGAAATGGTCTCACGATGAATGATCAACGACAACAACAAAAAAGCTTTTCTTACCATTGAAATAGAGCTTTCAAGGCTTCGTGCAGTGTCAATATATAAATGCCTTCCAAGTATATTGACTTGAACTTTTGTATATAAGCTAAGCATTACTGTTGCCCACACTGACAATGCCATTTTTGTGAAACCTGAGGGGAAAATTGCACAGAAGTATGTTTTAGTTTTAACTCCTCATCAATTATTGCAGACACATAAATAAATTAACATAACTAGAAAGCGATAGGTAATATAAAAAGGGAGGCAAGAGCAGATTCATACTTAGAATTTTGAGTCTACCCCATAGATCTAGTTTCTCTGATTGTGTTAAAGTGTTTGGCTGACCCTTTCCCTGTATTAGCCTCTCAAGAAGGAGAGTAAGATCCAACTCTTCAGCTACCCGGCAACTTAACTTTTGCATAGCATGAGGTAATGTTATTGTATCAGAAATTCTTTGAATATTCTCAAAGTGAGCTTGCATCCTATCATTGTCAATTATCAGACAAAAAAAACATGTCATCAGCATTTGTTGTTTTTAGATGGTGAGGATGGAAATCTATGATCACATAAAAGATATCTTTATATTCTATCTAGTTATTATGAAGAGGAATAATTGAAGGTGAATAATTGACTTAACTGAGCCTTCATAAAATCCTCAGTTTCCCTCTGAAGAGAGAGTTCCCTCTCAAGTGCATAGAGTCTTTGCCTATGAGCACCATAAAGCCTATACAAAAAATATCCACCTCCAAAAACACCAACGGTGAGGTAAATCTTCCTCCTATGCCGCCTCCACAAATCCCTAACACAAAATAAACCCTCAAAATAATGCATACAGAAAAACAACGGCGATGAAACCAATTATTAAAGACAAAAACAAATTGTCTCGCCATTTTGATCATAGGTGAAAAAATTGAGCAACCCAACAGATAGAGAATGGCATCAAAGTTCGAGAATTTACCTCACGGAGAGCATTGTTTATGGCACTGGAGTGACGGAAATTGTATTACTGTGCCTTGGATTAAGGACCTCTTTTGAGATTGGGAGGGACCAATATAAGAAAGATAGATAGATTGGGTTGTTGAGGAGAGAAATAAGAAGGGGCCTTGGGATACACGCCCGCCCCCCGAGGATAAGAAATGCAGAAAAGCAAGTGGGTGTGTTCTAGACACTACTACTGGGTGGGCGCAGAGAGAACACGAAGAAGATGAAGGAAAGGGAAAGAGGTAGCTCACTCAGCCTTGAGCTTTCAGAATCGAATCTGAAACACTGTGCTGTTCTTCGATACAGAGCCGGAATCTCAATAAATAAATATCACAAGGTAAGGTATTTTATGAATGTACATAAATTACTAGCCGCCTGACCCTTTCTCCAGGAATCGAACTCGCGAGCATTAAGTCGACTTCGTGTTTCAGAGTAGTTTATGTCAGTGGATCAATGATGTTGGTTTGTAAAATATATAGTCAAATAATTGTGGATTGAAATTAAATTATAGTTATAAATTAAATAAGAAGATTATAAAATTTAAAATGAATATTGACAAAAAACATTGAAATTAAACATCCATAGATAATGGGAAGAAAATGTTTTTAATAACATAATCCATATTTATCAAATGTAAATATAAAAACTTAGCCCATAATAAGAAAGAAAAGAAGACAACACAATTAAAAACTAAAATACGTGGGTATCATGCATGGTTGTATGAAAACTCATGATAAAATAAGAGAAGTTATACAAAGTTGAAAGAAGATGGTGGATGTTGTATTATAAATGTGGCTGAAGTTCCCGTTGAAAGAAGATAAAAATTTAAACACTAGTTAAAGTATGTTTTTAATATCGTTTGATGCGAAATGACAAAAATAAAGAAGACAACACAAATAGAAAGATTATCAATTGCGCACATAGCAAATTCCCAAAATTCAATTAATGGAATTTTGTCACTCTATGTATTTTGTCATAAAATTAAATCTTTTTTCACCTGATCGATTAATGGAAAATAAATTTCACATATTTATACATTTAAAAATTTTCAAAACTGTAAAGTACTCCTTAAAATATAAAAAAGAAAAAAGGACGAACCTTAAAATATAAAAGAAAACAAAAAAAAACAAACAAAAAAAAACAAAAAAGTGAAGCGCGCGCGGCAATGACAAGCTGCTTATATTAAAAAGATAAAGACCAACCCTAATAATTAGTTATTTAGTAATAAAAAAAGATTAACCAAAGAAGCTTATGCCATTTCATTCATAACGATGTTTGCAATACAAAGTGGAATTAAATTGTGAACATGGTGACTAGCAAGAGATTGAGCCGCCCTAGCGAGACCATGAACAACACAATTGGCTTGTCACCGAATAAAATTGAAATTACAGTTAGGAAATAAAGATAATAAACCCCGACATTTAGTGATAATAAATAGTAAGCTGTCAATTTGTCAAAAAAATAATAGTAAGCTGTCAAAAAAAAGTAATAATAAAATTCCAACAAAACAAAATGTTTTTTACTCGAAAAATTCCACCAATATGAATAAGTTAGGAAAGTAATAGCTTTAATTTTTTAAATTTTTTATTGTTTATATTTAGTAATTATCTAATTAAGGTTGATAAGAAATAATACTTACAACAATAATTAAAAATATTAATTTCATTAAAATGCAAATACTAGAACAAATAAATTGTTAGAGTTGTTGGTAAAAAAATTGTTAGAGTTACCGTGAAGTTCATTCGGATAATTTTATTTTGTAAATAATTATTTTGATCATTGAATGTGTGAGGCGAATTCATTATAGTCATGTATCAAAATTGCAAACATGTCACAAAATGTCACTTTTGTTCATAATTTTAGGAACTAAATAAATTGACCAAAAAAATACATGTGAGGACAAAAATGATTAACAAAAGACACATTCGATGACCAAAATGACTTACTAGCAAGACACTTGGGGTGTTTGCAATTTTGATACATTCAGGACTATAATGACAACACCTCACAAAATTAGGGGTGTCCTCAATGTTTTCATTCATCCATTTTTTAGTCCAGTTTTTCCTAAGGATACAATTGAGCCATCTCATCACGACCTCTCCATTGTCTACATGATGACCTGTAAAAATTGAAGGGTGGTCGAGTCAAGTAATATTTCGAATAAATTGAACCGAAATTTGTGAACATTGTTATGGAGATATATAATATAAATAATCGTAATCTACATGAGTGTAGTACTAACCCATATTCACAATTTGCTTACGCAATTCTGGATTCTTGTAGGCTTTCATGGAATTTCATGTGATTTGTTGAATGTAACACACATGAAATATCAACTTAGGGTGTGGCATGTATTTTTAAGTCAGTGAGAAAGAATAATCGATTGTTTGTCGTCTCGCCCTTGATGTTCTCATATTAAGCAGTATGCCAACAAGAGAGTCCCCTTGTATGTTGGGTCAAAATACGAGTATGAAAAAAATATTTCGGGGGAGTATCTTCCAACACGGTGCAAAGCCCTATACAACCAAGTATTTGGAAATATCTTGAACATTTAGAACATTGTGATCGTGTCATCATTGTCATGAAGTTTGATACCTTTCTCGATGGATAGAAGGTACCAGTAATGAAAATCGCCCACCCTCTTGGCATCCCAAACATAGATCTTATAGTAGTTCTTTTGTTTAAAAGTTTTGTGTGTGTTGCCTTTCTTAACTTTGAATGCTTTTAGGTCATTTTAATAACATATAGCCCCCTTACCGGTGGTAATGATTCCTCGTATTAATAGAAACAAAAACATATATAGATGAGAAACTCGTGATTTAATGGAGTTAGAGCTGTTTGGATATGAAAATTAATGTTGAGTGAAATTGAGTTTTATATCCAAACATTAATCTTCACTGGAGTTAGAGCTCATATTTCGTCACAGGAGCAATGGACGTTCTACATCTTCAAACACCTTCTATTTCATATTTCATTAATTTTCACATTGACTTTCACATCCAAATACCTTCTACATCTTCAAATTGGAAATGTCGCATTGAAGAACTCTGTCTCCTACATCTATAGACAGGGTAACGACAATAAATATTGACCATCACATTGGCATTATTAACTCTAAATTTATCATGAACCTAGGTATGAAGCCTAAGGCCGGTGATGATAATTAATGACTACCGATTAGGGATGGCAATGGGTTGAGAGGGGGCGGGGAGTAATTCGTCGCTCCTTGTCCCCGCCTCCCATATTGTCCCCCATCCCATCCTATTCCCCGTTTCGGGGAGTTTTCCTCCCCCATCCCCACGGATTCCTACGGTACCCGCGGAGATTCCAATAATTTATTCAAAGTTAGCAAAAGTTAAAATTAAAATATAATAAAACTGAAAAAATGTATAAAATTTAGTCTTACTTTCATATTTTAATATTTTAAAAAGTATAAAAGTAAGAATACAAATATAAAATATAAAAATTAGTACAATTTAATATTTTATTAGTATTTTTATTCGAAAACACATATTAAATGATTAAAAAATCTACTACATAGAATATAATATATATCTATAATACAAACATTTATGTAATATATTCAGGGTAGGTCCCCGTGGGCCGGGAGGTATGGACCAGTCCCCATCCCCAAATTGACCGCGGGGGGATTTTCTCTCCCATCCCCGTCCCCGCGGGGGAAAATTCCCCTCCCACGGGGCCCCAAACGGGGCAATCCCCGCTTGCGAGTAGAAATTGCCACCCTTACTACCAATGCATAAAGCACGTGACAAGCAAATAGACACTAGAATATATTACACCTAAGAATAAAGAAATTATCAGCTATCATATTGTATAAGTTTTACCGGTACATAACAAACAAAGAGACACACAAATTAACTGAAATTACTCCTAAATAACAGGGGTCTTGAGGTTGCGTATGTATGAGACTACATAGTTGAGGAAGAATTACAAATGATGATTTGTACTAACTATGAATTCAAAAATGCATATTTTACCTAGAGCCCAAAACATAAAAACTGTGTAATTGAACATATTTGACTTAAAGCACGCTCATGAGACCAGTGACCATATGGAAAGCTTCCAAGAAAAAACACGATTGAGGATAAAACCTGATGAAAAAAGCTCATGTAGATTTGTGGAGATAGACGACAATCCAAAAAACAGTTCAAATCATTACAAATTGTATCACAATTCCATGCTAACCTACTCATCTATTGTGAACATAACGAAAAGGTGGCATTATAGCATATCAATATGTGCATATAAAATTTATTAACTATAAGGTGTCGCTATTACATGCCAGCCACTAATGTTTTGATTTGATTTTAGGCTTAAATATTTGATCCCCTGCAAATATCTCAATTTTCCATTTACCCCAGTAAAAAAAAAGTTTTAAAATCAACCTTACAAATAATATGTGTTTCTAGTTACCCCTGCAGGGGTAATCGTAAACTTTTTATATTTTGCAGGGGGTAACCGTACATGGTTTATATCCACTATACATTACATAATCTAACAGCCGGGGGTGACCGTAAATTGTTTATATATATTTGCAATGGGGTAATCGTAATTTTTTTTTACAGGGGGTAAATGGAAAATGGGTATATTTGCAGGAAGGGATCAAATATTTAAACCTTAGATTTTATTATTGTTTTATTATTGTTGAATTTATCTTTAAGAATCAATATGTTTTTCCAAGTAAAAAAAGAAAACAACCATTTTTTAAAATAACATGGAATACAATTTATGCCCCTATACATTATAAGAGTGGTTATATTTAGCAACTTAATCTAATAATGCGAACATTTGAAAAAACACACAAACATACAATATAAAAAACGTGAAAATCAGTGAAAAGCATAAAAGCAAGTGGAGAATTCTCCTTTAAAAGATCAAGTAAGTAATCAAACCACTTAAACATTTAACCAAGAATCTCATACTATTTTCCTCCAAAAAAAAAAAAATCTCATACTACTTGACGATGGGGCTTAGACACCATAATACCCAAGTATATATCATAACACCTTTTTTGAGAGCTAACATCCCTAACGGTTGCACTTAGAGCTGGCAAAACGGGCTACTCGGCCCACATCGGGCCGGCCCATATTCGGCTCAGGCTTTTACGGTCCGGGCCAAAAAACCCGGAATACAATTCGGGCTCAACTTTTTTGGCCCAAGCCCAACTCTATGCGGGCTGCGGGCTTTTCGGGCTAGCCCGCATTGTGCGCCAATTTTTTTCTATTTCCTTTTAACGGACTGAATTGTAAAAAAAAAATTGCATAGAATTAATTTATCACTTTTCAGTTTTCAATCTTTTAATTAACACCACATCAATGTAAGGCTTATATATATATATATATATATATATATATATATATATATATATATATATATATATATACTGAGAAAACCAGCATGTTGAATAAAGAGAGAGTTTGACTATGAGTGTAGTTGTGTTTTATGTAAAGTGATTCTATTTTTTATTCTATTTATATTATTTTTTTTGGTTACTATTCTATTTATATTATAATACTAAGAAGAAGATCAAAAAGAAAATGAAGGCTAAGAGTGTGAAAAACGTGAACGTGAACTGCATTTGGGTTATTCTATTTATAATACTAAGATCAAAAAGAAAATGAAGAGGTGTTGAGAGTGAGAATCGTGAACACTTAGGAGTTGGGTCTTTTTGAATTGAAACTGGGTTATTGATTTTGGGTTGGGCAGCAATATTATGCACCTTTTTTAAAAAATCACGGGCTTGCGGGCTACCCATGGCCCGGTCGGGCTAGCCCGACACGGGCTCAGGCTTTTGTGGACAGGGCTAAAAAGCCCGGGTGTAAAAATGGGCTCATTTTCTTCAACCCAAGCCCTCCCGTATTTCGGGCTAGCCCGGCCCGACGGGCCCGGCCCATTTTGCCAGCTCTAGTTGCACTTCACGGAATTTCACTCAACATCCTCTTTGGGTAACCTTCTACGAGAGACTTAGAATAAACTAATAGGCTTAAATGCACATTACCCCCTGCAAATATCTCCAGTTTCCATTTACCTCCCTGCAAAAAAAAAATTCTTCAAAAAACACCTTGTAAATATTAAGTCATTCCAGTTACCCCCTTATTGTTAGTTTTGGTTAACAGCGTTAAATGTTTGGTGACTGGCTTCCAGTTTGGATTGCCACGTGGCTGATTAGGTGACACGTGAGTCAACTTTACTCTTCACTCTTCTACTCTTTCACTCTCCATCTTTGATTCTAACTCTTCAATCTCCCAAAATCCCTAACAATGGCTCTCAATGTCTCACTTCTTTCATTCTTAATCTCAGTCATTCCCAATCTCACTCATATGTAATTGCAAAATCGTGTTTCGTCTCGTTCCCAATCTCATTGTCATTGTTCTTATCGTTCTCACTCTCGTTTCGTGGAGAATGAAGTAATCTAGGGTTACGGTTTAAGGTCGTGAAGCACAGTGGAAGAAGGAAGCAAAGACGAAGAAGGAAGCAGAACTCGTGACATAAAGACAGCTAGGGTTTCTTTTTTCGCAGAACACAGGTTAGGGATTCTGTTTTCACTTCGTTTGTTTTGGTACTTTGTGTCTTTAAAGTTGAAATTTCTGTTTATGGGGTCAATATTCAATGTGTTGGGTGTCGTATTCATTTGTCTAGGGAATCTTTACTGCTTTTGATTGTTGACCACTTGTTATGTGTTGTGGTAATGTCTATTTTAGGCCTAAAATTGAGCACGAAATGTCCATTATAGCCCTGTTAAATTTCTACTATTTTGTTGGCTTATACAGTTATGTCTATCAAGGTTCTGATCCACCATGGAGGGAAGTTTGTGAAAAATTCAACACTTGAATATGAAGGGGGCAGTGTAAAAACTGTGGCAAGGCAGGATGTTGATACATGTAGCTACTTTTAAGCTGTAGGTATTGTGAAGGAGTTGGGGTATGATGCTGCTAGTTTTAGACTATGGTGGAAAGTTGAGGGAGATGTGGTGTTTAAGAGACTCATGTGTGATGAGGATGCATTAGAAGTAGCTCAATATGCATAAAAGTCTAATGTTGAAGCACATGTCTATATTGAGCATTTTGAACAAGAAGGTGAACATGCTAATGGAAAACAAATTGAGGATGGTAATGAGACTGATAGTGATAGTGAAGGATCACTTAATGGTATTCATATGGATGAAAGTGAAGAAGAGATGACATATGGGAAAGATGATGGGTTTGGAGATGCAGAACCAATTGATGCACCACCTGCTCCTAGTGCCCCTGCTCCTACACCACCTAGAGCCCCATCAGATTCTAATGTATCCCCTGGTGGTTCAAGACTTGTCATTAATGGAACCCCTTATAGAGTCAAGTCTAGGGCAAGAAGAACACCCAAAAAAAGAGGTGGTGCTAGCTCTAGTACCCCAGTTGAGGAGGTGGATGAAATACATGAGGATTATCTGTCTGAGGAATTGCAATCAACTGATCCATATACTGATCCAGATGAAGAAGCAGTTGAGAAAAAACACTGTCCAAAATATGACAAGTTTCGGGTTGAGGAGCTGAACAAATACTACAAGTTTAAGGTTGGGTTGGAATTTAAAAATCTGGCACAGTTTAAGAAGCAATTTTAGAGCGGTCTATATTAAATGGTAGGGAGGTTCAGTTTGAAAAAAATGAGAGTGACAGAGTGAGGGTATTATGTAAGGCCAAATGTGGATTTGTTGCACTTGTAAGTCAAGTTGCCTATAAAAAACTTTTAGAATGAAGACTTGGGATGGGACCCACACATGTGCTAGGGTAATGAATAATACCAATGCAAGGGCCAGATGGGTGGCCAAATCAGTGGCTAAAAGGTTACAAACCATTGACTCAGTCAAGGTGAGAGAAATAATAGTTGACATTAGGGTAAACTACAAGGCTGGGATTACAGTAGGAAGGGCTTGGAGAGAAAAAAAAAATGGCAAAAGGAATGATAGAAGGTGAAGCAGATAAGCAATATGCTCTCCTATGGAGGTATGCAGCTGAGTTGAGGAGGGTAAATCCAGGAAACACTTGCAAGATCTCAATGGTAAAACCCATTCCTACACTTCAGCCACGATTTGGATCCTTTTATTTCTGTTTTGATGGGTGTAAGAAAGGGTTATTGAGAGGCTGTAGGCCTATTATTTGTGTTGATGGGTGTCATCTCAAGACAAAGTATGGTGGTATACTTCTAGTTGCTGTTGGGAGAGATCCAAACGATCAATATTTTCCACTAGCTTTTGGGGTTATTGAAACAGAGACCAAGGAGTCTTGGAGATGGTTTCTAAATTTATTGTTGGAGGATATTGGGCAAGATAGGAGGTGGGTCTTTATTTCAGACCAACAAAAGGTAATTTATCTGTTTTAAGTTTCAGATCTGTTTTTTAATTTTAAAGTTTCTAGTCTGTTTTAAATTTTAAAGCTTCTGATCTGTTGTGGGGTTTGATTCAAATGTTTGAGGAAATGGGTTTAGAGCATAGGTTATGTGTGATGCATTTGTATGCTAACTGTAAGAAGAAATTTGGTGGAGGAACAATCATTAGAGGCCTTATGATGGGGGCATCAAAGTCATTGATAATTAACTTTGTATTGATAAACACAAATAACTTTCAACTTCATTGATAATTAAACAAACATAAACACAAACTTAAACAGTAATTCTGGATTGTCACTAACATTCATCCTAATGCAACCCATTGATTGATAAAAACTAACAAAAATATAGAAACATTACAATACTAATAGGCTAATGCCTATTTTTTAACCAATTCAAATTTTTCAAATGCTACAAACAAAATGAGTAAAATTAGCATTGCTTGCATCCACTTATTCTTCTTCCTCTCATCCAACATCTTCTGCTTCAGCCTGGAAACTTTCTTTGACTCCCATTCATTAAAAAACTCAACACATTTGCATTGACCAACTGAGTTTCTTGCTGAATCCAACTTTGTTGCCTTAGGCTCATTTGTTCCTGAAACTGCCACCATGGGCACATTGTCAAGCTCTAGCTCATCATCCCAAATAAACAATTTGCAGCTTACTCCCCTCTACACATTTTCAGAAAAACAGGCAACATCTCAGGCGTTAGAACATACATATAAAACCCAAAAATTAACCTGGAAATATAATTTAAACCAACATTATTACTTACCCCCCAGTTAATACACTTCCAGAATCTTCTACCACGATTTTCAGTAGTGTTAGCAATCCATAAACGCATTGGTTCACGACATCCACAAACAGGGAGTTGAGCTTGCCCTTGCCTTGAAACGGTATTGGAAGACGTCTTGCTTGTGGCCATTGTTGACAACGAACGAAGATGGAACAAGAGAGAAGAAGAAGGACGAAGATGGAAGAAGATGAAGAACAACAACACTGAGATTCAATCTGGAATGAATGAGGAAGAAGAAGCAAACCCTCGAAGATATATACGTGGCAATCCAAACTGGAAGCCTAGTCACCAAACATTTAACGCTGTTAACCAAAACTAACAGCAAGGGGGTAACTGGAATGACTTAATATTTACAAGGTGTTTTTTGAAAAAAATATTTTTGCAGGGGTGTAAATGGAAATTGGAGATATTTGCAGGGGGGTAATGTGCATTTAAGCCAAAACTAATATCTCAAGTAGGTAGTTTAGTTAGCGAGCTAAAAAATACCAAAGAAGTACAAGTAGGAGGTTTCGGGTTCAAACCCCGGAAACTAACCCCTCCCCCACTAACATTACTTATAAAAAAAAACTTAGATACAAATCAATAAGCTGTCAAGCACTTGAGAACCCTTTCTTAAAAGCTACTATTTGTTAGGGAGAAAACCAAAACACTCAAGCACTCTACCAAGTATCTGATACTGCTTAATGCGAGACTTAGAAATGACATGTTTATTTTCTTATATAAAATTACAATAAAAATACCAAAAATTTAGCATAAAACACAGATAATAAAGTCGAAAGCTACTGCACAGACAATAAACTCTAAATTTAGCATAAAAGTATTATTTAAAATCTTGAAAGATTTATTTATTTCAATAAACTATCTAAATGTCTTTAGCTTTCATCAACCACAATAATTTATTTTGAGAAACTAACGAGAATAACTTCCCTCTATACCAACTACTGTAATTTTTTTTGAGTAACTCAATTATTTTGCACCTGTTTTTTTCTCATTATTGGGCCAATAGGAATACTAACGGGCCAATCTAGTAGTAGTGAACAGACAAGACTGGGCTATGTAACAAAAAGAATTGTTGGGCCTGAACCCGAACAGCCAGAAAACAGAAATCCCGAAACAAACGGTTATCCCCCAAAACCCTAATTGATGTACACCCACCCACCTATATATTCATTCTCACTAACTTGTATCGCGAAGAGAGCCTCTCACACTCACAACAACTCAAACCCTAGAAACAGCAAAGCGATTCGCAGCACACAAAAATGGCTGAGGGGCTCGTTCTTCGCGGCACCATGAGTGCTCACACCGATGTCGTCACCGCCATTGCTACCCCGATCGATAACTCCGATATGATTGTCACCTCTTCCCGTGACAAATCCATCATCGTCTGGCATCTCACAAAGGAGGACAAGACCTACGGTGTCCCCCGCCGCCGCCTCACCGGTCACTCTCACTTCGTCCAAGACGTCGTCCTCTCATCTGACGGTCAGTTTGCTCTCTCCGGCTCCTGGGACGGTGAGCTCCGTCTTTGGGATCTCGCCGCCGGCACCTCCGCCCGCCGATTCGTTGGACACACCAAAGATGTCCTCTCTGTTGCTTTCTCAATTGACAACCGTCAGATCGTGTCGGCTTCTCGTGACCGCACGATTAAGCTGTGGAATACCCTAGGAGAGTGCAAGTACACCATTCAGGATGGTGATGCTCACTCTGATTGGGTTAGCTGTGTCAGATTCAGCCCTAGCACTCTTCAACCAACAATCGTTTCGGCTTCCTGGGACCGAACCGTTAAGGTCTGGAATTTGACCAATTGTAAGCTGAGAAACACTCTTGCTGGTCACTCTGGTTATGTCAACACTGTTGCTGTTTCACCTGATGGTTCTCTCTGTGCCAGTGGTGGGAAAGATGGAGTTATTCTCCTATGGGATTTGGCTGAGGGAAAGAGACTTTACTCTCTTGATGCTGGTTCTATTATTCATGCTTTGTGCTTTAGTCCTAACAGGTACTGGCTTTGTGCTGCTACTGAGTCAAGCATTAAGATCTGGGATTTGGAGAGCAAGAGCATCGTTGAGGATTTAAAGATTGACCTTAAGAATGAAGCTGGTGTCACTACCGGTGGTGGTAACGCTACCAAGAAGAAGGTTATTTTCTAATATCACTCCATTTTCTCAATGTTTTTTTCTTTCTTTAACTTAAATATTATTTATTGCTTTATAATTGCAATAGCGTATTTTCGATGATTTTATTTTGTAAAACTAATACAATTTTATCACTTACTGCTGAAATCACCAAGATATTGAATTTAGCCTTTGCTTTGTTGTTTAAGTAGAGTTTTCTATACGATTCTTTGGGCGACTTATTGAATGGTAAAGTGCCTGTGAAATCCTTTTATTAGAGTGATTTGGGTAAAATATGAATAGGATAATATGGGTTGAATTGAAGTTACTGTTTTAGCCATTGAATGTCTTGTTAGTTTAAGGATATATTTCACATGGAAGGATATATTTTTATATTTTCTTGAATAATTCAATTGTAGGAATTGTTTGGTTTAAAGGATGAGGGGGTGGCGAATCTTCGAAATTTTGTGTATTTAAGGATAGATTAGTGATTTTAATTGAAGGAATCTGCTAGATTGCTTTTTGCACCTTTATAATATATTATGGAACATTTATATGACGATATTTTCTTGTATCAGCCAAAATTTTATATAGACATCTTCCCTCCAGATTCTCTCAGCATTGTTGAGGATTGTGCCTCTCTCAGACTGCACAGCCTAACATTCAAATGTTTCAATTTTCTTTGTTGCAGGTCATCTACTGTTCATGCTTGAACTGGAGTGCAGATGGAAGCACCTTGTTTAGCGGATATACTGACGGCTTGGTCAGAGTGTGGGGAATCGGCCGTTATTAGTAAAGCGAAGCTTCTGTTATATCTTGCAATCTGTTTTGATCTTTGTTTTCATTTCTGAGACAAAATTAGTTTTACCGTTTCATCGTAGAATCGACATTTATTTTCAAGACAGCAATGGCTTTGTGGCCTTTTTATTTATTTTAAAACGTTTTCGCTTCGGTTATTACCTAGTATATGGATAATTCAATGTCCCTTCTTCTCCCAGTTATGTTATTCTTCCATATTGATGAAGTTCAGTTCAGGGGAGTTATCGCGAACATGGTATCCTCACCACCCTAATCCGTCCCCTATTTTCACGCTTTGCAAGTTTTGGCACCGATTTATGTCACTTTTTACTTTGAAAAAGACCTCCCTCTCTTCATAGTTTTTGCACAATACTTCTAGAAGAGACCTTTTGTTCACCTCCATTTCCATTTAGTTATAGTTGTGGCTTGCAAGGGAAGAGAACTCCGAAATCACCACCCTCTCTCTCACCCATGACCTTTACTGATCTGGAATATTGATGTGTCATGATTCTATTCTCGAACCATTCTTTCTCACATATTCCGGCAATTGGGTGTTTGGGATTGCAATGATACTCTACTGTTCCCATTTCCGAGTCGTTGAGGCTAGCTGGTGCGCTAAGCAGTTACTTTTTTTTTGACAAAACGCTAAGCAGTTATTTGAGACGTCTGTTTCGTGGTGTTTATGATCTTCAGCTGACTATATTTTGTATGATGTTTATCCAACTGGTAACATGGTAAGTGGTAACTGATAATAAATAATAAATGCTGCCGCTGATTTTTTTTTTAAAAGCTATAGGGAGCCTCTTAAGTATCTTCCCTTAATGGTATGTCCGGTGTCATTTCTCAATGCTTCTTTTATAGGTTGATAGTCCCCATCGTTGCATAATTTAGTATCTCTGAGTTTTTTTATAAGCGATTGTTCGTTTCTGATAATTGTCCGCATTCTCCCAGTTGTTCTTCTGATGGAAGAATCGATTTGCAGGCTGGAATAACGAGCTTATGAAGTTCTTATTATGTTTACAAATTAGCCTATGTAGGAACTAAATTGTTCCTTATCTTAGTTGTGTTCCTTATTATGTTCTTATCTTTATTATTATTATTGTTATTATTAAACTTCCACTTCATTTCTCTGACCATTGTGGCATTTGGATGAAATCGTATGTTGTCCCCTATCATAACTGAAACGAATCTCTAATTTTAGTGTGGGAAAAATCGCCTAATTCTAGTGTGACTTTAAGTACAGTTACAAAGCAATGTTTGGGTGCAAACATTGTTTTTAAATCTTCTCTACAAGCTTGGTAAAAAAAACCTTCTCTATAATGAGTGTTCAAGTGCCGTGTTATGACAAATAGAGAAGAGGAACCCACATGTTCACCAACTTAGAAATTCTTAACAGCATCTAAATCTTCCCTGAAGCTTGCATGAACCTCTCACTATCTTCAACTCCAATTCTTAGGTTGAAGACTCCATTACCCACATGAGAATTTGAAATCGAGTGGTTAGTGAGATTTTTTCCAATTATGTTTTACTGCACCAATAGGCAGTTTTGCAGCAGGTACATCTAATTCAATTCTGAACCAAAATCATCAAACCATGTGCCTATTTTCGAGGTAATTTTGTCTAGTTTCTAAGGGTTTGTGTTTCAAATTCATACAACAAGTATTGAATGAGTTATAACCAAAACAATGTGATGATTGGGTTCTGTCACTGATTAAAAAACGTAATGAAATAGGATCATTCTTGTGCTATTTTTGAAGGATTTCATGTCTACTTTCCATAGAAAGAAAAAGGAATTTCAAATAAGGTTCGTGGAGAAAATATGTTGGAGATTTGTGTAGGAGAAATTTGTGAAAGGGTTGGGACCTAGGTTTATAGGGAAAGGGTTGGGAACATCTAAAACTGAAAGGGTTGAGGGGAAGAAGACATGTAGAAGGAGAAGAGATGAAAGGAACATCTAAAACTGAAAGGGTAGGGACCTAGGTTTATAGGGAAATTTGTGTATGAGAAATGTAGAAGTGGATCCCTAACTCTTCCTTTCCTCTTCGAATCCCCCGCCCTCTCTTTTCTAACTTACTTTGTGCTTTTAAAATCTCTCAACTGATGTGTTTATACAGGAGAGATATGGGCTGTTTTGCAATTCTATTAATGGCAAAATGGTTCTTTAAGTGTGTATACAATTACAATTACAATTACAATTACAATACTATGTCTAGGGAGTACTCCTAATACTAATATCTCAAATCATACACAATTTCAATAAGTAATAAAAATAAAATCAAACAAATATTAAACATATCCATTATGTGTAGGAAACCACTAATGTAATATTCAAAATTATGTATCTTACATTTCAATTGGCACAAATTCCATCTCATTCGAAGCTATGTAAATCAAGATACAAGGTTTTTATTGCATGTAGGGTTATTAACATTAACGTAAAACTATCTAATTTATACATTCAAGAAAAATCGGAAAATTATATTTTCTTTTCATATATCTTAACGCGGCATGACTCGTGCGAGTGTACGAAAATATTGCTAGTTAAAATTTAAGCTAAAATGCACTTTTGGTTCTTTATGTTTCACCAAAATTTAAATATAGTCTGTTATGTTTTTTTCTTCTCACTTTAGTCATTTATGTTTCAAATATGTGTCAAACTAGTTCCTCTTTGAACTTTCTGTTCACTAATATTAACGAATGTCACACTGGCCGTTAAATGGTAGCATGACTTACCTAGTTGGTATTAGTGTCTGGCAAAAAAAAAAATTAAGAACCAAGCTGAAGTTTTGGTGAAACATAATGGACCAAAAGTGAACTTTTGCAAAAAAAAGGCTTCATCTTCATTCTCAATCCTCACCACCACCACCACCGCCACCCCTCTCAACCTCTCTCCACCGAACCACCACCACTACCACTACCACTAGGTTCTGTCTCTTCTCATGGCCCATCTCTCTCCATTCACCCTCTCTATCTCCCTCACTCTCTCTAAGCTTTTATCTTCCCCCTCCTCTTCATTTCCAAATTGAAAAATTAGGGTTTTGGATTTGTAGAGGGAGCTTCTTTTTGAAATAACATTAATGAAAACATGTTTTTCTTCGGAAAATGTTAGATGCTAAAACCTTAAGCTTCACAAAAAATTCAGCTTGGTCATTTATGTTGTTTTTTGCGAGTCACTTATGTCAATTAAGCATGCCACGTCACATGTTAACGGCTAGCGTGACGTCCGTTAACATTAGTGGAAAAAAAGCTAAAATAGGACTACTTTGACACATTTGGAACATGAATGACCAAAGTGAGAGAAAAATAAAGGATCAAGTTGAGATTTTGGTGAAACATAAAGGAGAAAATTCTATTTTGGCCTAAAATTCATTTATCTTAGATGAAAATAAATCAATATGATCTTTAATATATTTCAAATATCAAGTTTATATTTTTATATATAATATGATTTACGAATCATATTTATCGTTAAATAGTTTATGAGTATTGAAATTACAATACATTATTTTATGGTGCATTTTAGGATGAAGGGCCAATTAAGTTCATCATTAGTGAACCATTAAAATTTACTGGAGGATATTGTGTAAAATTACATGAGTGGTTAAAATTGATTCAACCAGCATTAAATCTCAACTATTGATGAAATTTATACTGTATCCTACTGTCATTTCAATGGTTCACCAAAAATGGGTTTAGTTAATTCTTCACCTTAGAAGCATTCTTTATTTTATATAATTGAAAACATATTTAACATTTTTTTATAAAATAATTCTTTTTTTTTGTCTCTTATAAAACAGCTTTGTAAAATATGAGTAACTTTAAAAATGGGGTTGTGCGCAAGAAAAACACTCTGTAAATGAATTGGGTCTTGATGAAAAGCACGAAGCCCACTGGGCTAGCTATAACATTTAAAACCCTAGGTAGATAAACCCGATTTCTTGCACTAGGAGCCTTGACTATAAAAACCGTTTGCAGATAATTAGGGTTTGTTTGCACTCTGCTTCTTCCTCTTCTTCTACTTCCGTTCTGCAGCTGCGAAGATGGTGAAGGGACGCCAAGGAGAGCGTGTTAGGTACTCTTCCAAAACTCACTCTCTTCATTCTTTAATTCCATATACTCTTGCCTTTTACGCTTACCTGTGCCGATTTCTGTTTTCATTCCTCTTAAAGATTTGTTGCTTACAATCACTGAAACCATGATTTAGGGCAATTACTTCTTTGATCAACCTTATACGAATTTTTTATACGTAGCTATGGCTTGCTCGTCGTAATTATTGGTGTAAAATAAGCTAATGCTACTTTTTCTTTTTCTTATGTATTAGACTCTATGTGAGGGGTACAATTCTTGGATACAAGAGGTAATTTTTTCTTTCATTTTGCAATGTTAATGATTGTTTGCTTCAAATGTCTCTGGTTGGATTAGATGTGTTGTGATAATGGCGAATTTTTTGAATGTCGTGTTGTCAGATCCAAATCAAACCAGTATCCAAACACATCTCTGATTCAAGTTGAAGGTGTGAACACCAAGGAAGAGGTAGCTTGGTATGCTGGTAAGCGAATGGCTTATATCTACAAGGCCAAGGTGAAGAAGAATGGAACCCATTACCGTTGCATATGGGGAAAGGTTACAAGGCCTCACGGTAACAGTGGTGTTGTTAGGGCAAAGTTTACGTCAAACCTTCCTCCTAAATCTATGGTAATAATTTAGCAGTAGTTTGTTTTTGTAATTTGGGTTTTGTAATATAATTTTGACCATTTCGTGTTTTTTTGACTTATTGCAGGGTGCAAGAGTAAGAGTTTTTATGTATCCAAGTAACATATGAGGTAAACTTACTTTTTGAATGAATCCTTGTATAAGCATCAATTGTTGTGGTTTTTTAGCATGGTGATGGATTTTTTTTAATTCTGCCATTCTTATGCCCAAGAGTTCTGTTATTTTTTTTGCCACTACATGCTAGCTAAGAGAAGAAACTGTATACAAATGAATGCACACCTCTCCTCTGATTGTGCAGGATATGGTTTGGGTGCAATCACCTGCTCTATCTCATAAACTTGTATTATTTTTCATAATTTTTTGGCAAAGCAATCAAAGATTGACAGTGTATGAAAACCAAATCTAATGGCTGGTATTCTAGTATCTGTATGATTGCCCAAGGTGTTTGACTGAGCTGAAATCAGTTCCGATTGTGCAGTTGTACGCATGAGTAGTTAATCGAGATTTGTTAGAAAAATAAATTGTTTGTAATTTTGTCAGAAGTTGTGATTCACTATGCTAATGTTTTCTGTCTGAGTCTTGCTATTAGTTTTTTGGATGTTTTCATTTTTGCGAAGTTTTAAACGGGATGTCATGTCTGCTGTATGGGTTGTGTTGTTAACCTTGTCCTAATTTTACACTACAATTTTTGTTGCAGATTCATCTGATCGGGAGCTCAGTAGAATTCTTGTCTTGCTTCTAGCCACAAATTTTTGTTTCATTTTCGATTAATTTGTTGTCTTTTCTGCTTTAGCTTTTGAGATTGGAATCCTCTGTTGTATTAGCTATTTTGACTATGAAAATTACCTATTTAAAACTGATGTTTGCGGACTTACAATCTCGTGTGATTGCAATTTTCATTTTTAATATTTTATTTGGCTGATCAAACCTTATAGAACATTTAGTACGTAGATATCCCTGACAGTAGTGTGCTATGTTTAGTTAAAGGAGATATGAAGACGCGGGTTACGGTGCTTAGTAGAGTCTAAGGTTGCTAGTTTATTTTTGCTTTTTTGGTTAGTTTGTTCAACATGAATCTATATTTGAATTAGGTTTGCTCTCGAAGTGTTTCTTAAACAAAAATACTTTTATAAGTGATTCATGCACTTGAATGGATATTATAGCTGTCATTTTAACCACAGCATGTCGGACATTCACTTATCCCCAATTTCAGAACATGAATACTAAATTGAGAACCTTATAAATTTTTTTAACTTAATTTCTCGTTCTTCGGCATTGAATTTTCGTTGACACTCATCGTGGTTCCAATTTAAACTTATTAGTTCGGAGCTTTCGTCTTCCCTCTTTGCAGATCTTTGATTTTCTGTAACATAAGCTGTCTTAGATTGTTTCTAGAGAAAGTTGAAATTAAACATGTCGAAGCAGTTTTTATAAACTATCAGCAAGTATTTGTGTATTTAAATTTAAATAAATCTATATAAGTCAATCCAAACACATCTGAAATTTAATTATTTGGTTGATAGGAAGAGATGAGGCAACTTTGCTATTATCTACATATATTTTTTTTTCAATGATAGTTTTTGTAAGAAACGTTGTGAATAAAATAAGTTTAATTTTAAAAAGTATAAAATACTTTATACGAGAAATTCATAACTCAAGACAAAAATGATTTGAAAATTAAGTTAATAATCCTATAATTTGTCAAGTATATTTTTAAATTTGATATTAAGTTTTAAATATTAAAATTATTTAAAAAAACTTATTTATAATGATATTAAGTATTTAAAAATGCAACATTTTCTTCATATTTGTAACTTTGATAATTTAAAATTATATTAATTACTTGTTTCTCAAATATACCGTTAATTATTTACTGGGTGATTTAAAAATAAATTCGCTACTTTTTTATTTTTTTGCTTTGATAATTTAAGGGATTATATTAATGACTTATTTTTAAATTATGCTCTTGCTTATATAAGGTAGATTGCTTGTTTTACATTTATATTCTTCACTTGGCTTTTCTGATTTTCTTTTTCCTTTCTTGTGATTATATTTTACCGAAAAAAACAATCATGACATCTTAGGAAAAGACTAATAGAATAATAGTAATTAAGATTATAAATTTTTTTATTAATCTTCTTGGTTTTTGATATCCTAGATATACTCACCACAAAATCCTAGATATAATGATCATATGCTAGTACTTATTGAAAACAATTCTCCTTCAAAAACAAAATATTATTTATTTAGTCTAAATTTTCGAACAATAATATAATTTTTTTGCGTGTTTTTAATCACTTTTTTTTCTTAGGTGAGAGTTCTTTTTGTCTAGACCCAAATTAATTTAGATTTTGGTCGAGATGCAAATAAAAGTTGACTCTAATTTGTTCCATAACTCAAAGGAAAGTAATTCTCAAAAGTATTAAAATTGATTTTATCAAATTAAAACAAAAGCTTAATTACATTTTTGGTCTCCTTATTATGAGCTACTTACAATTTTATTCTCACGATTTTCTCAAATTTTAAAATCATTGCCCCTCTCTAATTTTCTCATATATTTTGTTGACTTGCCACTCACTAATCCTATCTAGAATGACATGTTGTAATCCTTAAATCACTTGCCATTCAATTCAGGTAGGATTAGTGAGTGACAATTCAACAAAATGTACTCCCAATTAAACCCTAAAAGAAATTAAAGAAGCATTGAATGGTCTGAAATACGATAATTGTTGTGGGCGATGATTCAGTGCATTCGGCTATTAAATATGCTGCTGGAGAATCATAACCTCTGAAGAAAATTACACGTGTAGAGTGATAGAAAAAGTTGACTAAAATGAATATAATTCCAATTGTGGTTTGGTAAATGAAAATGGAAACGAAAAGCGTTATTTAAAGCGAGTGTGAAAGTAAGTTGACAAACAGTGTTGGAGTATTCAGAAAAAGTGATGGCGTTTTCTGGTATTTTCTCTATACCCTTCATTCATCCTCAGCTTCAACCTCTTGTGGCTAAAATGAGTCTATTTGACACCATACTCTTCTATGTCAGTACTATAAACCACACGTGATATCTCTCTCACTCTCTATAATTTAAGCGTGTTATATAATTTGATACCATATACATTTACGTGATAATTATTATAATTTGTATGTAATGTATGTTGTATATAGGTGATACATTTTGTGGATAAGGTTGTGTTGTGGCATAGGCTACCAGTGTTGTTGGGAGCATCATACTTGGGAATTAGGAGACATTTGCACAACCGCTACAATATCTTGCATGTTGGAGGTGTCAACGGTGGTCACAACTATGATACGCAACTCTTTGCTTATCGCACCCCCTCCGGTACTTGCAACCACCCCACCGATCATTTGATCGGTAGCCAGGGAACTTCCCTTGGCCGGAATATGCCTCCCACCACCTTCAATTATGGGGTAATAAACCCATTCATCAATTTCTTATATATAGTTAATTAATCTCTTTTTTATGATTATTAGTTGATGATATATGTGTGTCTCTCTGCACTCTGCAGCGTCTTGATCCTCACCCAGCTGTGGTGGCCACAAAGCTGCTAGCTAGAAAGGAATTCAAAGGCACTGGGAAGCAATTCAACATCATAGCTTGCTCATGGATACAGTTCATGATTCATGACTGGGTTGATCATTTAGAGGACACTGAACAGGTTAAAACTACCAGAATACAACTGTGTTACATGATGAGAATACAATCCCTAAAAAATGTGACCTTTTTTTTTTTTTTTTTAAGATTATCACTTGTCACTTTTATTTTTAATGTCATAATTTAACAAGAAATCGGTATGTTATAGACTTGTCTCTGCTTTAAGTCAAAATTATTCATGTCAAAGACGTGACAGGGAAATGAACCTAATTATCTTATTGTCTAATTTTGCCAATCAATTCTCCGAAATCCTGGCGTGTTTTTTGTAGTTTGGATCTTAGCCAAATGCATTTCTTGTATGATTTTTTTGAACAGGTGGAAATCAGTGCTCCTGATAGTATTTCAAGTGGCTGTCCTCTAAAGTCTTTCAAGTTTTTCAAGACTAAGAAATTCGAAACCGGCTCTTCAGACATCAAGTTTGGCTTCCAAAATACTAGGACTCCTTGGTGGTAAGTAGAACCTAAACATTGAAACAAGAAGTTTCTTGGAAGAACATGTTCAGTTTAAAGCTTCATCATCTTATTAACAGGGATGGAAGCGTGATATATGGGAACAATGAGAAAGGAATGAGAAGAGTAAGGACATTCAAGGAAGGAAAACTGAAGATCTCAGAAGATGGGCTTCTTGAGCATGATGAGAAAGGTATTCCAGTTTCTGGTGATGTTCGAAATACTTGGGCTGGCTATTCCCTTCTTCAGGCCTTGTTTATCAAAGAACACAATGCAGTATGTGGCATGCTAAAAGTTAGTATACTTCTTTTCATCTCTTTCATTACTTGCACTCATTTTCCTCGAAAACTAAATAATGCGCGGTATTGTTCTTTGCATAGGAGCACTATCCCGATTTTGATGATGAGCAGCTCTATAGGTATGCAAGATTGGTGACTTCAGCAGTCATTGCAAAAATCCACACAATTGATTGGACTGTTGAACTCTTAAAGACTGATACTCTTCTCGCGGCTATGAAGATCAACTGGTAAGTCTAAATAGCTTTGCAAAGGGATGTAATTTGAAGGAGACAAGACAAGCTGCAGTTTTTGTATGACAACAGACAGCTCTCTATGCAGCTGTAGTGACTGAGACTTGTTTATTTTCTTTTGGCTGGCAGGTATGGATTTTTGGGGAAGAAATTCAAAGATTTATTTGGAAACATTCTCGGACCTGAACTTAGTGGATTAGTTGGTCTTAGCAAGCCAAGAGATCATGGAGTTCCCTACTCTCTCACTGAAGAGTTTGTGAGTGTTTACAGAATGCATACACTGCTACCTGATGAGATTCTCCTAAGAGACATCAAGCCTACAACAGGAGAAGACAAATTCCCTCCAATACTTGAAAAGTACATACTCTTATCCCTCTCCATCATTCTAGTTTTGTCGGAATTTTTTATGTTCCTTTGGAGATTTTGTGTTGCTTTCAATATGCACATGTTAGTTGCTTCCTTTTACTTACCTGCAAAATGTTCCTGCATATCTCAGAGTGTTTGGTTTTGTAATGAGAAGGGTAACAAGTATAGTTGCAAATATGTTTATTCAGGGTGCCAATGAGGGAAATGATAGGAAAAGAAGGGGAAAGAAGGCTATCAAAAATAGGAATGGAGCAAATGTTAGTATCCATGGGTCATCAATCATGTGGTGCTGTTAGTTTATGGAATTACCCAACATGGTTAAGGAACCTCATTGCACAAGATATAGATGGAGAAGATAGACCTGATCCTGTTGACTTGGCTACCATGGAAGGTACTTAGTTAATTTTCAGTTTACACTTCTTTTAATGTAGTGCCTTTTGCAAGCATGATTTTGTTATCATATATATATATATATATATATCATCAACTTGATCTAAAATCTTGAAACTTACATTAGTTTATAAAGATAGAGAAAGGGGAGTTGCGAGGTACAATGAGTTCAGAAGAAACTTACTAATGATCCCTATTAGCAAGTGGGAAGATTTAACAGACGATGAAGATGTCATAGAAGCTCTCAAAGAGGTATATGAAGATGATGTTGAGAAGCTAGACTTGATAGTGGGTCTCCATGCAGAGAAGAAGATAGAAGGGTTTGCTATCAGTGAGACTGCTTTCTTTATTTTCGTGATCATGGCTTCGAGGTAAGTCCAATACTATATAGTATATGTAGAGAAAATTGATGATATTGAGTTAGAGTCTTATGGTTTTATGCGTTGATTGTGATGCTCAGGAGGCTAGAAGCTGATCGTTTCTTCACAACGAATTTCAACTCCAAAACATACACAGAGGAAGGGTTTGAATGGGTTAACAAAACAGAGAGTTTGAAGGATGTGATTGATAGACACTTCCCTGAAATGTCTAAAAAATGGATAACGAGCTCAAGTGCATTCTCTGTGTGGGATTCAATGCCAAATCCTAAAAACCACGTACCTCTATATTTGAGATAGATCAGCCCCATGGTAGTAATGTCTGTCTTAGATCCTCTTGTGCAAATAAGTTGCTACTTTACTGTCCTACTCATCATAATTTTAGACTTCCAAAATGTTTTCCTCGCATTTATGTCTGTTAATTTATGCTTAGTTACTGCTCTTGTATTCACATTTTAGTATTTTACTATGTCAAAATTTTGTATCAATTGGGGCCCGTTCTGCCGTTACCTGAAACGCGCCAAATGTATACTTGATAACTTGACAGTTACTCTCTCGTTTACGAATCGTGAAATGTGATTTAACTCAATGATTTAACTCAACATACGCAGATATCAAACAAAACTTGTCCTTTATTTTAGTACTTCTGAAATAACATTCAATAAATTACAAACAACAAACATGCAAATCTGCTACTGCCATTGTTCGGGCTCCGCAGGTATATCAAAAACAAACATCAAACATGCTTGCACAAATGCACACCAATTACAAACAAACAGTAGGATTAATCTGGCCTCAGTTACAAACAAACAGTAGGGCTGAGTATCTTCTAAAGAGAAGACCAAATGGGGGCGGGGGGCATCAGGGATTTGGTGGGTTCCTTAGTCTATCAGCACTTTCAAAGAAAAACCCACGCTACCCATAATGATCCCCTGTACAACTCAGCAAGATCCTTTGGTGACAAAAAAATAAGTGATGTACATTGGCACCATAATAGTCTTGATATTGAAACTCACAAAAAGTACCAATTTCAAAAAGCGGCAACCAGAAAAATGGCCCCAACCTCATATTGCAAAATCAAGTGACTACCAAACCGATGCTTGCAAGTTGCAATAAGTTTATTTGTGATAGGAAAAAACAATCAGAAGAAGCTCATTTGTCGTTTTTGTGTTCTCCATTCTCCAACTTGTGTTGATAAGCACAGCATATTTCATGTCAGTTTTTGTTTTTGGAATCCACCAAAAATTTACCTTTTCAACCTTGATCTTTTCAGGGAGGGGTTATCCTCCAGACACGGATAAAAGCATCCTCACCTGAGCTAACCAAACTATGTTCATCAGTGAATACTAACCCATAAACCCCACCTAGGTGAGCAGCCTTTACGGTAATTCTACTAGACGCAGACTGGTCTATTTCATATATAATAACACATGTGTCAAGTGATCCTGTAGCAATCCTACGGCTATCAGGGGACCAAGCAAGACAGTTTATCCGTGCAGTATGGTACAACATGTTCTTAAGCTTCACCTACAGCAAAAAATCATATATAAAAAAGGTTGAATTTATTAAAAGCACAATAAGCAGCCAACCACAATAGAAATAGAGAGTATTAAACATAATACTATGGTTGTTTAAAGTTTGTACTCACATCTCGGGAGGCACGGTCCCACACTACAGCTTCTCGATTGACATCCCCTGATGCAAACATTGAAAAGTCTGGAGAATACCGTATGACACTAATTGCACCCCGATGTTTCTCGAGGACAGCCTCTTCTACAAGCGTATCACCAGAAATAGAATATATGTGCAGTTTACCATCCTGCCCACCAATAATGGCTTCACTTCCATCAGCAGAGACTACGGATGCTGAAACAGCAAACCCAAGATTAATGGTTGACACAATTTTTGTGCCACGCAGCAAGACAACTCCAGAGTCGATTGACACTAGAGCAAGTTCGGGAGATAAAAGCGCGACGCTAAAATCCTTTGGTTGACTTCCTATATCAATGGCTTCAACATCTCCACACTGATCCCCATGTAAAGAAATTCGCCGTATCTGGTTGTCAGGAGAGAAAGGAAATGGATGAACACAACAATTTTTTCTTAAATATCTTTCCAGGAACAATAAACAAAGAAATAGAAACTGATCAGTGAACAAAAGCATTAATTCATGGTTAAATCAAGATATACATAACAATTTCAATTGCCAAACTATTAGTGAACAAAAAAGCATTCTTTCATGGTTAAAAATAAGACATACATAAAAATTTCAATTGCCAAACTATCGTATCTCTGGACAAATACGGAAATTGTTAATCTTGTCACTTAATGAAATATAACTAGTAATGTAGGGGAGAGAAATGGTCCTTATACACCATCAATTGGTCAAAAGGAACAAGAGATTTAGCCAAGTTCATCACAGAGATTTGTATGAATTTACAACCAATATACTTCAAATGGAGAATGCGATTTAAATGATTCAATTCATCACAAAAAGAATACAGTATATTATTAGAATGCAAATGACAAGCACCACTGATTTTTAATATCCAAAACAAATTGAAAAAATGAAAAATGAATAAAGCGTAATGTAATGATTATCACTCTCATATTAGCTAAAGAATATAAGCAGGACACTAACCTTATTATCGAACCCAGATGTGACGATCTCTTCATCTAAGGCTGCTAAGGATTTGATTTGAGAATTTTCCTTCCTTTGTAATTTACCACTATATCCAATTCCTTGAATCCACTTGACTATTAAGCCATCATAACTACTAGACAAGAGCACTCTAGGGTTACTTCCAAGAATAGTTAAGGAGGAAACATTTTTCATATGTCCAGAAAACGATGTCGGGGCTTTATCAAGATCACTTGCAGAAAACACAGATATTGTCCCACCAAGAGAAACAGTGACAAGATAATCGTTCAACCAAAGGCACCCTACTAACATGTCTTCAATTCCACCGGAGCCAGGACAAGTCAATGTTTTCTTCACCTTTCCATTGTTGTCCTCAGTTATGTCCCATACTTTCGCAGACTTGTCAGCAGATACAGTCAGCACCTACAGATAACATTACATTTGAAGATCAGATTATCAAAATCAAAATGTGTCAGTCCTACAGGGAAGAGAAAAGAGAGACTTGTGCAAAAAGACAAGTAGAAAAGCAAAGGGAAAAAATAACAATATTGCAATTTGCAATGTTTAACTACAAGATCAAAAGTTAATTAGGACAAACATATCCAGTAACACGTGGATATCCACTAACAAGCTATGGATTGCTATGCCAAACATATCCAGTAACAAGCTATCAAAAACTAGCACGGCAATGTCAACAAGTAAAATTGCTAATACCTATTGTTTTTAAATTTTCAAATAGGTCTACAATGTAATGCTTGTTTATGTAAATTCCTATAAACTCGATAGGAGTTTTCCCAAAAGAGGAGATAGCAAAGCTAACCATTACAAGTTAGTATAGATGCACAAATGGCTCACTTTGAGAGCATCATAATGGAAAAGTAAAATATATGTCAATCCTAGAAAATGGAGTAAATACAAAATCAATCTTCTAATCTCCATTCCTCAGCGCTAATGAATGCAATGTTTAACTTGTCTGCACCATGATAGGATATTAAATAAATAAATAAATAAATAAATAAATAGTATGGGGAGGGAAATGTGAGTTGGTTGTAACCACTTGCTTATGTGGCAAAGTGGAGGGAAAGGGGGTGAGTTAGTGAAGGTTATAAATAGGAGTTGGGGGGATTAGAATCATTAAGCAAGTATGATTCTGGGAAGTTATTCCTTTGGGAGAGATTAGGCCTCTATAAGTGCCTTTAGGAGATCCTAGGCTTCTCGAATTGCCTAGTTTATCGTTACTTCATTGTATTTCCGTTTTTTACCATCATTATACAGTTTATTGTTCCATTTAGAGATGAGAAATTCTGGTTCCTATCACACCATAAATTGTCTTCAAAAAACTGAAGCAAACCATTTATATTTTATAGGAAATAAATTGTTATTGCATGCCTTGTGCTTTATCCTATTTTTCTAAGTTTATGGAGAATATGAAACCTTTTGAAATGTTACATGAAACTTAAAAGTACCCGTTCACTGTTTTGTGACACAAAGTTAAATGATCAACATCATCATGTATCGAAAAGAAGACGGAGGGAGACAAAATCACAAAAACGGGAAGATGGAATCAATTCATCAGGGGACTTTGCTATAATCAATATAGAATACTCAGAAGTTACTTACTTGTTTTCCATCAGGACTCCAGCTAACAGCATAAATACTGCCAGTGTGTCCACCTTCAGAAGACAACTCACCGATCCTTTCTCCGCTCTTTCCATCAAATATGATACCCTTTTTGTCAGAACTTACAGTTATAAATTTACTCCCATCTGGAGAATATCTCACACAATTGACAAAATTTGAATGATCCCTGTACATGAACAGATTATTGTGTCAACAGTCAACACTAGTGTACGAGGCATAAAGGACCAAAGATGAGAACAAATCAAAACAGAAAAGGATTTGACTTGAGCAGTTATTTAGAAAAGAAATTTGTTTTGAAGATCAATCAACTAAGGCTTTTTTTCTTGAAGTATAAAATGATAGTATACCTGTGAGATTGCTTAAATCTAAAAGGTGGTCCTTCATAAAAGTTGACCAGAAAATCCTCCCCGCAAGTAACAATGCGGAAAGGCCTTGTTGGTTTATAAGCACAACTCAAAACTCGCCTCGAATGACCATCAAATTCACCTACATTAGTCCCTGAATCCCACCTATCATCCATTGCAGAGTTGATAACATGAGAGCATCAATGAAATTGAAAAGGAAAAGAAAAAGCCTAGCCAAGCATATTGACACATAATAATTACAGAAAATAAAAGCGATAAATTAGAAATGTAAGAGATGGATCCTGGTTTATAGTAAAAGTCAAAGAGATAGCTACAAGAGTCAAAATAGTGGATAATTGAAATTGAGAAGAAAAGAAATGATAACTAACATACATGAAAGCGCGAACAAAGGAAGTTCCTTTGGCTTCGCCAGATGCAACGATTCTGAGGCCATCAGGGGACCACTGAAGGTCATCGATCCGACCCGATAGGACTCGAAATTCCTTCTTCAAAACGAAGTGGTTGCGGGTCCCCCAGATCCTGACGGTGCCGGAGACGTCAGCGGAGGCCACCCATTCACCATTGGGAGAAAATCGGGCGACGGTGGTGGGGTAAGCGTGGTCACCGTAGACGGAGACTTGAAGGGGGTTTTGGAGATTCATCATCACTACCGATCTGCCGTTCGTGAACAGCACTGAGTTTGACTTGGGGTCGCCTGAGATGAGAATCCCACGGCCACGCTCCGTTGACGGCATGCAGGAGTAAGTCTCCACCAGGCTCATGTTTCCTTGTTTAGTCTTTGCTAGTTCTAAATTCAACTTTCAACTTACAATGTGATGTGCACGATGCTGGAAGAAGTCTGAACCGACGACAAATGAATGAACCAATATTTATATTATATGAGATCAAACTTTAGCTTTTTCAAACTCAAATCTATCTAAACTCTAAACCCATTGACACTAGATTATTGTCTTAATAAAAACATGTTGTGGGCCTTTTCCAATACTAGGTGTGACATTTTTTTGTCATAAGGTGTGGCCTTTTTTGGTAACCGGTGTGCCCTTGTATCTCAATTGGGAAATTTAACGACATTCTTTTCCCACATCCCCCAGTACTCTCTCACCCTCCTAATTTTTTGAAATTTCCAAAATACCCCGCCACTTCCACACTCTCACTCCCACTCCCTCGATTTCTCACTTGGTACCCTCACTCCCTCTCCCCATTCTCTTTCTCTCTCTTTCTCACTTTGAGATCTCACTCTCACACCCTCACCACCACAAGTGAGTCTTCTTCCTCCTTTCTCTTTCTGTCTCGTTTATTGTTGTCTTTTTTTGAATGTGGGTAATATCTGGTACTTTATTACCTACCAGATTCGGTACTTTGGTACCGAGTTTAGATTTACTATATTTCAAAAACCAAAAATCGGTACCAAGGTACCAGACAATTTCAATATTGAAATACTGAAGTATCTCGGTATCAAGGTACTGTGTTTGTTGTCTAATATATGCGATGTATTTTTTTTTTAGAAACTCTCACAACAAGTGTTATTGCGAAAAATGGTATTTGTATCAGTTATTGAGGCATTTGATGTAAGTTTTTTTAATTAACTTTATTTGATTTATATTTATTTCACTTTAAATTATATAACTGTCCAACCTGCTAATTAAATATTTTAAACCCTTGTGTTTTGTTATATTTCATCATCGTTTCGCTATTCTAAGAAGTTTTCCTCACATTTCCCGTTAATGTTACACTTGAAAATGATGACGGTCGTCTATTACCTGCTGTTGTAAATCATGTTACCCGTAACCATCCTTATTTGGAAACTGATACCCATGCTATTTGCAGTGTTTACCAAGACGTGGATATTGTCGAGGTATGTATAACATATATTTTCGAGGGTCGTTTCAAGTTTCTTAGAACATTGCTAAGGGATACAGATCTTCATCTTATTCAACTGATTCAGATTATCGGGAATTTCTTGCCGCATACAAGTAGCAATGATGATCAATCTAATGTAACGTACCCTAACTTGGACGTGACGATGAAGACGATTTTTGCTGGAATCATTAAGTAATTATGATTTTGTTTATTATTCTGTTTGCCTAAGTTATGTGTTATATAAGACTTTCAGAAACCGCTCTTTATATTATTTTTTGTTTTGATGCTATAATCTCTCTCTCTCTCTCTCTCTCTCTATATATATATATATATATATAATATTAATCTACTACACATTCAGTACCAAGATATCGAATCTATCAGGCGCCAAGGTACCGTATGTTAAATGGGGGTGATTTTAACACCCGCGGTACCTTGGTACTAGACAGATTCGGTACCTTTAGTACCGAATGTGTGATTTACAAACATTTTCTATTAGTGGTATATATTTAGATACCGTATCAGTTCGATACTATGGTACCGAATGTAGCGAGGCTACAGAAATAAATAACAAAGAAGCGAAAACACGTTTAATGTAAAAAAAGTAAAGTTTAGGAATATTTTAGTCTTTTCATTAAATAAGGGGGTGGGAGTGGAGAAAAGAATGGGCTAAATTTAGTGAGGTACAATGAAACTTGGGCCGAATCAATCAAATCAATAAAGTGACATTCTTTTCATACTTCCCCCTTTACTTTTCCTCTTCCCCTAACTCAATGAAACTACTAAGATACTCCTAAAACTAAATAATCCTCTTTCTTTCTCATTTATGTGAAAATTTAAATTTTTTGGGGAAATTTTGTTTAACACATCCAAGCATCACTTCCATTATTACTCGAATTAAAAATTTATCCTGGAGCTGATTTGTGTATAGACTATATATAGAGTGAGTAGTAGTTCTAATTTGTCTATTTCGTCGTGGTGGATTAATCCACTTCCCAGCTCAAACAAAGTATAACTCTCTTTGTCTGTTTGGGCTTGAGCATCCCTAGTGCTCTGTTATTGAAGATTTGCTTATCGAAAAAAAGCACATCCAATATTAAGATACCGAATATTTATTTTTTAATCTAGGAGGTCATGGGTTGAATGGAAAGATCAATAGTTTTTTTAGTAGGAAAAGTATATATGGAAAACAACCTGTGAGGGACGAAAAACAAAAAAAAATCAAAAGGATATATATATTTTGTTAGAACAATTTGTTGGTGGGAATAATAATGCTGCAACTAAGAAGAACAACCAAACATGGAAAAATCATTAGTATCAATAATTGTGAATAACATGTAGGATAAATAACAAGAAGAAGGGAGAAGATGAATTTATCATTGCACAAGACTCCAAGGCGTGTATGACACTAAGCTTTAGGTTCGATTTGCCTCCACCAATCACTCTAGATTGGATGCAATAGGATAACCGACGAATCCCCTTCAAGATACCATGGAGTTCCTTGATATGGTCTGCACACCCACACCAAGCATATCGATCAATGGTAGTTTACGGAATACAGTTTCCTCAACTACTCTCGTGCACTAGAGAAAAGAAGAAATGACTTAGATATAATTTTGGCAGAAATTTTTGCTCATGTAAACATGAATTTTCGTGTGTTAATATTTGCCCAAAAGTGTCTCTAACTATAGAGAAACTCATGTCACATGGAGAAGGGAAATAATTCTTGTGTAAAGAATTTCTATCAGTTAACACGAATATATACTACTAGCGAACACATTGTTTCGCTGAAGTGGTGCCGGTCTGGTGGTCAAGAGGCGCGTTTGTTCATTCCTCTTGCGTGGGTTTGAATCCCAACTGGTGCTATTTAAGCACCTTTTTGTTTTTATTTTATCCGTTATAACTTAACAACGCATAAAATTAAAATGGCTTGCAAGGGAATCGAACTTGCAACCAAGTGCTCCAACTAGACAAAACCAACCAAATGGCTACCTTCAACTTTGTCTTACATTACAAAGTAATCGGTATTTACCCATTCTTATATTTTGGAAATATCTCCAACATATATATTACTGAAAATTATATTAATTTGACACATTAAAATTAATGCTTTGTAATTAAAGGCAAGAAAATTAAAATTTATTGGGAGAGTTAGTGATTAGGTAAAATTATCGCATTGTGTATTTATTTATATTAACAAGTAGTTTGGATATTGAAACTATGTGGTAGCTACTAGGGAAGGTGGTTGATGAGCCAACCCGAGCCAACAGTTCCTTTCATTTACTCTTCAACGTATCTATCTACCCCCCTTCTCACTCTCACTCTCACTCTCACT
Organism: Astragalus glycyphyllos; assembly: GCA_963573325.1. Classification (NCBI taxonomy): domain Eukaryota; kingdom Viridiplantae; phylum Streptophyta; class Magnoliopsida; order Fabales; family Fabaceae; genus Astragalus; species Astragalus glycyphyllos. The sequence continues at coordinate 84,280,735 of OY754310.1, forward strand.
CTCACTCTCATTCTCACTCTCACTCTCACACATTGATAATATTGATATCCTTGTTCGTTGTTACACATGGGATGACCGATACCCATAAGTCAATGGTTGCTACTTGCTAGCTGGTTAGTCTTTCTCAGTCTCAGTGAAATAAGAGCTTGAGCTTGATTATTTTATATATATATATATATATATATATATATATATATATATATATATATATATATATATATATATACATATATATATATATATATGTCGACGACCACATGTGTTTACGCATGGCAAAGCTTAGCTAACCCTCTATTGCACTTTCCACCTAGCTAGTTAGCTAGCTACTCTGCGTACATATATCTGAGACGAGAGACTTTCTACATGATTATATATATGTACGTATTTTCCTCTCTTTATATGAACGAAGGTGCAATTTTACATGCAGTACGTACGGTGAGTGATTTCCTTGCTTTCCTTTGTCAAGTGAACTGTCTCTTGCTGGATCATTAATCTTTATCTCGTTGTCTGTTCGACCTTGACTCCTTATCTTCACTTCAACTCAACTAACTAATTAATTAAAAGCTGTTATTTAGATATATATATGCTTGATCCACAAAAACATCAAATATTTACTGACAAAAATTTCAAACTACATCAAATGTTTACTCTACATTAATCCTTTTTGTTAAATTAATAATGTTGCACCATCTCTCTCTAGAGAAACTATTATCTCTCAAGGTCGGAAAGGCAGCGAAATTGAGTTTCCTGCAAAAACTGTTTGCTTCACAAGGTTTAGCATGAAAATCTACATCATTCTCATCATCCATCTGTATTCAATATCCTTTTTGGTTCCTGGATACTCTCTCTCAGGAAATTGTATGAAGTTAAAAGGAACATTCATCGAATTATAACTATGAATTACCTGCTTGTCTAGATAAATAATTAGCTACGGTATTTTCAAATAGTAAAATGCACAAAGCTGATGAGTCTTGTTTGCTCTATTATTTTGCTTGCTCAAAAAAAAAATTGTTTGATCTAAATAATTGTACATGTTATAGTAAAATTTTATATACAGTTAATATTTCATCATACCACTTTTTTTGAGATTAAATATTTCATTATACCACTTTAAGTCAACATATATTGTGTGGGTTGTAATATTGGGCTAGCTAATTGTAATTGATACAGTATGGAACTAGCTAGGCTTAGCTTGAGCCTTGGTTTCTTTTTGTGATCAAGAAAATTCCTTTTGCTTTTGCAAAAGAAAAAGTTGGACACCGATTTTTAAATGCTGTAGCAGTTTATGGTGTAGTATAATTAGTATAGCTTTTAGGTGTTTTAATTTCCCCTTATTCTTTTATATATAAATGCTGTTAGTTTGTAATTTGTACAAGATGGGTGGAGTTATAAACTTTGATATGGATGCTTTTTGCAACCTTTCCAACAAGATGGGTGGAGTTATACACTTTGATATGGATCCTAGCTAGACCAATTTAATTTAATAAATTATTCTACTTATCGGGAAAAAAAAAGTTGGACACCGATCCAAGAATGTTGAAATGGATCATAGATATTCCATTTTCTCTCGATCATAACCGCCTAAACGGGAAGGATTTTGAAGGTAGTTCAAACATTTTGTTTAGCTTCTGGTCACAATAATGTTGTTAGGAGTTTTTTTTGACAATATAATGTTGTTAGGAGTTTATTAACTCACTTAGTGACAATTTGTAATTGCCAATTTAGCTAGTTTGTTAATAAATTGTTGGTTGTAAGTTCACCAATATGGAACTCTACCACTCCGAGTGTATAAAAAGGGAAATAAATCGTTGTACCTAACTGATCCACCAGTGTGATATTTTCAATAATAGAAGTGTATCAATGAGAGTTCCTCTTGTTCTTTCTTCTGCTCTTTTCTCATGTATTGTGAGTGTTATATATCTCAATGCCACAACACTTGTGAGTGATACAATGTGTATATATATGTGTGTGTGTTATTGTTTGAATGCAGAAGTATAAATAATACTCAAGAGTGTTAATTTTTTCTGTGATCTTGATCGTGTGTGAGTGAATGATTTTCAAGAAATCACCATGGCTACATCAAATGGCCATTTACCCGTAACACTCCCCATTATTGATAGCAAAAATTATGAAAAGTGGTGCAATCAACTGAAAGTAATACCGGTGCATAAAAGGCGTTTAGAGTTGTTTATTTAATTAGAGTTGGTTGTTAGTTGGATTTGTATGTTGGCGGCGTTAAAAATAAAGGTATATAGAATCTTTTGAATAATCGACTTCAAATATACAATTATTTGGAGTCAATTATAGCTACAACCGACTCCAAACATATGTTCATAATATGCATTTGTGAGCCTAAAAACTGCATTTAGAGAGTCGGTTGGACAACTAAGAGAGAACATCATGCCGAAGTTTAGAAAGAGAGAGACGGAAAAAGAGCACAAGAGAATTCTGAAATATTTTTGTAGGAAAGTAGAGTTGAAGTCAAGTTGCTTGGCTAAAATGCAATCTATCGCGTACTGAGCTAAGGAAAAAGAACTGATGAATTGGAATGTGAAATTTGTGAGCTACAGAAGTTGAAGGAAAACTGGATGCATGACATCAATTCTATTGCATGAGAGCATTGAGTTAGAGTGCTAAGTTGGTGAATTGAGCGATTTCATGGAGCTAAAATGAGAAGATGATTGAAAATATATGAAGAATTGAAAATATGAAGACTCATTTCTCAATATATATACTTCCAAAACTTACACTCTTAATAGAAAGAACTTTAAGAAGGAAACCAAATAATTTACGTTCTTGTGGGTGGTTTATAGGAAAAGTGAGTCGGATTCGAAGTGTAATATTAGTGTAACTCAATGCTGGCATAACCCACTAGATTGCTTAAACTTTGATTGATTGATCCTCTTGTATTTGGAGTACTCCTAGTACTCCTCTTTAATACAACTTTTTTTTATAAAAAAAGAAAAAGAAACCAAATAATATTTTTATTGAAGGAAACATGAAAAAATAGGAAAGTCAAACAAATAATTTCAATCCTGTAAACAAAATTTAAGTCATAACGAAATGTTTTGATAGACTGAAACGTGAGTTTTAAATAAAAGTTTTTTTTTTGCAAGGCATATTAGGTTATGAATTCAATTTTTTTTTCTAAAAAAACTATGAATTCAATTGGATAATCGAATCCGTACCTTCGGAATAGGCCCAAGCCACAGAAGTAAAAAGCCCATAGTGAGCAAGTCCCTTACAGTTTTGCACTTCTAGGGGACAACTTTTTCTTGTCTATTTATTTAGGTTGGATCTAATAAATTTTAATGAAGAATTTTATCATACTTTTGAGTTTTGTTAGATATCGATACTTTGTGGGTAAAACTAATTTAAAATTTAAATTTATTTTAAAATAACTTAATAAGAAAAAATTATATGTCATTAAATGAATAAATATTGAGTATCATACTCAACAAAACTCTAAGGTATTCGAGTGTTCACCTAACTTAATTTGACTAAGCTAGTTTATCCTTTGCGTTGAAGAGTCGGTGGACGCACATTAAACATAAAGCTACAAGCATTAATTTTGCCTCTTATCATAATTTCAGATAGGGTCACGATTGGTGAATATAATGGTGCAAATAATTTTTTTGAAATTAGACCAACAAGTTGATACAAATCTCCTTGAAGATTATAAACAATCGCAATGTTCTCGAGGGAAATATTTGAGTTTTTGGGATAAGCTGATAATAGGAAAGGTAAAAGTGGTTATTGAGGAAAAATAGTTTTCAGCAAGGGTGGAGATTATAAAATTTGCAAAAGTTAGAGGTTGAAACAAAAAAGAAGGAAAAACTTGAGGTTTGGGCTTTAGCAGGTCACATGTGGATTTTCCATGGGTGGGCAAATTATCGAATTTCTCCACCCTAAAAGTCACCTTCAGATAGTTTTCTTCTACGGATCCAAACACAATGTAAACGGTCCTATTGACCGGGTTACGATCGAGTCCATAAAGTTTTGTACCAATCGATGATCGTATTCCCCTAAAAATATGCAAATGTTGGCTAAAGGAGTGGAAACGAGTTTTGATTGTCTCCTTCCAACACTTATTCATCTCCTTCAACATTTATCCTTCTTATCTCTCTTCTGATAGGGATAAAAAACGCACAGAGAGAGAGAGATGCTGAGAGATCAGAAGAGAGAATCCAAATTGGGTGAAAATACTTGGGTACAAATATAGTTATAGAGTTAAATTTCTTTCAAGAGTTGATAACCCTTTGCCCTTTTATGCTTTTAGATTGAAATTAAATTCAAGATCTTCATCTTTAAGTCAGGATCGTCGATTTCAAACTTCAAATTCGCAACCTAATTGCAATTTTTGTTCAAACCAAGAGTGATGGCATCGACGACGGCCATCAAGTGAAAGCTTATCGATCAACAAACAAGAAGCAATACAATCAGCCAAATTATCCAATGTGAGTTCCATTTTATATTCTTTGCATGTTTTAAAATTCAAAACTATTTTGAAATGAGAATATGCTAAAAAAAAATCCCTACAACTCTCTTTCGCCTAGCTTAGGAAAAAAAAGAAATCCCTAACTACAGCTCGTTGGTATTGTTAAATCTTCTTAGCTATGATCTTAGCCAAATGTTGTCCTATATTAGTCATTTTTTCTTAATTTTTTTAATTTTTTTATCTACTTAGATGAAATAACAAATAAATACCACGTACACACTACCACTTGTCACACCCGGGTTCGAATCTGGGAGGGACATTTTGATGCCGTTGAAATTGTCAAGACAATCAACAGTGAGGGAGTACTCCTTATGATTTTAAATGTTTATGCTGAAATGAGTCCTTAATTCTCATATTGAACATATTATTTATAATGCCTTATAATTGGTGATAGAATGTCAAATTATTTGAAGGATAGAAGCTCTTCAACCATAAAATTGGAATCCTCCTTCCCCTTGGGTTCCATTGTAAATTTGAGATTCATATCCAATTTCAACATCACCGAATTGAGGATGTTAAAATCAAGCCAAGGTCTTCATCATTTTTCAATTATTTTTTTAACATATTTGAAGGGTTTGTTTGAACAAATAGATCAAGAGTCAATGATAACCTTGGGTTTTTTTTTTTGACAATGATAACCTTTAGTTAAAATTACTAGTTTGCATACAAAAATCAAAGACAATCATTCGACCACATTTACTCATAAAAAATCATTTGGCGTCGTTTAGTGTTGTTTCAGATTGTTCTATGAACTTTCTAGGATATCAAATACACCCACCCAACTATTTTCTAGTAAATATTTAGTGGAAAGTACACCTTAAACTCAAGTCTAAAACACAAATCTTACTATACTCGAGATATTGGAAAGTACACCTTGTAAATTAGGGGAAAATATTTAGTGGAACAGCTAAAAAAATACTTCATCGCCCCAAGATTGAATTTCTAGTTTCTTTGCATTTGTGTGTTCCCTATCATATCATGAGTTCCAATAACAATGTAACACGTTATTAGTAAAGGCATTCTAACCACAATTATAAGACACCATAGATTATGTTTGCCCTGTTATATACTACGAGTTTTCAGCAACCCAAATTTCCCACTTGCTAACTTAGCAAGCATATTTTTGGTCAAAAAAAAAACTTAGTGACCATATTTTGGTTCACTCCTTCATCAGATGTAGATCTTCTGTAGCACGGGCGCGGACTATCCAATATCTAGATCGGACAGTCCACGCGTGTGCAACATCACATGCTGCACAGTATAGGATTTAGATCCCCCTCATTGTTTGAACTTAGTAGTCCCATTATAGCAGTACTTGTGTAAATCAGCCCCGGATAGAGTAATACATAAATTGCCTAATAATAAGCAACAATGTAATTATGACAACAGTGTAATTGTGATAGAAAAAAACTCACACCAGAAAACCTTTTTCCAGATGAGGGACTCCCTCAAATTTCTATCAAATTAACAACTAATGTCAGGGAGTTGCATTTGGCAATAAGGGTCAGGCGCATATTGAACTAAACAAGACAAGATTTAAAGTTTTTACAACATATTTCGTGTCTGTGGTATTTGTTTTGGCATACCCTGATACCATTTTCTGCTTGCTCTTTCATATGTAACAACAACCCATTTGCAATAATATTGTTAGCTTTCTTATTCTTCTGCACAAAAGAAACATTAGAAAAACAAAGAGATATTTTGTAAGTCGTTACAATGGAAGGGTATTTGCCACATGCACCCCCTTCTTTCTTACTCATGTAAGAGCATTCACATAATTAGATTCAGCATTATGCAACCTATCCATGACTTCCCTCCAACATTCAAAACAGTGAACCCCCTTCTTGCTTTATTACATGATACCTTTTGTTGGATTAAATTTAATTCCACAGGTAACTTTACCTTTTTTTTGTAAGCTGAAGTGATTTTTCTAAGGGGGTATTTGAAGTTAGATTAGACAACTTCAGTTGTACCCTGTTTGATTTGGAAACTGATCATAGTCCTAAACAAAATGGGGGCAAACACAAATTCTTGTCCTCACAAAACCATAATATTTTTATTTCTTACTCAAGAATTTCTCTCTCTCTCTCTCTCTCTCTCTCCCTCTCTCTTCTTTCTTTCTCTTTCTCTCTCTCTACCCCTCTCTTGCCATCTCTCTTCTGTCTTCTCATCCTGATCTCTCTCTATGTCTCTCTCTCATTTTTCTTTATAATTTTCTAATTATATTCTAATATGTTATATAAAATCATTATATACATCATCAACAGAATTTTAGTAAATTTTATATTTTTATTTGTGTTATTGTTCATCAAACATTGCACGAGACAACAAATTGTTTAATACTATCTAGTCTAATATATTTACCTATTTACAAAGCAAACAAACTCTTAAGAAGTCTCATCTTGTTGAAGAACTGATATAACATAACCCCAACCCTATCCTTCATTAGGCCTCAAAAATATTGAATGAACGTGAAGTTTACCTCACCTGGTCACGCATTCACAATTCTCTCATAGTGTGTTTGGATAGGGTATAGAGTATTTTTAGAGAGTAATGTAGTTTTTGGGGAAAATTGAAATATTTTAGTTCAAAATTGTGAACTAAAATATTTCAATTTCCCCCAAAAAATAACATGACCCTCCAAAATACTCTACCCAAACACAACCCTCCATCTTTTCCACGTAGATCAAAGAAGCTACAGTAATATTTAACTCAGAATAGAACCCGAGAAATGGTGTGCAAAGTACTTTAATTTTGAATCCCTCGGCCATCCTACACCCAAATAGTGCTTACTCTAGTGTAGAGCAAAAAATCTACTAACCTTTCCCCTCTCTTTAAGACAAGGGTATCCAATGAAAGGTAGAATGTACTTTCTCATAAGTAAATTGATTTGAAAGAGAATACAACGGATGCTCTAACCTATAACATAACAAAGTCGAATGTGTTAGTCTATTAGTGCAATGTCTTTGAGTTAGCATTTTATTTTATGTCGTTGGTAGGAATATGTGTCTTTCTGATGTACAATAGTATGTGAGTATTATTTCTGATGTATATATGTGTTCAATTATTTTATTACAGTTTATTTTATTGATATAATATAAAAAATGTGTATATAGTGCATCCTTGTCATTTCCTTTTTATTTTTCTATTTCCGTTCTTTTTCAACAAATGATTTTTTATACCTTAATAATATCGATATAATAGTCATGTGTCTTGTTTAAGTGCATGTTGACTTGTAAGTTGTACTATGGTTGAGTACCCCTAACTCACTTAACTCACCTACCTATAATATTTATCCTATTACTTTCTCTATTTCTTTCTCTCTCTAGATGTTTGATATATTTTTATTTTTATCTTATCATATTTATCCTATCTGTTCATATATATATATATATATGAGAAGCACTGAGATAGTTTGGGTCTCTTTTAGCTTAAAGAATGTTCTGAGTTAGAATCCAGTCTTAGAAACGCAGCAATATTAAATCTCTTAAATGAGAGTTTTGCGTTCATTATGATACCAGAGTGATAAACCGGTGGATACTTATTAAAATCAAAAGTTCAAAACAGAAGTAGGAGACCGATATATAAGTTATAATATATATTTGATAAACCAAAGGAGAAGCATATATATAGAAAAAAAGTTATCAAAGCCACATACCGCAGAGAACAAGCAAATTGTTCTTGGGACTGAGACCCAGAGTAACCCTAGCTAGCTTAGCTATAGTTAACTATACACACACCCTCCCCCATTATTTAGTCATACTAGTTAGCCATATATTTTACATATATTGTATGGCTACTGTGCAGAGATGAGAACTCAACTCAACGCCTCTTAGCTGCAGGCTCCTTCTGAGAGTTGAAGTAGACTGTAGCCACAGGGAGACCCAAGTCCAATTGCCTTGCAAAGTAACGAGTATTGAAACTGGCTCGGCTTGTTGGCTGCTCCACCAATCCTAGAGGTCCCTTCTGCTGAAAGAGAACCAGTATATATCGGTGTATTCCCACTGGTGGCCTCGGTCCTACATACGGAAGAATCTCCTTACCTGCAACAAAATTAAAGGTAACTCTTTATTAATACCATCCTCATGTGGCTATATGAATATATATGGAGCAGAAACAATATCTAAAAGCTTATATTTTACTAGTGTTTTAATTAGTCATGCACTGTGTTAACTATTCCAGAATTGTTCTCTTTGAACCAAGTGGCAATGCTTGGTGTTTGACACATTATTGAAACCCAGGCAGCCACCTTGGTGACATGCAAACCACGTGGCACGTGTGATGATAGCAAAGCAAGGGATTCCTCAGTTTACACCTGTTCTCTAAATTGCTGCATGCATATTGTAATAAAAAAAACATTTTACAAATATTAAGGCTAAATAAATTATCGCCGTAAAAAAGGTTTAATACATTATTTGATCATGTTAGGAGGCTTTCATGGGGCTGGTTTGCAAATAGGTTAGTGAAACAATTAAGTGTTGAGTTTAAGAGCTGGGCTGAAAATCCTTTTACTTGTATTGAAATGATATCTTAATTTGTAAAAGGGTTTGTGGTACCCTTTAATGCAATCTTTGACTTATCTAAAAAAAATTATTTGAAAAAATGACAGTGCACAAATATATTACTTTTGTTTCGATAATTATTCTTTTTTATCAAGATAGTAAAACTAAGATGTAATGAAAAAATAGGTGTAGAATTTAATAAATAGAAAAATAAGTTATTTGAGAATAAATATATATAGGGGAATAATATGTGGTTGTAACACGTGTCCTTAGCCGCCACATGCAGGACACGCGGAGAATGGGAGGAATGGTATCCACAAGTGTGAGACGATCATTTGATGGATTGAAAGAGTGGAAGCAGGAGGAGTGTGATGTGATGTGATGTAACCCTGAAATTCTGTGATATTTTTCAGAAGAAACCTGGAACATGCGAAAAGGTAAAGAACATATGCATGCATGTTGAATTTTTCAGGGAAACGGACCAAAGATCGGCAGTACATCTCTGAAACCGAGAATAGGGTAGAGCCATTCTAGCTGGTGGTACAATAACAAACGAGAATTGGTTTCTTTTACATAAGATCGATATATATATACCTCGGTTTGGGTTTGTTCCCCCAGGGATGTCAGCGACGATCCTGAAAAGTGGAATCAGCAAGATCGATCAGTTAGAAAAATGTTAAAAATAAAGAGGAAAGAAACGCGAAGGAAAAATCAAGAAAGACGATAAAGAAATTTACCAATGTATCCACTCGCGCATGCTTGGCTCACTGGGGCTTGGTGCATCAGGATCAGTCATAACCTGCATGCATGCACATAATAAAAAGTTAGCCGATCCATTTGAAATGATAATAACATATTCAAGAAACAATAAATTAAAGAAGAGATAGAGATAATAATTACCAGGGTGTAGAGGTTATCCATGTTCCCCGTGAGAGTGACCTTGGGTGGAGTGATAGCCATGGAGGGCTTTATGTCACAGCCATTGGTGACATGCTTTGAACCAAAGTAAACAGACATGCTTACGGAAGGAATGAACATGTCAACCACATCGCCAATCACCCGACCAACCACCAAAGGATCAACGGAGGCAGCCATGATGATCACAAAGGCAATGCACAAGAGAATGGAAGAAGAAGAAGAAGCAGGCATAAGAAAAAGGAGACAGAAGAGAAGTTGTGGTTCTCAATATTGCTCAGGAGTAGGGTTTATATAGAATCTGATGAGTAGTGAAGTAAATAACTGATGATAATGATAATGGTAAAGTAAAGTAAAGTAAAATATCAGTACAGTTTGTTCGTCTTTCATGCATAGGATGGATAATCAGAAAATCAGGGACAGGGAGTTCTTGCCACGTGTGTCGACTACCACAGCCATCCAGTGTATCATTGTGACAAGTGGCAAAATATTTGCCGTCTGATGAGATTACCAGCTCAGATATGTATCGAAGGGCAGAAGTACGTGATGATTCATGCACCTCAGGATAAGCATAGGGAATAACGCCAGGATTTGGTGGAGCCCACATGCGAATCAACGGCAGATAAGGAGGGTACAATATTGCAATGGTGGATTTAGTGGTAATTAACTCTAGTTCTGGAGACCTTGTCTGCATGTGGAAAATGTTAGGTGGCACCAAAAGAATAGTACTAGGAAAAAGAAAATTATAAATAATAGAGATTAAATTTAAGTTTAGAATTTAAATACTACATTTAATAAAGTAACATTATCTAATTAAATGTTATAAATATCTAATAGTACAAATAACATTAGTAACGTACTTGCATTTACTGCCAAAAAAAAAGTAACATATTGCATTTAATGCATACATTTAATAGTAATAATTATACACATTAAATGAATACTAAAGGATATTTTTCATCACATCAATAACTTCATATACAAAATGAAATTTATCAATTAATAGAGTGATACTACCTCCGATTCACAATATAAGAGAAAAAACACAAAATCACACAGACATAGGAATGACATTGAAATTAATTATTCTCGTTTAATAAGACTAAAATTTTACCTTCTTTCCAAAGATTGCCATTTTCATTAGATGATGGTTTACATTACTAATTAATGACATTATTTTTAACCACGTGCGTCACTTAAATAGGGGCATATTTGGAATTGCTCATTTAATACACATTAAAAGTTGTGCTTCTTTTTTATATTGTGGACCACTAAAACACATTTTTTTCTCTTATATTGTAGACCGGATGGAGTACTATCTTTGCGGTCATATCCAATCTCATACAAATAAAAATATATTTGAACTCCATCACACACACTACTTTGATGCCTAATATGTTATTTAAAAAAAAAATAGTAAATATGTATGGTTAGATAACACACTTATGACTCATTAAATAACACTCCATCACACTACTTTAGTAGTGACCTAACTATGTAAATGGATTTAATAGATATTTGAAGTTCAGAAATATAAGGAGAAAATGTATAAAAACAAGTTATTTATTAAAGGTTCGGAAAAATATGATTTTAAAAAATTGTTTTCTTAAAGTGATGAAATTATTAAAAGGGTTAGTTGCACAGGCTAGTGTCATGAAATTATTATTTTTTCACAATATCGGTTATTAGGAACGAACTTTGAGTATTTGAACAGTTAAACTTTTTTCAAATGCTAGCTAAAGTACCCTAAATTAAAACACATTATTTTGTATTGTACTTTAAGTATTTTGTCACGAAATTATTAATTTTTTCCACCAAACTGGTTATTGATAAATGAACTTAACATATTTGAACATCTAGCACTTTTTTTCAAACCCTGAAGTACCCACAAGCACACTGTTTGCATCGCACTTTACGTATCTTATCACGAAATTATTAATTTTTTTCATCATATTTGTTATTGAGGAACAAATTTTGCATATTTGGACAGTTCAATTTTTTCCGAAGGCTAAAGTACCCAAAACATACTGCTTAGCATCACACTTTACGTATTTTGTCACGGAATTATTATTTTTTCATCAAACCAGTTATTGAGGAACAAACTTCGCGTATTTGAATTAGTTAAAAAAAATTCGATCACTAAATTAAAGTACCCCAAAACACACTGTTTAACATCGCACTTTACGTATTTTGTTATGAAATTTTTCACCAAATTTGTTATTGGGGAACAAAATTTGCGTATTTGGACCGTTAATTTTTTTCCCAAACACTTAATTACCCCAAATCACACCGCTTAGAATCACATTTTATGTATTTCGTTACAAAATTATTTTTTTACCAAACCAATTATTGAGAAAAACACTTCACGTATTTGAGTATCTAATATTTATTCCAGACTCTAAAGTGCTAAAAACAAACTGGTAATTACCCAAAAAAGGTGGGAGATTGGACAAAAAAAGGGGGAGAGAAATTTGCGGGAGCACGGAAGAAGTATCCGTTTGAATTATTATATATATAAAAAGTAAGAACTTTTAAATATAATTAAACATTAGATTAAAACTAACGAGTTAAATTACGTCATTAATATGCAAGATCACGTTTAATTATTTCCTTTTTAATTACAGATCATGTGAGACCTTGCAATTAATAATGTAATATGATATTAATGTAATAGTTATAATTAGTAGTATTCGTTTCTCATAAAAACAAGAGTTATATATATATATATTGTTCTGTACCGTACTTCTGACCTTGGAGGTCGGTCCGAGGTAGTTGGTAGCTGTGGTCCTTGGTGACGAACGCTCCGGTCGAGGTTGAGGTGTTGGTCCTGCAATGACACTCCGACTATCAAGTCAGTGAGGTAGTCAAACAGAGTATTTTTATGAGTTGAATAGCTTACCTTTAATGAGCATTGAATGTGGTATTTATAGGTTTTGAATGGTGTTGACCTAATGATTAGGAACCGGTTGGATGTGTTGGCTGCATCTGAAGCGTTGAATTATGGGCTCACCTAAGAGGATGGTCCAGTGATAAAATGGGCCTCTGGGGACTGCAAATAGTAACAGACCAATTACCATAATATATATATATATATATATATATATATATATATAGTTGTTATTTACTCCTCTCGCCCTATTATAATAAAAGAGATCTCACTTGATACATTCTCTCTCTCATATATATCTATATATATATATATAGAGAGAGAGAGAGAGAGAGAGAGAGAGAGAGAGAACTTTTTTTGACAATAGAAAGAGAGAACTTTTAGTTGTTGGCTATTGACGTAAGATCACAACAAGAGATTTTGCTATTTTCCGACAACTTTCAGACGCTGGTAATTCTGGCGGCTTTGACCACTGATAACTCTATTTTATATAGAGTTATTTGTGCTTTTTCACTTAGATAAAAGCCCAATATCAAGTCTATTATATGTTAAATATGTTAGTATGAATAAAATAACAACATTTATGGTTTACAGATAAGAGATGTCCATAACTTAGCATTTTATTGTATATTTGTATGTTTGATGTGTTTGTTCAGTGCAGCCGCAGTTTAGTGCAATTGCACCAGTTGATGCAACTGCACCACTCTGTACCGAAGCAGCTCACAACCCCACATTGGAAGCACCTCAATTCATACCATTGCTATAATGCTTAGTTGGAGTGCTGCTAGCTCAGAAGTCACATGGGGTCACATGGTCACTTGCAAAGGAGGCGCCTACAATCAAAAAGGCTTCACAAAAATCTATCTTACAAGACATGTGGCAACCATTTGTTGGACCTCAAATTAAGGATGAGTGTTGAAAGCCAAGCTGATCTTCAACTTTTAAAAAATAACCATGGTTTGGTTAACTTAAACCAGCAAGGAAACCTCAACATGAAGGAAACCTCCAAGGCTATAAATAGGACTCAAATTCCTCACTTGAAGAATATCTATCTAATATCACATATCTTATAATCTTTTTATGTTCTTTTTAGTTTAGTTTTTCCTTAGTTTCAAAGTTTTATTTTTCTTTTAGTTTCATAGTGTTAGTTTGAGAAGAAGGTGAGAGGAACTTGACAACTTCTATCTCCACTTCTTCAAGGAGCTAATAGGTGCAAGAAATTAGTTGTAAGCAAATATATGCAAGAGTTTTCTATTTGTTACTCTTTTGAATTCTCTTGTACTTCTCTTTATTGCAATATGCTTTCATTCACTTATATTTGCTTTATCATGCTCATTATGAGCTAAAATCTTTTGAGTTTGGATGTTCTAGCTTTCCAATGATCTTTTGAGGAAAGTTATTGTGTTTTCAAGTGGTGTGCACTTTAGTTCTTGTGTTTAAATTCTTAATCTTGTTTTAATGTTGATCACTTAGAACAAGTAGAGTTATATTCACTTAATTGGCTTATAACTAGAAATCAAGAACTAAGTAAGGATAAGTGTTTAATAAAGCTTCTTGTTAAACTTGTTTTAATAAAGTTAGCTTGTTAATTCCATGTTAATTCTTAGCTTAAGATTAACATAGTCCTTACAACAAAAGTGTAGAGATCTTAAGATACAAGAGTGTACTTACTTAAGCAACTTAGATTATCTGTAAGGGGGCGAGAGAGGCACTGACAACCCTACTCTTTACCGCAAAAAAACAGGATCATATAGAGCTTGTAACGAAACTCTGACGAAAGTAGCTGACCAGCACACACTGATGCAACTGCACTAAGTGCAATTGCACCACAAGAAAACACAATATTCTCAAGAGTGATTTAGTTTGTGAAAACATCTCAACTCTCATTCTCAACTAATTTCTTACACAATTTACTTGCTTTCTGTCTATTTATTTTCATTTCAACTTCAACCAAAACCAAAACATTTTGAATAGTGTAGTCACACTAGTTTGCCTTTCTTTACAACAACGCATAAGAGTTAATCCAATCTCTGTGGGTTCGATCTTTTATACTATAACTTGTGACTGTGTATACTTGCACACGCTCTTATTTTACAGACCAAGTTTTTGGCGCCGTTGCCGGGGATTGTCATTAATTTTTGTTGTTTTAAAGATAGTAGATTAGTGTTTATTTTTTTGTTTTGTTATTCTGGTATTTTGTTTTTCTGTGCAGAAACAGGTGCATTTACATCTAGTGCAACTGCACTAGCTTATGCCCAGAGACAGATCTCCAGAATTTGATTTAAATCCAGAAATAGAAAGACAGTTTAGAAGGTTGCGTAGACTCCAGAAACAAAGACTTCGAAGTTGCAGCAATACCATGTCTCAACAAGGTGAAGGAGAAGGCTCAAGACCAGCCTCAGTCAGAGGTGGTCCTGGATCACAAGGAGATGCTGAAGCAGATCACAGAAATCAATTCATTCACATGGGACCAATAGGTATGATTAATGATAGAGATAGACCTATGAGAGATTATGCTATGTTTGATCATCAAAACATGCAAACAAGCATAGCAAGACCTCACATAGAGGCTGTCCATTTTGAATTTAAACCCATGATGTTTCAAATGCTGCAAACAATTGGTCAATTTGGTGGATTTCTTCATGAGGATCCCCATGAGCATTTAAAACAGTTTTTAGAAATATGTAGTAACTTTATCATACCTGGTGTTAGTGAAGATGCATTTAGACTTAAGCTATTTCCATATTCTTTGAAAGATAAGGCTAAATCATGGTTAAATTCATTAGAGCCTAATTCTATTCATACATGGAATGAAATGGCTGAAAAGTTTTTGTCAAAATATTTCCCACCTATCAAAAATGCCAGAATGAGAAATGATATTACATCTTTTAGACAAAAAGAATCTGAATCATTGTTTGAAGCATGGGAAAGATGGAAAGAACTTTTAAGAAAATGTCCACACCATGGACTTCCAGTCATTATTCAGATGGAAACATTTTATAAGGGTTTGGAACCACAAACTAGAATAATGCTTGATGCATCATCTGGTGGTGTTTTGTTAAATCTGTCTTATAATGAAGCATGTGAATTGATTGATAGAATTGCTACTAATAGTTCTAGTTGGCCTACTGAGAGGGTAAGTACCCAAAAGAAATCATCAGGGGTACATGAAATTAGTGAAATATCAGCCCTATCTGCTCAAGTAGCCTCACTAGCAAACATGTTCAAAAACTTCACCACAACCAGTGCAACTGCATCTAGTGGAGCTGCACCAATTGAGAACACTGCAGCAGCAATAGAACAAGCCCCTCCAGGAGCTGTAAGTTGTGTTTATTGTGGAGGAGGTCACCTTTATGAGGAGTGTCCTAGCAACCCTGTCTCTGTAAATTATGTAAGTTATAATAGGAATAACAACCCTTACTCCAATACCTATAATGCTGGTTGGAAGGACCATCCAAACTTTAGATGGAACAATACTAGTGCACCTGCACCAACCCTTCCACCAAGATTTCAATCTCAGAACTACCAAAGGCCTCAACAACAACAACCTACTACAGATAACTCTTTAGAAGGTTTGCTTAAATCATTCATTAGTGAAACTAGAACAGCTAGGCAAGCTCATGAAGCTTCAATTAAAAATCTGGAGTTAACAACTGCTCTGTATCAAAGACCAACAGGTACATTACCATCCAATACAGAAGCAAGTCCATCTCAGAGGCCAGGTAAGGAACAAGTGAAAGCTATCTCTCTCAGAAATGGGAAAGATCTTACAGAACCTTATGAGAATGAAGGTACAGGTAAGGGAGAAGAAAATAAAAATGAAAAAAGTTCTCAAAATGCAGAAGCACCTGATGCATCTGCATCTCATAAAGTTCCAACTCCAAGGTTAGTTCCTGAATATCCTCCTCCTCCTTTTCCTCAAAGATTAAAAAAGGCACATGAGGAGAAGCAATTCAGTAAGTTTTTAAATGTTCTAAAGCAATTGCATATTAATGTTCCCTTGATTGAAGCATTGCAACTAATGCCTAATTATGCTAAATTCATGAAAGATGTTCTTTCAAAAAGAAGAAGATTAGGTGAATTTGAAACAGTTGCTTTGTCCAAAGAATGTAGTTTGATTTTGCAAAACAAAATTCCAAGAAAATTAAAAGATCCAGGTAGCTTTACAATTCCATTTTCAATAGGTAATTATTATACAGGTCGTGCATTGTGTGATTTAGGAGCAAGCATCAACTTGATGCCTAAATCTGTCTTTGCACAGTTAGGAATTGGACATGCTAAACCTACATCTTTAACATTGTCACTTGCAGACAGGTCAATAGCTTACCCAAAAGGAATCATTGAAGATATCTTGGTAAAGGTTGACAAATTTGTATTTCCTGTAGATTTTGTTATTCTTGACTTTGTTGCAGATGAAGAAGTACCAGTTATTCTTGGAAGGCCATTCTTAGCAACTGGGAAAACATTGTTTGATGTGCAAAAAGGAGAACTAACCATGAGAGTAAATGATCAAGAGGTGAAATTCAATGTAATGAATGCTCTGAATTATCCTGCAGAGGAAAGTGAAGAATGTTCAGCAATTATCTCTCTTGATCATTTGGTGCAAAAGCAGTATGATCATCTTACCAGTGCACTTGCACCTGATGCAAATGCACTTCCTGAAGAAGAAATGCTGGAAAAAGACATACTGCCAAAGGAAGAACCAACACCTAAGGTATGGGCTAGAACTTATGAATCTCTTAATTTAGAAGACCCTAACCTTAAACAAAATTTACCCTCAATTGAACAATCTCCCAAATTAGAATTGAAAGAACTGCCTCAACATTTAAAATATGCTTTCTTAGGAGAAGGTGATACACTTCCGGTTATCATTTCATCTGAGCTATCATTAGAACAGGAAAATGATCTCATTAGTACTTTAAAAAAGCATAAGAAAGCTATAGGTTGGCAAATGGCAGACATAAAAGGAATTAGCCCTTCAATTTGCATGCATAGGATAATCTTAGAAGAGAATTCTAAAAATTACATAGAAGGACAAAGAAGGATAAATCCAATAATGAAAGAGGTTGTAAAAAAAAGAAATAATTAAATGGCTAGATGCAGGAATCATATATCCCATCTCAGATAGTGCATGGATTAGCCCTGTACAATGTGTTCCTAAGAAAGGGGGTGTAACAGTGATAGCCAATGAAAAGAATGAGTTGATTCCAACTAGGACTGTCACAAGTTGGAGGATCTGTATGGATTACAGAAAACTCAATAAAGCCACAAAGAAGGATCACTTTCCTTTACCCTTCACTTACCAAATGTTAGATAGATTAGCAGGAAACACTAGTGGAAAAAAAGGATTCAAAGTCGGATATTTTGGACTTTTAAAGTCGGATGCGTGTCCGACTTCTATAAGGGCGACTTTGAAAGTCTGAGGATTCAAAGTCGGACACGTATCCAACATAAAAAGTCAGTTTTTAAGTCAGGCAAATTGAGTTCGACTTTAATTACATCTTATATACTGTGGTTTTGGCCTCTGCGAAACACTTTTAAAGTCCATTAACAGGAATATCGGACTTTAAAAGTTTGTTTTTAACGTCGGATGACAAACATATCCGACTTTAAAAGGTTTTTTTGTTGCTGTTTTTGGTGCTTCTCCTCAGCCTGCTTGAGTCTTATGTCAACAATATTGATACTTTTATTTTTCCATGGTTTCCTAAATGTTGAGCAAACCATATCAATAAATACCAATATATAACAACATATGTACTAATTCCGGCAATATAAATCAAATTTGAAACAGAATAAGGAATTCCAAAAGTACCTTGATATCCATTGACATGAAATGTCCTTTCCATTACCAATTCAAAAAGCACAAAGAATCCAACTGAAGTATCCACAGTTATACTATTAAGGGTTAAATATGTTTTTAGTCCCTACAAAATTTCTCGATTTTGTTTTTAGTCCCTATAAATGTAAACTCGTGTATACCTTTAGAATTTTTGAATGATATTTTGCATACACGCTAAAGATATTAAAAATATCTCCCTCACAAAAAATAAAATCAAAATTTGATTTCTAGGTTAGTATTTCCTTTAATTTGTTTATCGAATCTTTTGCACTTAAAAAATTTAGATTTAATTTATGTGTTGTTAAAAAATTCAAAGTTTTTCTGGAAGAAATGTTTATAATGTCCTCATTATGTATGCAAAACATCACTCAAAAATTCAATGGATATACACTAGTTGGCATTTATAGGGACTAAAAACGAAATTTTGAAATTTTATAGGGACTAAAAGTCGATGAAAAATTTTATAGGGACTAAAAACAAAATAGTGAAATTTTGTAAGAACTAAAAACATATTTAACCCTACTATTAATAAGGACAACAATAAAATAAAAACAGCACTAAAAGTCACCAAAATTTAGGTTATCTAAGTATTATATACTCTAACCTCTATGAATTCAAATTGAACAAATTAATGCATACAACAAGCATGTTGTATTAGTAGAGTCTTATATTGAAAGGCAACGACATGCATTACCAACTAAATCTTCAACCCAGTCACATAACAATGAATCTTCAACTTGTAATGAATCTTCAACCTGTAAACACAAAAATGATAGTGAAATGCAAAGCAAGCATATGTAAAACCAAATACTGACTACTAACAAGTCAGTTAGTGCTTATAACAGTTATTCCTAAAACCAAATACATCACAAACTTGTGGTGTATGTCTTGACGATATACCAATAATTACTGTGGAGAGAACAGAAAATATGACCCACCAATTAGCATAAGGCATTTCAAGTGAATATATGTACCAGACATGGTTAAGAAAATTCCTAGCCTTAACATTAACATTGTAAATTTCATTAGTTTTAGAACTCTAAATCAGAACATATATGTACCAGGCATTGTTTAACAAAAATTTATAGGCTATTTTTTGCCCCCCACTAAAAAAATTCCTAGATACATCACTGCTCATTAGACTTATTCTCTATTCATAATAAATGATTAAGAATATAATTGAAAAACAAGTAATTGATATAACCTTAAGTTATCAAAATGACGATAAAAAAGAAATAAATTTCTTTCAAAAAAACCGATAAGTACTATGTAATTGAGAAAACATATATGTACCAGGCATTGTTAACAAAATTCCTAGTCTTAACATTAAAAGTATTTGCAAAATCAAAGTGAACAAAAAAGGAAGGTACGCAACACGCAACACTATTATCATGTACCCTTACCCCTTTGACGTATATGTAACAATACTTCAGAAGCCCTTTTGTTATTGAACCAGCTAACATGAGGCCTCTTTTGGTCCCTCTCTATACAAATGTGGCTGAAAATCGTTGGTTGTGGCATTTTTGCCAACCATTAGCTCCACTCAATTGTCTTTTATTCTAATAATTCTAATTATTTCAGAAAATTAATTATGTTTGTTACACCTAATACTAGTAAATGTTGATGATGGCATTCTGCAAGGATTTTCATGCACTTTTCTCTCATAATGGAATGTGTAATTCCTATTCTGGCTGTGAATTTAAAGGGCCTGGTACACTTGTATTGACAATGTATATAGTCTTCTAAATTTGTTAAGTTAAACGTGTACTTTCTGTTCAAAACAAGATTCAACACAGCTTGTATTGTCAAATTACCACATATGTAAAAAACTCCTTTCAACGAAAAGATAAAAATGGCAATATTAACATACCTTTAAGCCAGATTTAATACCCCTGGCTGCATCAAAACAGGCACCTGAAATTCTACCATACTCTCGGAGTTCGGGTCTTGGCGCCTCACCTAATCTCCCTTCAGGATCTGATCCAATCACATTGAAATATCTGATTTTTTCCCAAAGAAAAGCTATCAGTAATTACAGCCAAAATGATTCTAATTCTAAATGATAAAGTTTAGATCTACTGTAAATTACAAACCTTAGAATCATTACTGCCATTTTGGAATTTTTAGAAAAATCAAGGATGATATCTTCTGCCATCTTCTTGGCTTTTCCATATGGATTGATCAGTTTCTGAAATACAAGTACATTGATTTAAACAACATTCCAAAACCATTAATGCTATTGCAAGATGCAGCTAAAAACCGAGTTGTTGACTAAACCCAATAGCTCAAGCACACTTAGATTTTGCACATGTTCTGTTTCTTCTGTAATAGGCATCTTTTCAGGTTCACCATATGTTACACAAGTACTTGAATACATCAATGTCTTCACACCATATTTAGCCATAGATTCCATTACCAACAAGGTATTAGATTTAATATTGTGATAATACCTGACAAACAAGTTATACAACGTAAATAAAGTAGAACTGAAATAGATAAATTCCAATACCTATGTAGCACCGACACTTTTGGTTGAAGACGTGTCCGGTGTCCGACATGATAAGTCTGGTGTCCGACACGTATTGTGTCAGACACCGACACCTCAATTATTTGTATTTTTCAAATTAAAACCAGTGTCTACATGTTTGTCGTGTCCGGTATCCGTGTTGGTGCTCGTGCTTCATAATAAGTCAATCTGTTGTTCGTGCCACTTAGGTAGATGGAGTAAATTAGAAATGCACAAACATATGAATTTCCACATCTTGTTAAAAACTGGAATTAATGTAACCAAATGAAAGCTACAAGTACTCACCTAAGAGGGTCAAGTGTGCTTTCTCCCACATATGCAACAGCAGCAAAGTGCATCGCAGCATCAAACTTATTCTCTGAAAATATTTTATTAACCTTATAACCGGTCAAGAAGACAATTTTACTGGCGCATTCTCTAACACTAAGCTTTACACAAAGTTAAATTTCAACAAAAATTATTTCCTGTACCAACTACCAAGGATACAGATTTTGCATCTCCCAAGTTGGCGTAAATAAATTGAAGCCTTCCAGGTTCAGGAAATAAGTCTTGAAGAACCCTGATAGCACCCAAATTTCCTCTTGACAGGTTATCCTGCAAGAGTGAAAATTTGTTTAGCACAGACAATTCGTCTCCTTTTGACATTATCATAGAAGTTTTCAGCTTTGAAAGAAATGAACAGCCTATGAGTTTCTTTCCAGCAAAAGCCTCGACAAGTTCTTATTTGGTAAGTTAGCAAGCTTAATCTTAAACAGTATGTTGCATTATTTCCCAAAATTAACAAAATCTATCTACAAAATTAACAATAATAAGAAACATACAAAAACAAAAAACAAGAATATTCAGAAACTGCTTTAGGGCAGAGTTCAATTTCAAAATCATCACAATAGAACCTCAAATTAGAACATAAATCAACAACTAGAGAGAAAGGGGACCATTTTTTATAGAAACAAGAAAGATAGCGAGGAGTGGTGTGGTTTACCTTTCCGAAAAAACAGAAGAAAGTGAAAAGAAGATGGTGACAGTGACAGCGACGACGAGAGAGATGAAGACGGCGGCAGAGAGGAGAGAGCGACGACGATGGTGGTTGGCGGCAGAGAGGAGAGAGCGACGACGATGTGTGGAACGCGTAGGGTTTCACAAGTATGTTTGTTTTTTTTTGTGGCAGAAACTAGGAAAGTGTGCGAAGGTTTTGGGTGATGAGTTGCACGCAAAATCTAATTTAACATATAAAGTCGGACGTTTGTTTCCATCCGACTTAAAACAGTGAGCACCAGAATTTTTTTTCTTATTAATTACAAGTTTGCCACCGCGTCCACTTTTTAAGTCGGATAATAGGAAATCCGACTTAAAATCTATAATTCTTTTCTAATTTTTCAAATAGTGAAAAGAGTTTTATTGTTTCTTAGATGGTTATTCAGGTTATAATCAGATTGCAATAGAACCTAAGGATCAACAAAAAACCACTTTTACATGTCCCTATGGTACCTTTGCATTTAGAAGGATACCTTTTGGACTTTGTAATGCACCTGCTACATTTCAAAGATGCATGATGTCTATATTTTCTGACTTCATTGAGCAATCAATGGAAGTTTTTATGGATGATTTTTCAGTTTTTGGAGAAACATTTCCATTATGTTTATCAAATTTAAAAAAAATTCTCCAAAGATGTGAAGACACCAACCTAGTACTCAATTGGGAGAAGTGCCATTTCATGGTACAAGAAGGCATTGTGCTTGGACATAAAATTTCAAAAAAAGGTCTTGAAGTGGATAAGGCCAAGATTGAGGTCATTGAGAAATTACCACCTCCATCAACTGTCAAAGGAATCAGAAGCTTCTTAGGCCATGCTGGCTTCTATAGAAGATTCATCAAAGATTTTTCAAAAATTTCTAAACCATTGTGTACTCTTTTACAATTAGATACACAATTTCACTTTGATGAACTCTGTATGGAAGCATTTCAAAAGCTTAAAAAGGCACTGGTAACTGCACCAGTGATAGTAACACCAGATTGGAGCAGGCCCTTTGAACTCATGTGTGATGCTAGTGACTTTGCAGTAGGAGCTGTCCTAGGGCAAAGGTATGACAAAATCTTTCACTCAATTTATTATGCTAGCAGAACACTTATTGAAGCTCAAATGAATTATACTGTGACAGAGAAAGAGTTATTAGCTGTTGTATTTGCATTTGATAAGTTTAGATCCTATTTGATTGGCACTAAAGTTATTGTTTATACTGACCATTCTGCCATCAAGTATTTGCTTGCAAAGAAAGATGCAAAACCAAGGCTAATTAGATGGATTCTCCTCCTTCAAGAATTTGATCTTGAGATTAGAGACAAAAAGGGGGTGGAGAACCAAGTGGCTGACCATTTATCTAGATTAGAAAGTGAAAATGCAGGTACACAAGAAATCAAGGAGAATTTTCCAGATGAGAAGTTGTTGGCAATTACCAATAATACAATAAGTGCTTGTGCAATAAGTGCAATTGCACCAGCCAGTGCAATTACACCAAGTGCAACTGCACCATGGTATGCTGACATAGTCAATTTCCTTGTGAGTAGAATTGTACCAAAGGACATGAGCTATCAACAAAGAAGGAGATTCTTCCACATAATCAAGCAATACTATTGGGATGAACCCTATCTGTATAAGATATGTCCAGATCAAATAATGAGGAAGTGCATTCCAGAATCAGAGCAGCAAGCAGTGCTTCTGCACTGTCATTCTGCACCATATGGAGGTCACTTTGGAAGCAACAGAACAGCAGCTAAGGTATTGCAGTCAGGTTATTTCTGGCCCACTTTATTTAAAGATGCTTATAATTGGGTCCAAACCTGTGACAAATGCCAAAGAAGTGGAAACATTTCTGAAAAACATGAAATGCCTAGAACTAATATTTTGGAAATTGAGCTTTTTGATGTTTGGGGCATGGATTTCATGGGTCCTTTTCCACCTTCTTTTGGCAATAAATACATATTAGTAGCTGTTGGTTATGTGTCCAAATGGGTAGAGGCAGTAGCATTACCAAATAATGATGCCAAATCAGTTAGCAAATTTCTTCAAAGAAACATTTTTACAAGATTTGGCACCCCAAGAGCAATCATCAATGATGAAGGCTCACATTTTTGCAATAAACTTATTGAAAATCTTCTTGCAAAATGTGGGATCAAACACAAGATAGCTACAGCCTATCATCCACAAACAAGTGGACAAGCTGAATTATCTAATAGGGAAATTAAGAGAATGCTTGAAAAAATGGTTGGACCAACAAGAAAAGATTGGTCCTTACACTTAGATGAAGCATTATGGGCATACAGAACTGCATTTAAAACTCCATTAGGTATGTCCCCCTATAGGATAGTTTATGGCAAAGCATGCCATCTGCCTATTGAGTTAGAAAACAAGTCATATTGGGCTATTAAAAAGCTGAATTTTGATCTCAATAGGGCAGGAAAACAAAGGTTTTTAGAGCTTAATGAATTAGAAGAATTTAGGCATTTCTCTTATGAGAATGCAGAAATGTACAAAGCTAAAACCAAAGCATGGCATGATAAGAAAATCCAAAAGAGAGAACTTAGAGAAGGAGGATTGGTTCTGTTATACAATTCTAGGTTGAAATTGTTCCCTGGAAAATTAAAATCAAGGTGGTCAGGACCATTCAAATTAGTTAAAGTCTATCCTCATGGCGCAGTTGATCTTTATGATGCAGCCTCAAATACCACTTTCAAGGTAAATGGGCAAAGAGTCAAAATGTATTTTGGTGAACAAGTGGTGCAAAATGAAAGCACCACACATTTTGAAAATCCTTTATAAACATGGGAAAGTCAGGCTGAAAGACTATTAAAACAAGCGCTTGATGGGAGGCAACCCATAATTTTTTGATAAATATTTAATATTTTGTGCAATTTGATGTTTTTCAAGTGTTTTGTAGATAAACAGGAATTGGTGCAACTGCACCAGGTGCAACTGCACCTATTACTCATCAGGAACCACTTTCCAGTGCTACTGCACCAACAATTTCAAAAAGGGAGGATGATTTTGGTAAAGTGCCAGCGCAACACAACGTAATTCAGTTTAAATGGTGTGGATTCACCTAATCAAACACGTGTAGCCATACATGTTAGCCCACATAGCCTAACGGCTAGAAACATCCATCAAATCAACCTCCACTCATGCCATTACCTCATTAAACCATCCCACTAATCCAAAAGTAACCGTTCACCACTTCTTTCAATACACAAACAATAACCACTTCTCTCAATCTCTTCTTTCTCAGAAAATTCCCAAATTCATACACTGATTCATCTTCAACCTCTCAACAAATTCAAACCCCAATCTCTCACAATGGCACGCAAACAGGTAGCAACAAAGTCCTCTGGCAAGAACGCAGGTGCAGAACCATCAAAGAAATCTTCTGGTGCAACTGCATCAGTCACTGTTACACTTGATGTGGCAAACCCACACTTCTGGGAGATGAAATTCTAGCCAGAACGAGGATACAATCTGATGAGGGCACACCCAAATTTCTTAGCAACTGTTGATGCTCAACATTGGGATCTATTCATTCAACATAGGGCTTACTACTTGGAGCAACTGGTGAGAGAATTTTATGCTGGAATTCTGAATAGCAAGGGAGGTAAGACTCAAAACTTCTCTGTGGTAAGGGGTAGAAAAATCTATTTTGATGAAAAGAGGCTGAATGATCATTACAATCTGTTCTATAATGGTCCTAATTTTGATGAAAAAATGGAAACCTACGGGAAGAAACAAATGGAGATTATTAAATCTAGGGTAGCAGTACCTAATGCACCATGGGAAAAGTTCACTCACACTGAGTTTAAGGTGAAAACCAAATATCTCATCCCTGGGTTAAGAAACTGGCACATATTCATAAACTGCTCCATCTTGCCCACTTCACACACTTACACAGTCTCTAAAGATAGATTGATCATTCTTGATTCAATCTTGACTGATGAGAATATGAACATTGGAAAAATCATCAACAAGGAAATCATAGATTGCTCAGAAAAAACAGAAGGATTCCTTTATTTTCCATGTTTGATTACTGAACTGTGTATGAAGCAAGGGGTTCATATCACTGTTGAAGAACATCAATACAGAAAATTTCCACTTGGAGCCTTATCTGCAGAATTGAAAGAAAGAAGAGCTGCAAGGGAACAACCAAACTTGGTGCAAGAGCACCTACTGCAAAAGCACCAAGCTGTTTGGAAATTCCAACAAGAACAGCATGAATGGCTACAACAAAGGCTTTTAGAAATTTCTCAATTACCCACAGTGTTAGACACCCCAGAGTTTCCATCATGGGTATATGAAGAAGAAGCAGATAAAGAAGAGAAGGAACAGGAAAAAGAGGAGAGTGAAAAAGAAGAAAAGAAGAAGAAGGTATTGAAAAGAAAGAGGGAGACCAAAGGAAAAAGAAAGGGAAAGAAAAAAAAAGTGGAGGAAGTTCTGGATGAAGAGTTGGAAGATACTGATGAAGACCCAGAAACTGTCAAAATGGTGAAGGAAATGGAGAAAAATGAAGATGAGGAAAATGATGAAACTGGGTCTGAAAATGAGGCTGATCTGGAACTAACTATGGAAGAATTGTTGAGGAAGAAGAAAGCTGCTAGAAATCAAGCAGAACCACTTCTCACTCCAATAAACCCATCCAAGCAACAACCTCAAGTCACCCCAGAACAAGACAAATCCCCATCTATTTCACCCATTCAATCACCACAAAACAAATCCCCAGCTCACAAAGAACCAACCCCACCAACACAACCAGAAACCACTCAAGCTGACACTATTGTTCCAACTAACTCCAATATTTTGAAAGCAAATGTGCAGGTTACTAATAAAGAACCAGGGGAGAAAACTGGAACAGGAGGTCCTGAAGTATCAGCAGCTGGTGCAACTACATCTGATGCTACTACATCAAGTGCTGTTGCACCCCAACATATTCCAACAGCATCTCTCTTCACAACAGATCAAGTGCAAAACACAATTGCAGTAGTGCTCAAAGAACTAGCAGATAAAAGAAGAGAAGATTCTGCAACACTGCTTAAGGGAATTGCTGAGGCAGCTGGGATTGCTCAAGAAACCCCAACAACAGGTGAAGCTGAAAAGGAGGTGGATAAATCTGGTGAAAAAGGAAAGGCTAAAGAAACATCTGAAGTGCACGCAAAGGAAGTGGAGGAAGGTCAAAAACAACAAGCCAAGGAGAAAGAAGGAGGTCAAAAATCAACCACTAAAGAGACTGCTGCAAAGGAGAAGCAACCACAAGAAGTTGCTGATCAGAGCAGTGCAGTTGCACTTGGTGCAACTGCACCAACAGAAACAATTGGTGCTGATGCACCACCTGAAGCAGAGAAGACAACAACAAAACCAACTGAGCCTGGAGCAACTGCATCCAAGGCAGCAGCAGCAAAGAGGCCAAAGAAATTACAAGTCAAAAGAGCAGCAACAAGGGCTAGCAACAGACTCAGATCTGGAGCAAAACCCGAGTAATTTTAAATGTTGTTTTTAAATATTTTCAGTACTTTATGAACTTATATAACTGTGTTATCTGTTTTAAACCCACATGTATTAACCCCCCTCCCCCATAAATTTCTTTTGAAAACTCAACTTAAGAGCAGTGAGGACACAGCTCACTTTTAAGTTGGGGGGAGAACATCAAAACTTTTCATGCATGTGTTAGTATTTATCTTATGTGTGTTTGTTTCAATTGTTGTGTCTATTATGTGCGTTTTGTTAATAAATGTCATGTTTTAATTTGTTTTAGATTTACTTAACAAAGTATTTAATTAACTAATATTTTTAAGATTTGATGAATCTTGAAGCATGATCAGCTTAGTATCTTTTTCAAAAACTTAAAGAAAAATGCAATTTACGAATTGATTTTTAATGATGAACAAAAGAAAAAAAAAGAAAAAGAAGCCTTATTTTTCCAAAAATGACCATAGTTATTATCACTTTGACACATCAAAGTTGAGTTTTTGAAAAGAACCTTGCTATGTGATAAGCTATCTAATGCAAGAGGAATTTTTAGAAAACTAAGGTCAAAAATAAATTTTTATTAAAAATATAGAAGAGCTTAAAGAATTAAGTTTGGGGGAATTTTTATGAATACAAAGGCTAGAGTATGAAGAACTTAGAGTAGTCGATACACATAGGTTTACCAAAAGAGCTCAAAATGAAAGAAAGCTTTATTGCCTGAGTCATAAACTGTACCTGTTCCAATAAGTGCATTTGGTCAGAAAAAGAAAAATTCAAAGAAAAAGAAAAAGAAGAAAAGAAGACAGAACTGACCAAAGGAAAAAAGTATGCATAAGGAGGACAGTGAGGAGGGCAATATTAGCTAGAAGTCTTGAAAAGAAAAATCAAGTGCAGTTGCACTAAGTGCAATTGCACCGTCAAAAAATACCTAGTGCAATTGCACCTCAGAAAAACAATGCACTTGCACTCACTGCATCTGCATCAAGAAAAAGAACCACCAGAAATACAAAAAGTGCATTGACTCAACATTTTGAAATACTCTATCCAAGCCCTTTGTTGTGCTTAAGGCCCCCACTCTTGAGGACTTTGTTAGTCTACTCTATATTTTGAAACATCTTTGTTTTGACCGAACGTGATCTAAATTTTTCAAAGGCTAGGAGAAACTTGTTACTTGGGTTTGGAACTGATTGAATCTCAGTGGGACACACACTCACACAAATGAGTTTTAATAGCTTTGGATGTTTTGGAATTCAAAGGCACAAAGACAAAAGTTTCTGAAAAATAAAGTTCATGAGTTGCATTTATTGAAAAATCATTTTACGAAAAAGATGTGAACTGATCTATTCTTCTTGATTCTGGAAATCTTATTTGTATTTTCTTTTTGTCATTGCTTGAGGACAAGCAACGATTTAAGTTTGGGGGTGTGATAACTCTATTCTATATAGAGTTATTTGTGCTTTTTCACTTAGATAAAAGCCCAATATCAAGTCTATTATATGTTAAATATGTTAGTATGAATAAAATAACAACATTTATGGTTTACAGATAAGAGATGTCCATAACTTAGCATTTTATTGTATATTTGTATGTTTGATGTGTTTGTTCAGTGCAGCCGCAGTTTAGTGCAATTGCACCAGTTGATGCAACTGCACCACTCTGTACCGAAGCAGCTCACAACCCCACATTGGAAGCACCTCAATTCATACCATTGCTATAATGCTTAGTTGGAGTGCTGCTAGCTCAGAAGTCACATGGGGTCTTGATAGGCCGCAAGTGCACGGTTCTATCGCGTAATAGAAAGTATCGATCCACAGGGAGTATAATGTGATTACTAATCTAGTTTTTGATGTTGATTAGCTGAAAGGAATGATTTGAAAAGAGAGTATTTTTGTTATGTAAAATTCAAAGTATAAAAGACGCCTTGGGATCGTGGTTAGACACAATGATGGAAATAAACAACCCTTTAACTATTCTCTATCTTATTTTGAAATTGTTTTAAGGACAAGGTATTCTTTTGGTGTAATTCAAGCTTCCTCTCGGAATGCAAGAATGTGTCTCGAAACAATGATCAAACCTATTCTCATGGTTGATCATCGCAGAGACCCATTAAGCACAACCTTATTGTCCCAAGGTTAGCAATGCTATTCTCATGCTTTGCTTTGCCTTGTCTAATTCCATTTGTTCCAATATCAAACTTCACCTCTCGGTACTTCGTTTGATATTTGTTTAATAGAAATTTAGTTTGATGGAATTAGATTAAAATCAAGTTTTAAATAAGATAGAGTTTAGTCTTGGATTTGTTTAGGGACCCATCATTGGATTGTGTCCCACAATCCCAAGACTAAAGAAGTCTACTCACTCATGATCATAGTAGACAAGGGAGTAGAAGAGAATGACATAAAGGTAAATGACATAAAAATAAATAACAGAATGTAAATGACAAGAATGTAAAGAAAGCAATAGAGAGCTGAAATGTAAAAGAACTGAAATGTAAAAGTGCTAGAAGATAAATGGCAGAAAAATAAAGAACAAGAAAGTAAAACAAAGCAAGTAAACAAGAACTAAAATGAGAGCAAAAACTTAGATAACTTTGAGTGTAAATTTCAAGTAAGCAAAGGTGAGATTACAACTGAAATAAGGTCCTATTTATAGGCTAGGATCAGTAGACAAGCTGATCAATTCGCATCAAATACAATAAAGACCATAAAGAGAGAAAGAAAACAGTTTTGAAACTGTTTTCTGGGTCCTGAAGAGTTGCACGGTCCGTGCAACATTGGCACGGGTCGTGTTAAGTGAGAAAACAAGCGAAACTGGAGATTTTAAGGTCTGCACGGGTCGTGCAACATTAGCACGGGTCGTGCAATGTTTCAGGTGCACTTTAAAAGTGACTTTTCAGCAACCAACTTGAACAGCACGGATCGTGCTGCTTCTGCACGGGGCGTGCAACATTTCTGGCTAAAATTCCTTGGCTTTTTGGTTGAGCACGAGTTGTGGCACGGTCCATGCTATATTCCTTGTATCTTGGCACTATTTTTCTCCTTGCTTTGCACTATTCTTCCTTGCTTTGCACCTTCTTTTATTCTCTTCTGATTCTTGGCCTATTCTTCATGCAATGTTCATTCTTTCTTCAATTGTAATCCCTGAAAATAAAACTAATAACTTGTAGTAAAATAGTTCAATAATGGAACTAAATTCCCACAATATTTATTCAAATTAAACATTAAAAACACTCTATTTTTGGACTTATCAGGTCACATGGTCACTTGCAAAGGAGGCGCCTACAATCAAAAAGGCTTCACAAAAATCTATCTTACAAGACATGTGGCAACCATTTGTTGGACCTCAAATTAAGGATGAGTGTTGAAAGCCAAGCTGATCTTCAACTTTTAAAAAATAACCATGGTTTGGTTAACTTAAACCAGCAAGGAAACCTCAACATGAAGGAAACCTCCAAGGCTATAAATAGGACTCAAATTCCTCACTTGAAGAATATCTATCTAATATCACATATCTTATAATCTTTTTATGTTCTTTTTAGTTTAGTTTTTCCTTAGTTTCAAAGTTTTATTTTTCTTTTAGTTTCATAGTGTTAGTTTGAGAAGAAGGTGAGAGGAACTTGACAACTTCTATCTCCACTTCTTCAAGGAGCTAATAGGTGCAAGAAATTAGTTGTAAGCAAATATATGCAAGAGTTTTCTATTTGTTACTCTTTTGAATTCTCTTGTACTTCTCTTTATTGCAATATGCTTTCATTCACTTATATTTGCTTTATCATGCTCATTATGAGCTAAAATCTTTTGAGTTTGGATGTTCTAGCTTTCCAATGATCTTTTGAGGAAAGTTATTGTGTTTTCAAGTGGTGTGCACTTTAGTTCTTGTGTTTAAATTCTTAATCTTGTTTTAATGTTGATCACTTAGAACAAGTAGAGTTATATTCACTTAATTGGCTTATAACTAGAAATCAAGAACTAAGTAAGGATAAGTGTTTAATAAAGCTTCTTGTTAAACTTGTTTTAATAAAGTTAGCTTGTTAATTCCATGTTAATTCTTAGCTTAAGATTAACATAGTCCTTACAACAAAAGTGTAGAGATCTTAAGATACAAGAGTGTACTTACTTAAGCAACTTAGATTATCTGTAAGGGGGCGAGAGAGGCACTGACAACCCTACTCTTTACCGCAAAAAAACAGGATCATATAGAGCTTGTAACGAAACTCTGACGAAAGTAGCTGACCAGCACACACTGATGCAACTGCACTAAGTGCAATTGCACCACAAGAAAACACAATATTCTCAAGAGTGATTTAGTTTGTGAAAACATCTCAACTCTCATTCTCAACTAATTTCTTACACAATTTACTTGCTTTCTGTCTATTTATTTTCATTTCAACTTCAACCAAAACCAAAACATTTTGAATAGTGTAGTCACACTAGTTTGCCTTTCTTTACAACAACGCATAAGAGTTAATTCAATCTCTGTGGGTTCGATCTTTTATACTATAACTTGTGACTGTGTATACTTGCACACGCTCTTATTTTACACACACCAACCACCGAAAATGTAAATACACCATTTTGATTGAATAAGCGGCCCAAAGGCCTGACCGCTGGTAATCTCAGATGAGGCGTTCCAACGGCCTGACTGCTGGTAATGTATTTATTAAAAAAAATGTTAGATATCAAAATAGTGCATGTTATATCAAAAAGGTAGCACATGTTAGTAATCATCCGTAGAATTGACGGATATATATTATAGGCTTAAATAGCTTTTATCCCCTGCAAATATCACAAGAATCCATATACCCCCCTGCAAAAAAAAAAGTTTTAAAATGAACCTTGCAAAATACAAAACGTTTCTAGTTAGGTCCCTGCTCTTAGTTTTTCTTAAAAACGTTAACTTAAACTGAGCTGGATGTCTACCTTGGCATAACACATGGCTCATTAGGGCTTATACCATCATCATCAACATCATTCACTCATCTGAAACTCTTATTCTCACTGAAACTCGCCTCATTCATCAACATAATTATTGGCGAGTTTCAGTGAGAATAAGAGTTTCAGATGAATGAATGATGTTGATGATGATGGTATAAGCCCTAATGAGCCATGTGTTATGCCAATGTAGACATCCAGCTCAGTTTAAGTTAACGTTTTTAAGAAAAACTAAGAGCAGAGACCTAACTAGAAACGTTTTGTATTTTGCAAGGTTCATTTTAAAACTTTTTTTTTTGCAGGGGGTATATGGATTCTTGTGATATTTGCAGGGGGGTAAAAGCTATTTAAACCTATATTATATCCACATACTGCATTTCATTACATGTATTGCAAAATAGTTTTTTTTGAAACAATATTAGGTTTGCAAAATAGTTTAATGATATATATCATGGTTAAAAATTAAAATAAAAAAAATGCCCACTTGAGTAATTTTAGCTAAAAATGAAAACAAAAAAAATGAAGTTTTTTCTTTGGAAAAAATAAAGTTATTATTTGGAATCTCCTAATTATTTTAAATTCAACTCTATACTTACTTCCTTAACTAAATGTCTAGCATCTTCCCAATTGTAATTAATTGTCTAAAATTTTTGAACTAATTAAATTAACATTTAATTTTATTTCCACATTCCGAACCAACTTGCTTCATTACCCTCATTTTCCTAAAACTCTCTCATCTCAATGCTTTTGTTCTGAAGGGGTGTTTACCCCTTCGCAGCCCCACCATGCACAAAGTATGATAGCACCGCGGCCGTTCCTTGCATAGACGACGGCAAGTAAAATGTGTCACACAACGATCTAACCATTTAACAGGTAACTCCACGATTTCTATCTCCCTCACACTTCAATTTCAAATCAGTGACTTTTCACACTCTCCTTTTCTATATGATGCTTCAGATTTCTAATTAATGTTATTTTTTGAGAAGGTTGAGTTTTTTTTTCCTGATATGAAATTTTTAATTAGATGCTTAACATTTTATTTTTTTGTATATAAATGATTTTTAATCTTAAGTTTTCGTCTTCTTCATATATATTTCTGTTTGCAATATTGAACATTTCCCTATGTTTTAACTATGTTTCTGCTTAAAATTTGTGATGGTCTTCTGAAGCACGTGAGGAACGAACTTCACGTATTGTAACAGTTAATTTTTTTCAAACTGTAAACTACCCCAAAAACACTACTTTTTTTTACAATAAAATTGAGAGAAAACACATATCCAAAAGACACTACTTAGTGTCACACTTTATATATCTTGTCATGTAATAAACAAGTATTCACCAAAGCCGTTACTGAGAAATGAACTTCGTGTATTTGAACGGTTAAAATGATTTTAGAACCCTAAAGTACTCCAGAACACATTGTTTAGGATTACACTTGCGTATTTTGTCATGAAAATATTTTTTTACCAACCAGTTATTGAGGAACAAACTTTGCGTATTTTAAAAAAATTCTCCGAACATTACATAGTACATACAAACACACAGAAGAAGAAATTGCTCCGTGATCATCCTTATCACTGAATTCTTTACACAGTATCTGAATTTCGTGTAATATTCAAGTACACCATGTAAATTTTGGTAGAACATGCTTACAATGATTGCAGTTTTTTAGACTAAAAAGCAAGCAAAACTTAGTTAAAAAAGAGCAAAGTTGGCACTAAATGTTGTTGTACATTCGATTTTGCTTATTTATTTTATATATATATATATATATATATATATATATATATATATATATATATATATAGACACACACAAAGGAAAAACGAGAACTTATCGTGTTTTTTTATTATTTTTCTAGAAAATTTAATCTTTATAAAAATATTGTGTGAATGGTCTAAAGATAAATGAGATAATTATCGTCTAAATAAATCTATATTATAATTCCTTGGTATATTGATTTCCTCGTGTCGTATTTGGCGGGAGTCTCCAAGATTTTTTTTCAAATTAAATTTTAATTAATTTTTATACAATTATTCTTCCTATGTTTTGTGGTAGGGTCGTGTATGCTTTTTGTGTGAGGGAGATCTGGGTGTTGTCTGCATAGTTGGTTTATCTTTTGTATTCTTAATTTCAATTAATATTTTTTATTGTGTTTCATGCATCCTATTAATTTTTAGAGTCAAAACTGTCATTTGAATTTTGCAAATGAGTTCCAATTGAAAACATTACAATTAATGTTCTTAGTATAAATTCATTCATTTGGTTCTTGACAGGAAACTTCCACATTAATATTACGAAATAATTATTTTGTATATTTTTTCTTTATAATGTATTTCTTTGTTATATATAAATGAATATTTGGCCTTTGAGTCTTTAAAAGATAACATTACACATTGTTAATATAGTGCATGTTTGTTTAAGCTTTTTCCACCATAAATATATCTTATCTTTAGATATCAAATATGTGAAGATAAAATGTTACTCTATTCTGATTCTAACAAAACAACTTATGATACTAAAAGCTTAGGATTACAAAAAAAAAATTGCAAACGATTCTATTACAGCAAAAAAGAAGAGTTTCCTTAGAAGAATTTTTTTGTTGAGGATTGAATACCAAAACAATGCTATGAGACCATAAATCAAGTTTTTTTTTTCATTCCAATTGATATGGTTTTTTACAAAAAAAAAAACTATTGAAGAAAATATTGTAAACAATATCTTAGGATTGTAAAGTTACTCTCCAGTATCAATTTTTGTACCACATGAATATAAGTTTTATTTGCATTTTCTCAACACTAATAATGTTGAACATCGATATGAATTTTCTTTCCATGCAATTCTCAGAGTTATAAATAATCATCCTTTTGAAAATGAAACTGAATCAACTCCCAAAGGCTTCATTCATTTCTAGCAACCTTCTTGGTTGGCCCAACCATTATATTGGCATGGATTATATTTAGACTTTTTCCACACCTCCTACTACTCTTCAAAAAACCCCCTTTGAAAGTGAAAATACCAAAAAAACACTTAACATTTAAAAAAATTCCCTCAAACTCCTCTCTTCTTTCTTCTTCTCCCACTCTCCTCCACAGTTAGAGATGGGAATAGCCCGACTGACCGACAGGTCTTATGGCCCGACCTACAATATTAGACCCAGGCCAGACCAGATTTTTGTTTAAATAGATAAGGTCAAGACTTTTTAAAAATATATCCAGCTAAAAATGTCAAGCTATACGGAATCAAAAAAGCCTCTTAAGTCTACCAAACTAGCCTACTAAAGCAATTACAAATATTATTTTGTATCGCTTCTATTATAAATTGTAGGTGTATTAAAGTGACATTCACAATCACGATTTATCATACTTTTTTAAAAAACATAAATAGTGGGTTGAAATCACGATTTCCCTAAAATAAATAAATAAATCATTGAATGTATTCACCATTTACAAATAAGTATGAAAAATAAAATCAAAACATAAATTATGGATCAAAAATTTCATTTAAGCTAATTAGATAAATAAATTTCAATTTACGCCAAGCACGATTTTTTTTGTCTTCTTATACGAAATGGTAAAAGAACATCACTCACTCACACATGTAACACCCCGGAAATAATTTAATTAAAATAGTTGATTGAATTATTAAAATAATTTGGAGGCGGGATATAGATAAATTAAAAGGTTAATATTTTATATGCGTAGGAGGTGAAACGAGTAAAGGAGGTGGTGACGTAGAGAGCCCAGTGTTTACTGAGCCCTCAACTTAAACCCTGGGGGTTTAAGCCAAACCCTCATTCGCAGCAAGCAAAAGAAAAACGAAAGTGAGAGTGAGAGAGAGAGAGCACGCGGCGCAAAGAGGGAGAGAAGAGGAGGGTTTCGCGAAGAATTTCAAAAGGAGATCGTTCGTGTTGCTGTGGTTTTGTTCGTGTCTTGTTCGTCGTGTTCCGGAGCTTACGTTATTCGAGGTAAGGGTGGGCTTAACCTTGATAATGGGTTGATGATAATTATGTGTGGGTAGTCTAGGGTTTT
The DNA here is from genome assembly GCA_963573325.1 of Astragalus glycyphyllos. Lineage (NCBI taxonomy): Eukaryota > Viridiplantae > Streptophyta > Magnoliopsida > Fabales > Fabaceae > Astragalus > Astragalus glycyphyllos. Next base: position 84,317,367 of record OY754310.1, read on the forward strand.
GTTGAATTGTTCGTGTTCTTGCATATCGTGTTTTCGTTGAGATTGGTGCTTTGATGATTATTGCACGTCATTGTGATTTGTTTCGTTATTTGTTGTTGCGTGATTGTTGTATCACGATGATGGTGTTGTTATTGTTCGTGTTTTTGTTGTTGCTGTGCGTGGTTGATTGTTGTTGTCGCGTTGTCGAATTGTCGTTTTTGTTGTGGTGGTTGCGGTGTCGTTGCCGTTAGGGTTTGGTGTTTGGCAATTTAGCGATTCTGGACACAGGTTCGGTTTTTCTAAAACTGGCGCTGTTTGGTAGATCCAAAAATTATGAGGTTGATTGTTTTTGAAAATAGACTTAACGCCGGTCGTTTTGGCACTGGTTTCGTTAAATTCGGAGTTGTATAGCTCGAGTTATAGGCAATACAAGTTAGGTTAAAATTCTGGAAACGATTTGGGTATAGATTCGGTATTTCGGTGACTGGGAACGTTGTATTGACCGAAAAATTATGTGGTTTATTTTTCTGGAAAATAGACTTAATGCTTGTTAATTTGGCACTGGTTTGGTTGCGTTTAGAGTTGTGTAGCTCGAGATATGAATTCCACAAGTTAGAGTAAGATTCTGGAAACAATCTGGACACAGGGTCAGTGTTTTGGTTACCACGTTTTCAAAAGAACTCCTTTTCGAACGAATCCAATTTCTTTGAAAACTAGACAAAATTTGCCCCAGTTTATGCACAAGTTTCATGCAATTTGATTGAGTTTTGGTCACTTTGGAATTGCTTGAATTTGAAGGACAGAAACTGTCCTCTTTTGCAACTAGCCTGTGTGCTTTTCGAAAACTGTACCTATTGGACACTCTCCTTCAAAAACTGAACTTAGGGATGATAACCAGACCCATAGGGCTTTCCAACAAGTATTTATTTGTTGAAATCCGATGTCGTTTGCTATTTTAATTAATTCGCTGAAGTAGGTGCGATGTGCCTAGGCGCTGTGCGCCAGTCTGGTGCGTGGTGTGCGTGCGTTATGTCCGCGTTGTGGAGCCGTCTGGTGTTAATATTTCAGGTGCGGTGCTGGTATGCTCAGGAGAGTTTAGTGGTAGCTGTGATGCTACAACTTGGTGCTATTTTTGGTGAAATCATTTGTTTTGATTCTGGTGATATAGTATTTATTTTAAATACTTGTTATGGTGAGTTGGTGCATAATCATGGTGTCGCATTGTCATATGCATGTTTTGGTGATATAGGCTCTGCCTCTGGTGTTTATTGGTGATATGCCCATCGTGGCTCATTTTGGTGATCGGTACCGCATGCATATGCCCACTGGAGGGGTTGCATATCATCCCGTTGTCTATGAATGTTATAATTTTGGTGGTTCACTGTCAAATGGATTTTTCCTTTGGTATCTGGTGCTGTGATATGGTGTAATTGTATTGTGTTGCTGTAGTTACCTGATGCTAGCATATTTTTATCATCTGCTTATTACCTCTGTTAGACTCACCCCTTCTGCTTGGAATGTTGCTCTCATGCGGCAACGCTGCAGGTGATCGCTAGTGCTCGTGGAGGAATTGCTAGGTTTTGCTTCCTCTCTCGTTTGGGTCTGTGTCAGCTCTGATATGTAGCACCGGGGAGTCGTTAGTTATCGTTTTGAACTATTATTTTAGTTGTTGGAAATTGTTTTAATTAATTTTGGAGATGTCTTTAATTGTTAATTCTGGAGATGTTTAAACTGGTTAATATTTCCGCTGCTTGGTGATTTCTTTTATATAAATTATTTTTGGAGATTTTTTTTTTGGAATAAATGGTGTTTTTTTTTAAAATGGTGAAAAATGTAGCGCCCTTCGAGGTGACTCTGATAATTGTCTATTTAATTGTAATAGTAAAAGGGGGGTGTTACAACACACACACACACCCAGATTTGAACCTGTTATGGTAATTGGTCTGTTACTATTAGCAGTCCCCAGAGGCCCATTTTTATCACTGGCCCATCCTCTTAGGTGAGCCCATAATTCAACGCTTCAGATGCAGCCAACACATCCAACGGTTCCTAATCATTAGGTCAACACCATTCAAAACCTATAAATACCACATTCAATGCTCATTAAAGGTAAGCTATTCAACTCATAAAAATACTCTGTTTGACTACCTCACTGACTTGATAGTTGGAGTGTCATTGCAGGACCAACACCTCAACCTCGACCGGAACGTTCGTCATCAAGGACCACATCTACCAACTACCTCGGACCGACCTCCAAGGTCAGAAGTACGGTACAGAACAGAACCCAAGAGCAGGAGGAACACCAAACACAAAAATGATTGTCCAACTCAATTCACATGTCAAATTATATCAATTGGATAGATTTACAAAGTTGTTACTATGTTTTTTTGGTCAAGACCTGGGTATCCACCACCGAACGCAGTGACTAATCCCCTTGATGTTGTTATTATGTTTGATAATGTCAATCCGCTAGCTTATAGCAAATAAGCTTTTTATAAGTGTTTGATATGTCTAGCTTATATCATTTTTTAGTAGCTTATAGCATTTATTTGAAACGGTACTCGGGCTCTGTTTGGCAAAAAAGAGCAGATAGTGAATACGCTAGCAGATAGTGAATAAACTAGCTTATAGCGGATAACCTGATAGCTAATCAGCCAGTGGATTGAATTTAAAGTGTTTGATAAAATTAGCGGTTGAGCTAGCATATAAATATAAAACGACATAAATGAACATTTGAAATTAATGCATAAAAATGAGGAAGATTCATTTAATGGAGGATAAGTTTAGAACTTAATTAAAATAATAAGGATGGAACTGAGAGGAAAAATGAAACGCTGCTTCAAGTCATGTCAAACACCTACAATGACTAATCTGTTATAAGTTATCCGCTATAAGCTAGCGGATTAGCCTTGCCAAACAGAGCATTAAAATAGTATTTGAGCTTATAGCTACTCATTTTTATCATTGTTACTTTAATTAAATTCAATCCGCTAGCTTATCTACTATTTTTTTCTTTCAAAAGAGCCGTAGTTCCCATAAATGATGAGTCGCCAACTGTCTTAAAATAATGACACCATAGCCAGTGAAAGTACATCCAATTTTGTCCCACCAAAACAAAGCATTAGTCGCTATAAGCACATGGCAATTGGCAAAGAAGGACCACCAAAATAAAAACCTTCTATGAATTTGTGTCAAACAAACAAACATCTCAATCCAATTTCAATTAACAAACTAAGAAATATGACATCCTAGGCACCAAAGCTGAGTTTCAAATTTACAAATGCCATGTTGGATTAGAGAATGGATATCATACAATGAAATGAATAACTAGTAGCAAATATAGAAATAACAAAGAAAGAAATATTGGTATTTGGAGGTTGGATGATGAAGATTGATCATAGATTTCAGAGGAATCGACGGCTAGAGGCATTCCATCACTGCTTAGGGTACATGATTGTGGGTCAGAACCATCAGGGCTCAACATCAAAGCACGAAGAACATTAGTAACTGTGTGAATGTAAGTTGTTCGATTCTTAGCCAGAAGCCATGTCAGTCCCATGAGTTCACAATCTTTGTTGTGGATCTTGGTGGTTCTATCTTCTGATTTACTTGAATTTGAAGTCTTCTTTTTAAGCTGCATACAAGTAATATTTCAGTTAGATTAATAATTGGTGTATCAATTATCAAAGCAAGCTTCTTACATCTAATTCATTTGGGAAACGTCCAATCAAAGAAAAATGCTATCAAGGACAAATACGACAAAAGAAAGCATAGGAGGAATAATTTCAACCAACTAATTATTTGGCTGTAGAAACATGAGGTCATTGTTTTGCTTACAAAATAGACGAGATTCATGCTGTGATTTTTTTTGAAGCAACACACACACACACAGCAGAAAAATATCTTCAAATGCAACAAACAACAAATGAGGTCCAGCTTTTTTGAATAATAATAATGTTAAGATAATGCTTGAAAATCAGGCACAAACGACAACATGCATTTTTGTAAACTGTTAACTATAAAACAGAAACAGGAACGATAGATCCAAATGTGACCACAGATGTTGTCATGTAATGACAGTAACTAAAGGGTGGAGTAGGAAATGTGAATAGGAGTTATGTCTGGCAATAAGTGAATAATAGTAGTTCAGAAGGATCTGAGGCGTAATCAGATATCAGTTTTGCTCATTTTGCATTAAATTTGTAATGTTAATGTAGTAGTAGCAAGTGATATGGAAAATAATAATGCATTAAAAATACAGCTATGTCAACAAACCAACTAAATTGATGGGGCAGACTTAGAAATTGACAGACAAATTGGAGCCGTCTTAAAATTGATTATGATCTACACATGACTATACTATTGAAGTAATCTTATTTTCCTGCTCTAAATCTTTTCAAGAGATTATTTTGTAAACAAGGTTATTTTAACAGAGGAAAAAAAACTAGGAAATAAGGACTACTACCAAGTCAAATGTCATGAGACCTGCAATGTAATTTATTTTATAGAACATTATAATGACATTGCATGTGCTTAAGCAGTTATACACACACATGTTTCAGATTAATTATTTAATTCAAGTCATTTGGCTATTAATTACTGAAATGTACCATTAATGGTTCTTCTGTTAAAGTTGGTTAACTAAACAAATCGAAAGGCGCGTGAAGTATAGTGTCAAATTAAACTGACAGCACCATTATTATTCTCCTAAGTAATATAGCTAAGATAACCAAGATTGAAGGTTTCATGAACCTTGATGAGCTGGATCAATGTTCTTAAGTAGTAACTAGTAAGCAATGTTTAAGAAAAGAAGGGCAAAACAAAACAAAATCATATGAGAAAGAGTGCACAAAATTAACTTTACCAAATAGAGGGTATGCAAGCACTTATTGCATCCACCAAGACCAGGAAATCCATTAACATCTTTGGAGCTACTCAAGCAACTTCTCTCCAATCTTTTAACACTTTCATCTCCAACAAGATTACCAGGAGGAGTAAGTGAAAAGGATTCAGGACAACTCAAGGGGTGAAGCCTAATACCACAGTAGCAATAAACAAGATCACAAGTATCATTAGGGTGAAGAAGCTGAATTCCCCTAAGTTTCAAAGTCTTTCCTAAATCAGACTCACAGGTTTCTGAATCATCAGGTAACAAGGGCATGTCATAGGAAGTAGTGTGAGTGTGACCATGTTCCAAACCAGTGGCAGTGCCAAGAGCAGTGGCAGAGTAAGCAGAGTATAACGAAGCAGCTAGCACAGGACAACAACGACTACGGTGAAGTTCTTTATTACCTTTGTTGGTGGAACATGCAGTTTTGATTCCATTCAAGTGTTCTTCTGAGAGGCTAAGAGGACACCTAGCTACATCAGCTTGTTCTGGAAATGCTGGGATTGTTCCTTGTGATGATGAAGATGAAGATGGATTTGGATTAATTGGCTGAACTGTTGCTGCAGCCACTAGGTAGCTAGGAAGGAGAGTGAAGAAGAAGAAGATGAAAAGGGTGTTGAAACATGGTGATTTTGAAGGCAGTGTGAGTGTCATGGTGGTGAATGTGATCTTGGTGTTGTGTTGTTTCTCCAACTAAAAAGAAGAGAATATTGGTGAGATATGGGAGTGTTGTTGTTGGGTCAGAACAGAAGCAAAGGAAAGGGAAAGGGGAAACAAAAGGTGTGGTGGGGTTTACTAAAGTTTGGCACCTTGCTACCTCGTTTTAGATCTAAGCTTAGTATGTTATTGTTACCTCTATAAGGGAATGTTACTCTTATCTTAGTAAATTGTTGATTGAGATTCGTGCTGCAATCTTTTTAGAATTTTCACCATGCCAATTTTTTGTCAGTTTCCAAATCTACCATATTTGCTTTTGTCACATATTTTAACCGTGGCGTTTAAATGTAAGTATCCTACAATGAAGATAGTACATGACAACGTGATGCTGGGGCCTGGGGGGTAAGCAGCAAGCAACTTTGCTTCTTTTTTTTTTAATAACTTGAAATGGTAACAATTTGGTTAACCTGGCCAATCAACTAAGTTAAGCAATTCAATTGAACTTTGAAAAAATGTCAATTGTATAGTTATAATGGCCATATAATATAATTTAGTTGTGTCTTTGCTAATTTAATCATGAAGTAGTTGCACGAAATCCGGAAATTTTCCAGTATTATCCATCAAACTGTAGTGTTTAGATGCAATGGCTCTGTTTACAAAGCAGGTTAATTATCACCTCTATTACTTCTAAAGCTCAATTTGGTACAGTATTCACCTGGTCTTCCACATTTTATGAGTTTGAGTGTCTCCGATGCATAATTGTGTCCCCTCTGTGAAAAAAATAATTCATTTATCTGTTTCACAATATTAAATAATTTTTATTAAAACCCCTTGAGGTTAAAGTTTTTCACTTAGATTCTTTAGCTCTTTAAGAATGAACTCTAAATCTAGTTTCCCCAATTTACACCCAATTAAATAAAATATAGAAAATGAGAAAAAGAAAGCTGAAGAAAATCACGAGTAGTGGGCCATTTCATGTTTGATAGAAATGTACCACTAATTACTACTTATAAGTCTATAATCAGCCACTATTCCTAATTGCTGCACAGCACAGCCAAAAAGTGACAAAGAAAAGGCCAGCTGTTGCCATTTGATTGTTATCTAATCTCCATGATGGGCGCTATCCTTGAGCTTGAGCTTTTTGTTTTTTCTTTGGGCTACTAGTTTCTACCTTTAATCCGCACTTCTGATTGATGCATAAATAATCTCGCTTTAGATCCTAGTTTATGCAAAAGATTGTCATCATATTTCTAATATTTTTGTGAGGAATATGACTTTCTATTGTCACTTTTAGTTTTGGAAAACTTGCATGTCACTTTAGATTCAGTAAATTTGGTAAAAAGTAAAAAATAAAAGGGAAGAAGAAGAAGAAGACAGATCTTTCAACCGTATAGACTACGAATGAATGCTCGCTGCCAGCATCGTGACACATGGGTGTGTCACAAAACCCTGGGTTTCAATGCTGCTAATATTAATTAATAACCCCTAAAAATGTTCTGATAAAATTAATTATTACTTTGTTTTTTATTCTCTCTCTGTTTGGTTTTGAGCTCCGAGGTGCTGCTGTTGTTGTTGTTGTTGTTGGAGGAGTGGCACGCTTTGCAGCCTAAAGCTGCTTAGAAGACTTTAAGGTGGCAAAAGCCTGTTTCTCTTTCTCATTATGAAACTTAAATTTTCATCAACCTGTTAGTGGTTACTCTGTCGTGTGAACCCTTTTGTGTTTTGGTGAAAAAGTGAACACTATATACTTTCTCTTTTATGGTAAGTTACTTTAAAAAAAAAACTATAACTTCAAAAAGAAAAGTAGTATTTTACTAGTATTTAGACCACATTTGTATTAAGGTGTTAGGTTAATTGGCTTTTATATACTAGTTTTTATGTGAGACTATCTCACTTCTATACCCAATTATTGGCAAACTTAATTATGTTTGCTACTTGTGCAACATCGTCTATAAGGGAATATTAGTATAAGAATAAAAAACATATAATCAAAAACTAACCAAACGTGAGTTCTTCCTTCCAATCGTAGTTCCCTTTTCCTTTTTATTTTTTTCACTCTTCAGTCATACTATATAGCTGTTTGAAAAATTGTACCTGAACAGTTTCTTAATTAGACAGAAAAACATACCATATTACGCTGGTTGTTGGCACAATAAGACCCCAATTCAGAGATATCAAGGGAAAAACAAATGGGCTGTGCCTGTGACAACTCTTCAGCAAAGGTCAGAACAGAAATATCTTCGATGATGATTCCCTGATTTCCCTCTACATTTTCAATAGTTCATCCGCCATGCCGCACAAATGGTAGTGTGCTGAGAGGCATGGAATGAGCTACTTGGAATACAACATCTTACGAAAAGGTCAAGAGAACAAGATTTCCAGACTGTGTACTTGCAATTTTTTTATTGATAAAATACAAAAGGGGTTATCATGATGAAGCCTAATACACTAAAGGCAAAAAAATATATGAAACATTTCTTATATTGGAAGGGGTGCAATGAGTGAGTAGCGGCCTGGGTTTGTTAGGAGTTGCTGTGGCACCCAGGTTCCTAGCTTGGGTACATCAGTAATTTGACAAGTTGCAATATATTCTCTGAAGAGTATCTCTATAGCTGCTTGATAATTTAGCTTACTCTTTCTATGCAGGTCATGCTATTTTTTAATTTCTGTGACTTGCTCTGAAGTAATTACAAGAGAAGTTGGATTCAAACTTTCATCAGACGATACCTCCTCTTGGTAGTATGCAATAGGCTGACATAGTAACTCAGATTTTCCAATCAACTTGTTCACAAGGACATTAATTCCATAACTACCTGGGTCAATATAAATGCGCTTCTCAGTTCTCACTGCTGTCAGCACTTCGTTGATCACATATGAATAGGCCCAGAGAGTATTAATTTTCCCCATAACTCCAATCTCCCTATGCATGCTTACCAATAATCCCCACAAGAACAAATACCCTCATTGAAGTGGTGAAAGCGATGAGAATCCCTTAAGATTATCAACCTCCCAACAATCTTGGACATGTGCTTGATGGCATTATGACAGTCATGACAAACACGTAAGTTTTTCATGACACGTATTGGCCTGCCAGCTGGTATGGTCAGAATTCCGAATGCTACAGCTAACTTTTCACTATGATATTTGAGCATATGCTCCTTCTCTTCCTCTTCCACATCATGCAGAACCAATTTTGTTGAAGAAACGTACCCCTCACGCCTCATTTTTAGATCTAGCTCTTCTAAGAAGGCATATATTCTCTCTTTTTCTGGATGGGAACAATCCCCAACTGTAAATATATGAACCTTGTCTAGTACCTCAACCCAGCTATACCCAGGTACTTTCTGTACACCAACATCCCTCATTTTCAATCTCATCTTATTAGCATCAACCCATCTGCCTGAAGCTGCATATAGATTTGAAAGAAGGACATACATTCCCGAGTTCTGAGGTTCCATCTTGAATACCATCTCAGCAGCCTTTTCACCCAATTCAGTATTGCCATGAATCCGGCTTGCACCGAGTAGAGCTCCCCATGAAGCAGCAGCTGGCTCAAAAGGCATGCTTCTCATTAAGTCCTGTGCTTCTTCCAAGCGGCCAGCTCTGCCAAGAAGATCAATCATGCAAGTATAATGTTTTGAAGTTGGTATTACACCATAGTCTTTATTCATTGAATAGAAGTATTCGGTTCCCCTGTCTATCAAGCCACTATGACTACAAGCGGACAGAACACCAACCTAAAACAAGATAAGAAGAATATTAAGCGCAATGTAACATTACATGTAGCAGAGGGTTAAAAGGCATGCACTCAATTGTAGACAAAACAACACTAATGCCTCCTTTTTAGTGCATTTCTCGGTGCTTCATGATTATTACCAAATTTGTTTACAAGGCAATGATGAAGCAATTTCTTATTTGTAAGCAACTGGGATAGATGTTGTCAAAAAAAAAAGTAACTGTGTCATGATTATTACCAGATTAGTGCATTTATCCCAGTTACTTGGGTCTGTGACATTCTTGCTACAATATATTACTGAGGAATCAATTTCTTTATGGACAAATGACAAAATAACAACAAAAAATTTAAGTGCCATGATGAAAATAACATAACAGGAAAATATTGATCTTTATTCCTAGTATACAAATTATATTCAGACTGGATTCAGAGGCTCCTAATGGCACCAATACTGTAACAGCAATCAGGAGTTCTCCTAGGAACTATGTAATGATCAAAATATATGATGGTAATCTCATTGGGATATATGAAGTACTGAAGACAGTGATTCACACTTCCACACGCACAACTGGATAAAGGAACCAATTGTCAAGCTAAGGATAATTTCTAAATAAAAAAGGCTTAAATATGTTTTAGGCCCCTGCAAATATGGGGTGTTTTGGTTTAAGCCCCTGCAAATTTTTTATTTATTTATAAGCCCTTGCAAAATCACACGTTTTGTTTTAACCCCTTCTGTTAGCAAACTGTTAGTCAGACGTTATTTATAAGCCCCTGCAAATATTATTTTTTTATTAGACCCTTGCAAAATATATATTTTTTTGTTTAAGCCCCTGCAAATATTTTTTTTTTTAACGTGGAAGAGATTTTTAACGTGATTTTGCAAGGGCTTATAAATAAATAAAATTTTTGCAGGGGGCTAAACCAAAACACCCCATATTTGCAGGGGCCTAAAACATATTTAAGCCAATAAAAAATGAAAAACCTAAATGCATATGAGAGGCATAAAATATATACCATAGTAATCTCATCGGGCTTAACACTTGTTGTCTTCATTGACTCAAATATCATTAAAGCCTGTTTGCCAAATCCATGCCTGGCATAGCCAGCTAACATTGTGTTCCAAGAGACGACATCTTTCTCCTCAATTCCTTCAAACACGTCATTTGCTTCACTTATGCAGCCACATTTAAAGTACATCCCTAGAAGTGCATTCCCCACAAAACACCCAGTCTCATATCCTGTCTTCACCGCCAGTCCATGAATTTGTTTCCCCAATTCCAAGGCAGCAATATCAGCACAGGTGCTCAAAGCACAACTAAAAGTAGATCTATTTAAATTTTCTCCATCTCGTTTCATCTCTACAAACATTTTCAAAGCCTCTTCAGAGTGACCACTCTGAGCATAACCAGCAACGATAGCCGCCCAAGAAACACAATCACGCTGAGGCATCATATCAAACAATTTCCTAGCTTGAGCGATGTCTCCATTCTGACCATAGCCTGTAATCATGGTATTCCATGAACTTATATTCCGATTGGGCATTGCCTCAAACAATTCCCTTGCCATGTCCATTTTGTTGGATTGCACATAACCCGCAATCATCGCATTGTATGAAATTTCATTTTTCTGAGGCATTTCATCAAAGAAAATTCTAGCTTCATCCAACATTCCATTCTGCACATATCCAGACACCATAGCTGTCCATGTGAAAACGTCCTGTGTTGGAGATTCATTAAATAATCTCCTAGCCTGCGACAAATCTCCAACCTGGGCATAACCCGAAATGATAGTGTTCCAGGAGATCACATCCCTGGCTGGCATTTGGTCAAAAAGCTTCCTAGCATCACCTAACATCTTTCTCCTGACAAACCCACCCATCAAACAATTCCAAGAAATCAAGTCCCAGTCTGATTTGGAGTGAAACAAACGACAAGCCTCCTCAATCCTCCCATTGTGAACATAGGCAGCAAGCAGCCCATTCCAGGAGATAGAATTCTTATGAGGCATCTTGTCAAAAACCTCTTTTGCCTCATCGACATAGCCATTCTGGGCAAACCCAGACAAGATGGCATTCCAGGAAACAACATCCTTTTCAGGCATTAAATCAAACAACCTGCGTGCATCGCCAAGTCTGCGGTTCCTGACATAGCCAGTAAGCATTACATTCCAGGAAAACAAGTCCCTTTCAGGCATTTCATCAAACAGGTGCTTTGCAAGGGCGAACTTGGCGTTCCTGAGGTAGCCAGATATCATAGCGTTGTAAGAGACAGAGTTTCGACGAGGCATGGTGTTGAAAACGTGGAGAGCGGAGTCGCAGTGGCCATTGCGCATGTGGGTAGAAATGGCCTTGTTCCATTTCAGGATGTCGGGGTCTTTCACTTTTGACTTCTTGTTGTTGGAGGAGGAGAGAGGGTGACTGGTTACAACATACCTCGACCTCCTCCTCGTACTACTACAGAGGTTTCTGTGTCTGTGTCTTCCAACATACCTCGTGCACTCATGCCGCACGTTGTTGCACATACGAAACATAGCTAGCTCCCACGCATTATATTCAGCGGAATGACTTCATCCATTACTACTCTGTCTCATGCATGCATCTGCTTCTGCAATTCTGCTTTGAATGCAACAACCGGCGATGGCTCTATTACGTTTCACGCTTATTTCATGTTTTGAACTTTTTTTGACAGTAAAATAATGCTGAGTGGAGAAGCTTAAAAATAAAAGAAATCAGAAAAAAAAAACAAAGAATTTTTAATAAAAATAAAAATTAGACGGGTTTTACATTCCCCGTCCCCTTCCCCGAATCCTATATAGTTCCCCGTTCCTCTACCAAAATTCAACAGGAATTAATTATTGATCCCCATTTTCGTACCCAATGGTTTCGGGGATCCCCGTCCCCGCGGTGAAATCAATTTATTAAATAAAAAATATAGTTTTTACTTGTCCCAAACCCGAACAAGTCTCAAACCCGAAACACATCCCATACCCGAACCCACCCCGAAACTCATCCCAAACCCAAAATTTAACATAACAACATAAAACTAATGCAAGACAACATATAACTAAAATATCAATGTTCTAAATTAACTGATAATCCAAATTATTAAAACAACAACATAACCAAGTACAAATTAGGGTTAGCTCTTTGAGGGTTTCTAATTTAAGATGGGTAATAATGTAATTTTATACATTCGGGGCGGGTTTGGGGCGGGGACCTATGTCACCATTCCCCACCCCGTCCCCATATTTTGATTTCGGGGAAAACCCAAACCCAGTCAAAGCGGGAAAAACCCATCAAATCTAGGCGGGTTTGGGATGGTCCCCACGGGTATGGGTTTTGTTGCCATGCCTAATACTCTCCTATTTCATATTGAGGTTGCGTCAAAAAAATCTTAAGGGATTATCGTCTATTTAGAGCATCTACAATGGAGACTTCTTATCTCTTAAGAAGTGGGTTTTAATAGGTACTCCTATTGTGGAGAAAAAAATTGGGTACCTATTGGGATTGAGTTTTTATATAGGAAACCCTCTCTTTCCTCTTTTGTTGGGACCCATACTTTTACTTTTCAATAAAAAATTAATAAAACTTTTTGTCCATCGAGGATGATAAAAAGTTACTAGTGAGAGTGTGAGACCCGCTTAGTAAATTTTGTTGAAATTCTGAATTAGAGAGATGAAGTTGTTATATAAGTACTATATTAAAAAATTATAAATAAATAATGTGTACAAATGAGACCATTTAAGAATGCTAGGAGAGTCTGCCACTAACTCATTGATAACGCTGTTTTGTATTTTATCCACACAAAAGTTGCGACTACTTTCCGAGTCTGAAAGTCTACTACAGGAATATGTCATCTTCACATTGTCATAAGATGCCCTATTCCAAATAGCTAATTCCATGTCTCCCCCTAGAGGATGAAAATTGGAAGTTTAGAGGGAATCATGAGGGAGACTTTTCTGTTCTGAACTCTGCGTCAAAACTTGCTAGATCTGCTGGCTGCTCTAGGGATATGCGTTATAAGCCAACGAGTAACTATATAGGGCCTTGTATACGCTTTGGGTACCTCTGGGTTTTCACTTTGTTTCACATCTATACGCTTTGAAGTACGAAGCTGTCACTCTTCAACAAGGTATATGTATGTGTAATGTTGTGTGGCTTGGAGAATCCATTTTGAGCGCTTGGATTTCCAGCATTCGTCACATTAAACCCTGGTGGCTCTGATGATATGCTCCAGCTGGCCTTCCAAAATTGTCGTCATTATTTTCATTCTTGGTTGTATGAACTCACTCTCTGCAAAAAAAGTGAAATTGCAGCAGTCATTGCATATGACTCGCACAATACCAGATAATATGCTTCCCAGGCTTGTTGCCGACCTACATTAATAATCTGGATCAAAATTTAAAACCCATGAGAGTAAAAATGAAGTAAAAAACAAATAAATCCCTAAAAGAAGACAAAAAGGCTGTTGTTCAGTGTGCAAGTAAGCAATCCAGTTTTAAACAGGTTCGCCAAGATTGGACCAAGAAAATACTACTGATAATCTTCCTCAAGATATGCCCACTGTGGCTTGAACCGATAGACCCCAGTATGCAAACAACATAGATAGAAGTATTAACTAATAACCAAAACATGTAAGTTTTCAATTTCAAAGAACCCACAGTCCATACTTAGACTCTTAGAGTATTTAGATGACAAACAAAACACAAGTAACTACAAGTTATTTTCATAAGAGTCAAAATTTTACCTATTAAAACTTACAAGGATGGGGGTATTATATTCAGAATGAAATAAATTTCTAGAAGTATTGCAAATAAAACAAGCATGTATGTGTTGTACAGATGGAAGTTCTAGTTAGAAATTTGCAAACAAATAAATAAAATCAACAGAATCTCAGTGCCACAACAATAGATACATATAAGAGCTCCTGATAATAGATATAAAATAGATATCATGAAAACCATACAGTAAAAGTTGGCTTGATATCTTATCTATACCTATATATAAAGGGAATTCATTTTTTTGGTGTCAGATTTTTCTGACCAAAATACCTTTATAACTACCCACTAACACTATTTCTATACCTATATATAATTTCTGACCAAAATACCCTTATAACTACCCACTAACACTATTTCATTATATTATTATTTATTATTTATCCATCAACTCACCAACCCATGAAAGACGGGCCCGAAGGGCCCGTCTTTCCCCTAGTTTCAATAATGAGAGGTTATGCCCTCTGACAGAACAGACAGATTCTTCATGACAGAGCAGACAGATACTCCAGATCACAAACCATACTAGCACATCTACCTTGGATACATTATTAAGCATTTTAATCTCCACCACGAAGATATTCCTTGGATACATTATTAAGCATTGAGGAGAAATATATTGAAGCAGGAGTGACTGAAATGTATGGTCATACCTCTCGATAAATCAACTCTCTAACATCGTGTTTGGTCAATTTCCTTCTCTCAAACTCAAACTCAAGTTTGAAATGGGTTGAGTGTATGGTTCGCAATCAAAGTTACACAAACGAAGAGTATGCTTTACATCGTATTATTCAAAATGAAAAAAAAATTATCAATTTTTGTTTTGTTAATGATTATCTATCCATTCTGACAAAGTGTTTTCTATTTACTCAGCTCAAGGGAAGTTACAAATTATACTTATAATTTGGAGAACTCTCACCCCATTTCTCCACTCACCAATAATCCCCACAAGAACAAATACCCTCACTAAAGTGGTGAAAGCGACGAGAATCCCTTAAGATTATCAACCTTCCTACAATTTTGGATATGTGTTTAATGGCATTATGACAGTCCTCACACACACGCAAGTTTTTCATGACACGTATTGGTCTGCCAGCTGGTGTGTTCAGAATTCCAAATGCCACAGCTAACTTCTCACTGTGATACTTGAGCATCCGCTCCTTCTCTTCCTCTTCCACATCATGGAGAACCAATTTTACCAAAGAAACATACCCATCACACTTCATTTTGAGATCTAACTCTTCTAAGAAAGCATATATTCTGCCTTTTTGTGGGTGAAAACAATCCCCAACTGTGAATGTATGAATCTTGTTCTGGACCTCAACCCAACTATACCCGGGTACTTTCTGAATACCAAGTTCTCTCATTTTCAATTGCATCTTACCAACATCAACCCATCTGCCTGAAGCTGCATATAAATTTGAAAGGAGGACATACATTCCCGCGTTATGGGGTTCCATCTTAAAAATCATCTCAGCAGCCTTCTCTCCAAGTTTTGTATTGCCATGAATCCGGCTCCCACCTAGAAGAGCTCCCCATGTTGCTGCGTCTGGCTCAAAAGGCATATTTTTTATTAAGTTGTGTGCTTCTTCCAGGAGGCCAGCTCTTCCAAGAAGATCAATCATGCAAGTATAATGTTTTGAATTTGGTGTTATACCATAATCCTTATTCATTGAATAAAAACATTTGGATCCCCTGTCAGTCAAGCCAGTATGACTGCAAGCCGACAGAACACCAACCTGAAACATGATTAGAGGAAGAATAAGCAGAATGATTTACTTGTAGAAAAGAGTCGGAAGATAGGGTACTTCATCATAATACTATTATTATTGTTGTGATTATTATTATTAACATGTCATTGATAATTTATTTGCCAATGTTTTATGATTATGATCATATTTGTTTACAGGAAAAGTTGGAAACAACATAAGCAGCTATTAGCACATTGAAACCTATGTAGAGAGAATTTTACTGATAGATTAGGATAACTTTAGAAATGTGAATACCAAACAGAGGAGGAAAACAAAGTGTAAACTGCATGACTCTAATGCAGGAACGACCTATTTGACAACTTATGAGATAAATAAATCTAAGTGATTTAATAACACGAGTGGCATTATTGTTAGCAACTGAACTTCTTGACTGCAATAGGTGCATGAAGTATTTCTGACTGAATTTTCCTATACACGTCAAAGATATAGACAAAAGGCAAAGTCAAGAGTCAAGGACTAGGAAAAAAGTTGCAGACATGCAGTCTATTCATATAAACTAAAACTATGGCAGGTCGCATGAAGGAAAGTGATACTGTGATAGCACTGAATCAGAATTGATAGAAAGAATAGAAATTTCATTCAAGAAATTTCCCAATTTCTAGCTCAGTATTAGAAAGATACAAAAACAAAGATGAGGAAATATGAATACAGACTCCTCTAGGTGTTTGATAGAGCTGGCTGTCCCTCCCAAACTTCTTTTTTCTCGTTACTTATATTTATATATCCTGTTATTCCTTTGTCTCTAACTATCTAACTCTAGGTGGGATCTACAAATATAAAGCTCAAAAAATTACCGTATACTCTCCTTCTCTCTTGCTCCATCTGCTTTATTTTTTTAATTTTAATAAGATATATTTCGTGTTAACCAAATTTAGAAGCATACACCATCGTATATGATTCATAGCTACATCAGGGAATTCAACTTTATTTACATAATATCAGACAAGTGGTGATATCTTGCAACTAAAACCAACAAATTTGAAATAAAAAGGCATTGTGATCAAATACAGTACGAGAAGAAATCTGAATTATTCTTATTGACTTTGAATTGATCAGCATTATATAATGTTACAAAGGGGGAAAAAAGAAACTAAATCATTCATAATACTGGAATAAATCAACTATTTCAAAACGCAAATACAATGACGTAACATATGAAGCTTTGAGCAAAGTAGTTCATCCACACCACAACTAGATAAGGAGCAGTATTCATGCAAATGATATGTATAAAATAAAAACCAAATATATACCATGGTAATCTCATCAGGTTTGAAACCAGCTGTCTTCATTGAATCAAACAACATTAAAGCCTGTCTGCCAAATCCATGCCTAGCATAACCAGCCAACATTGTGTTCCAAGAGATGATATCCTTCTGTTGTATTCTTTCAAACACGCCATAAGCTTCGTCTATGCTGCCACATTTACAATACATTCCGACAAGTGCATTCCCCACTAAACTTCCATTCCCATGCCCTGTCTTCACCACCTGCCCATGAACTTGTTTCCCCAACTCCAAAGCAGCAATATCAGCACATGTGCTCAAAGCACAACAAAAGGTAGATCTATTTAATCTTTCCCCATCCCGTTTCAACTCCACAAGCATTTTCATAGCTTCTTCATAGTGACCGGTCTGAGCATAACCAGCAATAATTGACGCCCAAGATACAGAATCACGCTGAGGCATCATGTCAAACAGTTTTCTAGCTTGAGCAATATCTCCATTCTGACCATAGCCGCTTACCATGATATTCCACGAACCTGTATTCCTACAAGGCATTGTCTCGAACAATTCCCTTGCCATGTCCATTTTCCTGTATTGCACATAGCCCGCAATCATTGCATTATATGACATGACTGTTTTTTCTCGCATTTCATCGAAAGTTCTTCTTGCTTCATCCAACTTTCCATTTTGCACATATGCATACACCATCGATGTCCACGTGAAAACATCACGAACAGGTGCCTCCTCAAACAATCTCCTAGCTTGTGATAAATTGCCATCTCGGGCATAACCCGAAATCATGGTATTCCAAGAGATTACATCCCTAACAGGCATTTGGTCAAAAAGCTGTCTTGCATCATCTAACATCTTCCTCTTCACATACCCACCCATCAAACAATTCCAGGAAATCAATTCCCAGTCGGGCTTCGACTGAAACAACCGCCGAGCCTCCTCAAGTCTCCCATTCTGCACATACACTGCAAGCAATCCATTCCAGGAGATGGAATCCTTATGAGGCATGTTATCAAAAACTTCTCTTGCCTCATCAACGTAGCCAATCCGAACATAACCTGACAACATGGAATTCCACGAAACAAGATCCTTTTCAGGCATTAAATCAAACAAGTTGCGGGCATCACGGAGTCTACGGTTCCTGACGTATCCAGTAAGCATTAAGTTCCAGGAAAACAAGTTCCTCTCTGGCATGGCGTTGAAGACACCGAGGGCCAAGTGACAGTGGCCGTTGCGCATGTGGGTAGCAATGGATTTGGTGCATTTCAGAATGTGTGGGTCTCTGTCTCTGATTTGGGGTTGAACTTGAAAGTTGCAGTTCAATAACTGTCTCCCTCTCAATATATAGTTCCCGCGCATTGTTTACAGACGAGGAATTGAGTAGCGAGCAATGAGCTTCTTCAAACTGCACCACCATATTTCACTCTCTATATTTGCTTTCCTTTGCCCATAATCGAATAATAATCGATAAGATATTATCGCAACTTTTTTTCTTATGCTTTGGAGTTGGGAGGGAAACCAAGCGGAGGGGTTTTTGAAGGGAAAGGAGAAGAAAATGGGGGAGGGAGGAGATGAGTTTTCAAACAAACCAAGAGGGAAGTCTCACTTTCACCTCTTCTGTATTTTTGCTCGTTTTACTGAAGTCTTTCTTTACAATATGTCTGTCTGTGTTTGATAGTGAGAAGAACTACGGAAGAAAGAAAATTGTGACAAAGAGTAAGAGAAGAGAGAAAAGTGTGGGAATTGAGAAATAGTCTTAAAGTTTTTTTTTTTTTTTAATAAGTAAAATAGTCTTAAAGGTATTGTTTGGTTTAAGAGAAATAGAAAAAATAGAAATGTGTCTCCATATTTAGTTAAAAATAAAAGGCTTAAATATGCTTTATATCCCTGTAAATATAGCGAGTTTTGATTTTAGTCCCTATAAAAAAATTTGTTTTAAAAAAGTCCCTCTGTTAAGTCATCGTTACAAAAACTGCTGAGGTGTCAAACAGAGTGATGACCTGTAATATCTTTTTATTTTCTAATTATTTTATATCTGACTATGCTTCTTAAATCCCTAAATTCTTAAAAATAAAATGCTTAAATATGCTTTAGGTCCCTCTTAAAAATAAAAGGCTTAAATATACTTCTTATCTAGTCTATAAGATAGAGTAGATACATCATTTATTAAATGAACCCAAAAAGTGATTGTTTAAAAGATAAAAAGACAATTAAATAAAAAAAGAAAATATAATTTACTGGTTATATAGTTTTACCCAATGAAAAAAGAGGGGTGTTTGGGTATATAATTTAATTTTTGTGTATGTTTAGAAGAAATGCTGCAAATATAGGACATAAAAAGTTGATTCCTTGTTTTTTGCTTTTAATATGTTTGTATTTGTTTGAAAAAGTAGGATTTGAAAGGTTTTTGTAGGGAGCGGGAAAAAAAGTTGAAGGCAAGGATGTGGTTGTAATAAATAATTAAGCTCACTTCACTTCACTTCAAAATCCACCTCTTGTAGTAGTAACAAGTAACAAGCAAGATTCAAATTTGAAACTCAAACAAATGGGCTGCGTCTCTTCAAGTTTGCTAAACCGCGAAGACGAGTTTGGTTCATCAGCACTCGGCGTCGGCCACCACATCGTCTCTCTAACCTCCACCACCTATGGCCTTCTCAGCACCCTCGACCCACCCAACTCCACTCCTCCTCACCCTCCTTCTCGCTTCAAAACCATGCGTTCCGAACCAGAAGTCATCAATTCTTGGGAACTCATGGCAGACCTCGACGCCGAAAGCTTCCGTTTCTCCCCTCTCCCTCCTCCTTCCAAACCCAAACCCAAACCCTTCACCCCCACCCCCACCCCCACCAACAAAGAAAACTCCAACCCAAACCTCAACACCGGATCCTCTCTATGGAATCGATTCCAGAAGATATGTCCACCCAAAGGGGAAAAGAGAGTAGTGATCTACACAACCACGTTGAGAGGAGTACGGAGGACGTTTGAAGCGTGCAATGCTGTGAGAGCCGCGTTTGAAGCCTTTGGTGTGCAGATCTGTGAGCGTGACGTGTCCATGGATAGCGGGTTTAGAGAGGAACTGAGGGAACTGTTGAAGGGGAAGGAGAAAGGGGTGGCGGTTCCTCCCAGAGTGTTTGTGAAAGGGTTTTATATTGGAGGTGCTGAAGAGATGTTGAAGGTGGCGGAAGAAGGTATGTTGGGGGAACTGATTCGTGGGTTGCCTAGAAAACCTTTTGGACTTGTTTGTGAAGGTTGTGGTGATATGAGATTCTTGCCTTGCTTTCGATGCAATGGAAGCTGCAAAATACTCATCTCAAGTGCTGTTGTTAAGTGTAGTCATTGTAATGAAAATGGGTTAGTCTTGTGCCCGCTTTGTACCTACCTAGCTAGCTAGCTTACTTGTATTCAATTCTCTATCATCAATTCACCTTTTTTGTTTTTCTTTTTAAATAAACCAACTCTTTCACTCTTCTTTGTTACTACTTCACATGGGATTTTGATTTCCTGAAACAAGCTACCTGTTGCCTGTCACAACTCACAAATTTCCAACACTAAGATGTTGCTGTCATATTCTGATGCTCTGGGATCACAATTTTGGTGTTTTGCTTTTCATATGCCTACGTCTTGCACACTTGTTCCCTCTGTTTCGTTTTGTTTCTTCTTTCTTTTGCTTCTCATTAAGCATATCTTAGCTGCTCTATTTAAACTCTCTTGTTTGGAAAGTAGTAAAAGATTGCCACCATTATCTTAAATTAAATTAGCCAGAGAAAATTTGAGAGCCAAGTATCAAATCTGCCTCAAAATTTAGTGACCAGGGATTTCAATTTTTGTCTTTAATTCTGGTCCCTTAACGTCTGAGGTATGTCATTATAGTTACTAAGTGTAGCAAAATTGTAAATACGTCTTTTTTGTGGTAATTTTAGGGACTATATTGACCAACAAAGACACGTTTGAGGACCAAAATGACTAGTAAAAAACACATTTGAGGACCAAAGTCATTAAAGAGACATGTGTTTGAATTTTTTGATACGTCCAA
Source organism: Astragalus glycyphyllos (assembly GCA_963573325.1). NCBI lineage: Eukaryota > Viridiplantae > Streptophyta > Magnoliopsida > Fabales > Fabaceae > Astragalus > Astragalus glycyphyllos. The sequence continues at coordinate 84,338,443 of OY754310.1, forward strand.
GGCTATAAGCGTTTCACACATTTAGGGACCAAAATGATTGTTTACCTATAAAAAACTATTTGAAAAAAAGCTTAAATACAGTTTTGGTCCCCCAAGTTTCACTAACTCACGATTTTGATCCCCAAGTTTTAATTTCACGAATTTGATCCCCAAAGTTTTCCAATTTGTAAAATCAGGGTCCCCCACTAATCTGGTCAAAATTGATGCTGACCTGTCCACCACTTAAACTACGTGGCAGCCACGCTGGCATGCCAAAGTGGCTTTTTTATATTAAAAATTTTTATTTTTATTTTAACATTTTGTTTATATATATATTTATATTATATTTAAGAAATTAGAAATGAAAAAAACACTTAGGTGTTTCAAATATTTTGCTCTCTCACCGAAGAACTAACGAAGAAGAAGATGAAAATCTCTCTGCTCTCTTTATCTGCTCCATTGATTCGTTTAATCTGATAGTTTAAGTGTTTTTTTTAATTTCTAATTTCTTAAATATAATATAAATACATATATAAACAAAATGTTAAAATAAAAAGGCTTAAATACTTGTCACCCCTGCAAATATACCTGATATCCAGATACCCCCTGCAAAAAATTTTTTTGCAAAACAAACCTTGCAAAATCTAATAGTATCCAGTTACCCCCCTCCCGTTAGTTTTGGTTAACGGTGTTAGTTAATTGCTGACGTGGCTACCTAGCTGGATCACATAGGTGGCTACCACGTCAGCAACCAATGAATTGTTGCCACGTGGCAGCTTGCATGGCAAAGGGGGACACATTGTTACTAAAAAAATTTAAGGAATTTGGGGGAGATGGGTGTTGAACCCATGACCCTCCAATCCAGCACCCAATTACTAACCATCTGAGCAACTAAGTTTTGTTGTATCTGCAGGCTAATATATGGTATATGAACTAGTATTAAATCATGAAGAACAGATCTGGAAACAACAACAAACGGCAGCTTCCATTTTTCGTTTTTCATGAAGAACAACTGAAAATCATGAAGAACAGATCCGAAAATGGCAGCTTCCATTTTCGTTTTTCATTTCCATTTTTCGTTTCTTCACTTTCTGATTCGGATTCGATTTCGTTCTTGAAATCGTTCAACAACAACAAACGAACAAATTCGTTCAACACAAACATATTCAGCCATTGTTACAAAAACGAACATATCCAACCCAAATCGACTTTGTTCAGATTTAATTCCAATTCGATTTCGTTTTTATTATGAAACCCAATTTGATTTTGTTCTTATTTTGAAACCCAATTTGATTTCTATTCGATTTTGTGGAATGAAAAAACGTATTAATTAATCTGGCAAACTAAAAAACGAAATCAAACTTAGATGAAGTACAGCTCTGGTTTGTTGAAGAAGATGAAGTGCAAATAAGATAAACTATGTTATATATCAATTGTTAGTCTTAATTACTCAAATCATGTGGTGGCCTAGTGGTATTCAGAAAGCTATATCACTCAAAGGTTGTGGGTTCAACTCTTGTGGTAACCAAAATGTTTATTTTTTAATAACAATAGTGTGCCCCACGTGGCAGCAATTCATTGGTTGCTGACGTGCTAACCACCTATGTGATCCAGCTAGGTAGCCACGTCAGCAATTAACTAACACCATTAACCAAAACTAACGGGAGGGGGTAACTGGATACTATTAGATTTTGCAATGTTTGTTTTGCAAAAAAAAAAATTGCAGGGGGGTAACGAGATATCAGGTATATTTGTAGGGGGGTGACAAGTATTTAAGCCAAATAAAAATAACAATTGTTAATATAAAAAGGCCACTTTGGCATGCCAGCGTGGCTACCACGTAGTTTAAGAGGCGGACAGGTCAGCATCAATTTTGACCAGATTAGTGGGGGACCCTGATTTTACAAATTGGGAAACTTGGGGGATCAAATTCGTGAAATTAAAACTTAGAGGATCAAAATCGTGAGTTGGTAAAACTTGGGGGACCAAAACTGTATTTAAGCCTCGAAAAAATTTATGTGAATATTGCAACAACTTGAATAGCATGCACCTATGGACTAAAAACTTTTTCCATTATAAAAATTAATGACAAACAAACTTTTTGTTAGTCAGCCTAAAGAGCTAAGGCTATCTTATCCTTGAGTTGCCATAAATTCCTGAAATTATTTACATATGTTTATGACTATAGTGCATATAATTCACTACATAAGTATTGATACAGACAATAATATTTATATAAGCATAATATTTAGAATGAAAAATAGAAATAAGCATAATATTTACCTCAAACCTCCTTGCCTTGTCCTTGCCCTGCCTTGTCCTTGCCCTATTTATTAGGTGGTTAGTGTGAGACAAGTTACATCTGGTTGGCAAGGTCATTGTTCGAACCCGACCCACTCATTTGGTGGGTTAAACAGGCCAACTCCTTAGGTTGAACCCATATTACAAGATATGCATTTCATAATTGTATGTGGCCGACCTATTTGTACTTTCTAATGCATGATGACGTCATGTATAAATTTTCTATACTCATCACATATCTATGTGTACGAAACACATTTTTATGTATAGACAATCTTTGCTCATTTTAATTACCGTTTTCTTTTGCTAGAGGTATAAGGCCAAGGTATTTGGTAGGTAATTAATAGAGCTCGTATGCTAATTATTGATTCTACTATTACAATTTCCAACCAGGAAGTTTTAGATAGTTTAGATTGAAGGAAGTGACGAAAAAATGTGCAATTGAACTTGGTATCTTCAAGGTAGCTAGAATTCAAACGCTTGATAATGATATATTAACTTGAAATCTGGCTGCTATATATCTAACATCTTCCTTTGTCTCTAGCTCTTCTCTACCTACCCTTTCTAGCGGTAGAAAAACCGTCTTGTAGAATAAAAACAACAAAGAATAAAATGAAAGAATCATATATATTCGATAAAGCATCACCCGTTGCAGAGAGTAACTCAAAATCTATATATATATATATATATATATATATATATATATATAGAGAGAGAGAGAGAGAGAGAGAGAGAGAGAGAGAGGTGTCTATTGAAGTAGTTAATTTAACTGCCACATTAGTTACGTAATTCTAAGTTCTAACCCGCAAAGCCTACTTTGGTTTTGACACAATGAAGGGTCAAAGTCAGCATTATAGGTTGTCAGTAGTAGCACTACTTGATACTAGCTAGCTTTCTATCATCTCTTTCTTTGCTTAAAGTTACAGCAACCATGAGAAGCTTTCAGTTTAATGTGAGAATGAGATTCATTTTTTTTTTTACATACGTGTATGTGTGTGATATATATATATATATATATATATATATATATATATATATATATATATATATATATATATAATTGTATAACAAAAGCCTATATAATTTTTAGCCCAAATACTAGTGCACTGACTCTTACTTTTGGGTGGTTTTCAGGTAGAGTGGAAGAAGGTGACACGATTGTGCCACACTAAGGCACTGTTAACAGTGAATGGAAAGTATCCAGGGCCAACCATTGCTATCCATGAAGGTGACAATGTTCAAATTAAGGTGACCAACAACATTGCTAACAACACCACTATTCACTGGTAAATGAATTGAAGCTTTGCTTGTAATACTATCACTGGCAGCAGCATGCATGGACATGTAACTATATCATCAATAATAAAGAGATATCAATTAATTTCCAATTGATCATTTTACAGGCATGGAGTAAGGCAACTAAGAACCGGATGGGCAGATGGTCCAGCATATATCAGTGTCCTATCAAAGGAGGAAATTCCTATACTTACAAGTTCAGGGTTGTCAACCAAAGAGGCACACTTCTATGGCATGCACATCATTCTTGGCAACGAGCTTCTGTATATGGTGCCTTTATAATTTACCCCCGGATGCCCTACCCTTTCCTTGCTTCAATTCAAGCTGAAGTCCCCATTATTTTTGGTACTTTTTCTTTTCCTTCTATTGTTACAAGACTCACTCCTAGTTAAGAGAGAATGTTTTTGACATTAAAGACTAGTTATGCTCTTCTTTTGACAATAGGTGAATGGTGGAATTCGGATGTGGAGAGAATGCAAAGTAAGATGATGAAGTATGGAAGTGGACCAAATAGTTCTGATGCTTACACCATAAATGGTTTGCCAGGACCTCTCTATCCTTGTTCAAACAAAGGTAGTTCAGTTGGCAACTTCTCAACAAATTTTACCTGCTTTACCCATATAAGGGAATCAAAACAAATTGAAGAAAAGATTAACCATTTCAAAATCATAAATGAACCTAACTTTTCTTTTTTGTGCAGATACTTTCATCTATACTATTGAGAGTGGTAAAACGTACTTGCTTAGAATCATCAATGCAGCACTCAGTGCCGAGCTCTACTTTGCTGTTGCTAACCACACCTTAACAGTTGTGGAGGTTGATGCAACGTACACAAAACCATTTACAACCAAAGCAATCATGGTTACTCCTGGCCAGACCACCAATGTTCTGCTCACAGCAAATCAAACTCCTGAACCCAAGTTTTCAGGCATGTTTGTTATGACAGCTAGGCCTTACCGCACATCTGTTTTTCCCTTTGATAATTCCACTACAATTGGATTTTTGAGGTATAAAAACACAAGCTCAGAAAAAATTAAGCATCTCTATGTTCCTATTAGTCTTTCTAATCAAAACCTTCCAGAGATGGAAGATACAAATTTTGCAACAGAATTCTCTGATAAGCTCAGAAGCATAGCATCTTCTAAATTTCCTTGTAATGTACCTCGGAAGATTGACAAGCGAATAATTACTACTATAAGCCTTAATCTTCAGGATTGTCCAACAAACACAACCTGCAAGGGATATAATGGCAAGAGATTCTTTGCTTCAATGAATAACCAGTCATTTGTGAGGCCTTCAATGTCATTATTAGACTCATACTATAGGAAACTCGATGCCCATGAATATGCCCTTGATTTCCCAGAGAAGCCTCCAAAATCTTTTAACTATACTGGTATGGACCCATTAACAGAAAACATGAACACAGAATTTGGCACAAGACTTCTAGCTTTGCCTTATGACACAAATTTGGAGATTGTGTTTCAGGATACTGGTTTCCTTAATGTGGAGAACCATCCAATTCATGTTCATGGTCACAACTTTTTCATTGTTGGCTGGGGGATGGGAAACTACAATGTTGGCAAGGATCCAGCAAAATACAATCTGATTGATCCACCAGAGAGAAATACCGTCGGAGTTCCAAAGGGAGGATGGGCTGCTATCAGGTTTAAGGCAGATAATCCAGGTGTGTGGTTTATACACTGCCATCTTGAAGAGCACACATCTTGGGGTCTTGCCATGGCTTTCATTGTCAAAGATGGTCCCAAAGCATCTCAATGCTTGCTTCCACTCCCTGAAGATTTTCCTTCCTGTTGAGTCTCCTTTGAAGGATATGTAATGACAATGTGATCTTGAAGGAAGCATGTATTGGTCATATGAACTAATGAACTATGAAGTAAAATATACATTATTACTATCATAGACTCATAACTCAGGACCCGGACTACTTTTTTTTGGTTTTATTGGCAAAAAAATCTGGGCTTTACAGACTAATTAAATATTTTGACCAGATTTAAAGCATTTAGTTTCAAAATTCGGATCATATAAGGGTCTTATGCATGAACTTAATTATATAAGTAGGAGCCATTACCCCAGGTTAGTGTTAAATTTCAATTTTCTTCACCTATATATCTAGATATGTTTTAGCTATCTATATACGCTTAAACTTGCCTTCCTTGCACCAGATGGCTTTTGCAGACAATGCTTTCTGTATACCTAAAAGAAAAGAGAAACAACATTCTGTCAAGCTTCTTCAGCATCTAAAAAAACACAATCAGAAATGAGCAGGCTATAAATCATATCCTTGTGCATCAATTTGTCTCCATCCTCCTCAGTGTTGAACTTGCAGTCTGAAGCCTGTGGATGCTTATGAGAACTTTGCACTTATGTGTATAGTGAAAATTAAAAACAACTAGTCACTGGATTATCAATAAACCGGTGTTTCTACAAGGAAAATGACATAAAAATCAAAAGGCAGACATAATACTATTTTTGTTTCTTGCCGGAAAGTGTACAGTTAATGTAGGCCAAATATGCCGAAAAGTTGATCCTTTTAGCCAAATGTTTAATAACTGAATTACCTGGTACAGTTCATTCTTGCTTCATAATAAATTATCACTAGTATACATTGCTCTTCCGTACACAAATAAATACATAATTACAAAACTCAGTAGTAACACAAAATGACAGTTTATGACAAAGGAGTCCTGAAGTTAGCTTCAAGCACAAACAATGGGGAGGATTTCTACGCAGGGCTTCAAAATTACCACTATAACGAAGCTAGAACTAAGCATTGAGGGCATCAATGCTATCCGTCAATCCATCCACTGCCTCGTCATTGACCTCCATAATTGGTTCCTGCTTCAGTAAGAATTTGAAGATAAATACCAAGCATGATTTTAAGACAGATGTTTATTGCGCGCACTTCCACAAAATGAAATAAGTCAAACAGACCAAAACAGTAATAAACTGCACCTTTCCTATTAAAATTTGTTCAAAAAATAGCAAAAGGTAGAAAGTACTAATTTGTAAGATTTCAGTGTTGCTATACACACAAATTCTAGCTATCGATTCAAAATCGATGAAAGTGGAAAATGCAGCAAAAACGCATATCTCACTTGACAGAACCTATGAAGTAGTTGCATTATTTTCAGGTATTGTATCGAATACATAGCCGATACTGATACTATTGGACCCTTCCTTTCCTTATTTCTAAGATTTTCAGTACACCTTAGACCTAAACATTTGACCAAGCGGCTCTTCAATTTCTCTGGCAGGAGATGCCAATATCAGCTCAAATTTTCTCCTTTCTATCCAAAGCCCATTTCAACATGCAATTCTGTTCTCCTTTCTCCTTTCATTTTCAGGTTATTGTTGCATAGTAGCTTAAAGTTTGTTGTATTTTTTTCTTTTACAATTACGTTTGCAGCATAATTGTAACTTTCTTTAGTTAGGTTTTTAGTTCAAAAACACAGCATCCAACCATGTATTGGTTTTATGAAGCATTGTCTCAGACGTATGCCCTTAGCTTACATTTTTTTTTTCAGGCGTGTTTTTAGCCAAGGTTATCAAAACCAGACCGGACCGGCCAGTTTAACCGATTAGGCCGTGAACCGGAAACAAATCCAGTCTAAATAAGCCTAGAAACCATTATCAGATAAACCGGAAAACCAATAAAGAATGATCAGCAACACTCACGTTATTTAAGTTCTTTGTCGCCGAAAGACTCTTACAACAAATTTATAGGAGCTACTGCCCACTCTTCTTTGTTAAACTATCGATGTGGGACTACTGCTACCGCTTATTGCATAATTGCAGGATAAAATACCAAGCTTCAGTAAGTAAATTCCCAGCTGAATTAGACCAACTAAATCCATCACATCACTGGAATGACCATCTAACACTTGCAATGGGGATTCCTCAATTTTGAGAATCTTATTTGGAAGAACAATGGAGGACTGACTTCGAGTGTTCTTCCAATAACAAGCGTAATGCTTAACTTTCCTAAATGCACTGTCTTCTGCGGCGCCTTCTCTGGTTCAATGGCTGGTCTGGTTTTGATTACCTTGGTTTTAGCATCCAACACCTTTTCATTTGGACCAAAAAAACCAGCTATTTTCTTTAAAAAATAATTAAATCCAAGGGTGTGAATGTAATTTTAAGTTCCCATTAATTTTAAGTACCCTAACCCTATCCTTTATTATGAAAAAATAGCCATCACTATATCATATCATATACCTCATTCCATATTTGTGCATCATAGGACAACACAAAATTGCTATCAGTTAATGGCTATTTTTACTAGAGTTAATATAGAGTTAGCTACCTCTGGATCTTTATTTTGTTTCACATCTATACACTTTGAAGCACTAATGCTGGCACTCTTCAACAAGCTACGAGTACTGTAGTTTGCCATCGTGGGTCCATTTTGAATGTCTGAGTTTCCAGCATCTGTCATGTTAGAACCTGGAGGGCTCTGAAGATTTGCTCCACTTGGCCTTTCAAGATCATTATTTTCATTCTTGGAAGTATGAACCCGCTCTCTGCAAAAAGTGAAATTGCAGTAGTCATTAGTCAATGCATGAGTCGAACAATACCAGAGCTTATGTTTCACAGGCTTGTTGACAAATAAATCCCCAAAATAAGACAAAAAGGCTGCAAGTTAGCAATCCATTATTTAATCAGGTTCGCCTAGTTTGGACCAAGTAAATACTACTGATAAGGCTAGAAACTTTGCAGAGAACAAAATAGCTAACCAACACTCACCTAGGTAATGAGGCATGCTGTCTCTGTAATGGAGTGCTTCTTTCACCTTTGCTATAATTCTCTTCAAGATGCGCAAACTGTCGCTTGAACCGATCAACCCCACTGCACAATAACATAGAATTGATAACTAATAACCAGAACATGAAAATTATAAATTTCAAAGAACCCTTATTTCATATTAGAGTTCTTAGATTGTGTGCAAAACACAATTAAATTAACCATCAGTAAATTAACAAAGAGTCAAAATTTTACCCATTACAAGGATGAGCCTCAACCAAAGTCTATATTGGGAAGGAAATAATTTTTTACGAGTATGGAAAATAAAACAAGCATGCCTGTGTATAACTGATGGAGGTTCTAGTTCTGTGCAGAAGTTTGCAAATAAATAAATAAAATCAAAAGAAAGAAAGTGCAACAACAATAAATGCATACAGGGGATCCCGGTAACAGAAGTAAAACAGATATTGTGAAAACCGCTCAGTAAAAGTTTTGTTAATATCTTATTTCAATAATGAAAGGCTATTATGCACTGAGACAGAACATACAGGTATTCCATGCACATCTGGTTTAACATATGTATCAAGCCCTCAACAATAGGACAAGCATACAAGCACATTTACCTTGGATACATGAAACTGGTTTGATCTCCACCACGAAGATATTCCTGGAGCATTTGGGGATGATACTCCAAAATCTGTGTACTTCAAATGTATAATTAATTATTGCCACATTAAAGAGAAGAAATAAATTGAAGCAGGAGAGACTGAAATGTACGGCCCTACCTCTCGATAAATCAACTCTCTAACATCATCTTTAGCCAATTTCCTTCGCTCAAACTCAAACTCAAGTTTTGATATGGGCTGAGTGGATGGTTCGCGATCAATGCTCGACAAACCATGGAAGTAAGGATCGGCTAATGCCTGATCATTACAAGCATAACAGAAATAATAAGATTTCCCGTAATCTTCAATACAATATCCCTTTTGGTAATCATAAATCATATATAAATTATAAAAGACCAACCTCTTCAGCTGTTGGACGATCTTTAGGATCAAATGCAAGTAAGCGCTCCAATAAACGAAGAGCCAATGGATCTATCTTTGGAAACTTTTGGGAGAACGGGACAGGTTGTTTTTTTCGCATGCTATTAAGATACCGTCTAGCTTTCTCATTTCGAATCTGTAAAATTAAGATTAAGAATTTATATACAAGAGGACAAGGGAGATGAAGTAAAATTATGCTTAAATTGTATTTATTAGAATAAACCATAAATTGTATTTATTACATGAAGTGTTTTCAAGGAAGAGTAGAAGTTTAGCATTAATCTCATTGCACGATGTCGCACGTTTCCTATTCATTTCAGAAAACAACAAAGTAGATGTTAATAAACTAACCCTCGCAATTGACTCGGGAGGAGGAGTTCCAAGCAAATCAGTCATAAGATCCAATTGGTGCACCACATTTTTCCCGGGAAACACGGGCCTCCCAGTGAGCATTTCTGCAAATATGCATCCAACGCTCCAAATATCAACTGCAGGGGTATACTGCAGGAGACAATGATTATAAACTATGTAGAAATTTTAATAGATCAAGTGTACATAGTTTCTTGTATCATGCATACACAGCTTGAGAAAAGATGCTATAAGAAGGGGAAAATAACTTACTTTTGAGAAAAAAGAACCACATAGTTCAGGTGCACGGTACCACCGAGTTGCAACATAGTCCTTAGTAAAAGTAGGTAAATTAAGTTAGCAAAGGTTTTAGAGAGACACCTAGATTGCAATTAGCAAGTTCCTACTGAAAATTGATATATGCAACAGATCAACTACATGGTTTGCATTTTCACAATAGAATACTTACAGTCCAGAATATGGTAGATGGTGCATCATTAAATGCAACTCGAGCAAGCCCAAAATCACATATCTTTAGTTTGCAATCAGCATTAGCAAGAATATTTTTTGGCTTCAAATCACGATGAAACACATTAGCTGCAAGAAACAAAAGTAGTATAAACTATCTATATCTATCTGAAAAAGACAAAGAGGCAGTTATAACTATAAGGAAACCTGTGTGTATATATTTCATTCCCCGAAGAAGTTGGTACAAGAAAAATTGGTGGTGCTCAGGAGTAAGATCATCATTTGCCTTGATTACTTGATGGAGATCAGATTCCATCAATTCAAAGACAACATAGATATCCTTGAACTCTCTCCTAGAAGGAGGAAGCATGATATGCTTAATTTCTACAATATCAGGATGTCTAAGCAAACGCAAGAGCTTAATTTCTCTTAGGATCCGTGTGGCATCTGATACATGATCAAAAACATCATGGATTTTTTTGATTGCAACCTTTTGACCAGTTTGAGTGTGAATTGCAGAACAAACAAGACCGTAACTTCCTTTTCCAATGACTTCTTGAACCTGGTATTGACTCGCCTCTCCATATTCAGTAAAAAACTCAGTTTCCGGTGTACCCTGTTTATTGAAAACAATAAGCCATATAAACAAAATTCACGTAACCCTAATAAGGGTTGAAAAGGGGGGAAACGAAGGAAGGAACGAACCTTTTTGTGAGGAGGATCCATGGAAAAAGGTGGGAAGGTGGGAACTTTGATGTTGTTTAAGAGAGAGAAATGAGATTGAAGAGGAAGAGATTGATCGCGATCTTGATCTTGATCTTGATCTTGATCGTTGGTGGGAACAATGGCTAATTGTGCGCGCAAATCTCTGACGAAGACGCGGTCGTCGTCATTTTCCTTAGAATTATTAGTAGAATGATGAGGAGGAGCGCGTCGTTGGAACAAGCGACGAAAGCCTTCAGCGATTGTTCCTCCACCACCCATGTGGATTTAGATTTTTAGATTTAGATATACAACAACGAAGCATACATATACACCACCCTTTGACTCTCTCTCTCTCTCTCTCTCTCTCTCTCTCTCGCTGTGTTACGTTAAAATATATATACTACTAGACTACTAGAATATAGCTGGAATGAATGTTGATTCAGAGAAATCGAATTACTTGTAGCTACAAGTTACAATTATGTTGTTCTTGTTAATTGTATAGCTGGTTTTGATGGACTGCTAGCTTAAACCTTGCTGTAGGGTCAGGTTAAGTATGTATTATGAGTTGTTAATTAATCGCTATTACCATTTTCAACCACGTCTTTCTCTCCTTCGTTTTCAATCTTTCTTCATCAATCTCATTTTCTTACTGTTTACAACTTCAGATAATCTCGCTATCTTTTTTCATTTAAAAAACAAAAATAATATCTGAGTCACATCCAAAATTCAAGAGAAATAATATCTAGAGCTAAGTACATATTTTTCGTACAGACAGACAAATATCTTGTGCATCATAACTTGTTATTTTTACGACTAGTTACAACTCTGTTTTTTCGACTGCAAACTTTGCTGCACCGTCAAGTGTGAATATGACGTGTTAATTTTGGAACACTTTTTAAAAGACTCGTTATATATAAGCATGTACATGGCTTTTAAAGTACCCATTGTTTTGAAAAATACCATTTATGTTTATTTCTTAAATTTAAAACTAAAGAAAAAATGTTATTTATTTTTTATTATACTTTTGACCGAAAGAAGTGGGTAGGTAGGTCTAAACACAAAAAATAATACTATTGAACACACAAGATAATTAAAAAGGAGTGATTTTTTTATTGAAAAGCGATATTGCAGAAGCCGATAATAATGTTTGAGCCCACCACTCTCTTTGGCCTTCCCACACTTCTTCATTGATGGACTCAACAGCTTGGATCCCTCCAGCAAGCACCGTCCCGTTGGAAATGGATGATCACCCACCGTATGCTGAGATGATATACAGAGCAATAGAAGCGCTGAGGGGGAAAGATGGTTCGAGCAAGAAAGCAATAGACAAGTACATAGTACAAAAGTACGGCGACCGCCTTCGACACACACACCCCACACTCTTGACTAGACACCTCGACCACTTGAGCTCAGCCGGTCTCCTTGTCGTGATCAACAACAACTCTTACAAGCTCCCTTCCACTCTCCCTTATCCTCCTCCTCCACCTACTACTACTAGATCTCCAACTTCAACCATCCTTGTGGGTCCCGCTGAACCTGTTACAAGAGACCTCCCTCCCGAGACCGCCAGATCTCCTCCAAAGCCCAATGGCCTTAAGCGACGTCCGGGCCGCCCCCCCAAAACCCAAAATGCCGCTGCCTCGCCGCCTACTCACACGGTTCCTGTCGTAGGTAAGCCCAAGAATCCCGTCGGCCGCCCAAAGGTGATGATGATAAACATACTTCATCTTTTTCTTCTGCTTTCAACTTAATACTTAAATTACAAATTGTCTTGCTTTGCTATCTATATTTATGAATTTTGTTCTTATTTCTATTTTATGAGATATATAATAGGGATCAAAAAGTGCTAATAGAGGGGGGCAGAAGAAGGTTGGCGATGATGGAGATCTGATGAGGAGACTTGAACACTTTGTAAGTTGAAATATTAATCAATCTTCCATTTTTGTTTATCATCTTAATTTCAATTTCATTGTTTACTCTACTACTCTTACAGCAATCGAAGCTGAAGGAATCTCTTGATGTGCTTAAGCCTTATTTTAACCATGAAAGTCCAGTCACTGCAATTGCAGCCATCAAAGAATTGGAAGCACTGGCTAATTTGAACCTTAAAACATCAAGCTAGCTAGCTAGCTAGGTTGACAGACTTACTAGAAGAGAATCAGTACTTGTACAAATATCTTTAAATTAAGAGTAGTAGTAGTAGTAGTAGTAGTAGTAGGCCTAAATCAAAAAAAATCATCACCACTAGCACTGCGTGGTTGTTGCTTGCACTTGCGAGGAGAGAAGCTCCGGCGGGAGGGGACAGGGTCTGTAATTAAGGTTAGTTGATTTTCATTAAATGCTTGCCTACATTCACTCACCTAAACTGCCCCACAACTTTTATTTTCTCTAACCAAACAATCTTTATTTAATTCACACTCTAAAAATGGGGCTCAAGGCTGTTAACAATTTGGCTCCCACTCATTCAGTACTTGCAAAAATAACTTTATGGTTGATGTTCACGTTTAGTAAACACACCACTAAACAAGAATGATCACTCGCGTGATCAAGTAAGTACAGAATATGCTACATTGTGTGGATAATTAGAATAGCTTGTTCATTATAGTATATAGTTACATGAGTTTAGGTTATAATAATTAATCTAAAAAGTTGTTTGTTGCTTATAAACGAATTCAGAGGGAGTACATATTTAATATTATCTTGCTGGGAGATCGATAATGCAGCAAGAAATATGAGATCAAGCATTAACGGGAAGATTATAGTAACATTAATTTTGGGGAGACCGACTTAGAGTACTAAACAATAGTTTAGTGATTGTTACTAAATGGGCATAAATAGTCATTTCCCCCATTTTCGGGACTCAACTGTGTCTTAGGGTTTATAGGTACACACAAGTTGATCGGTCGTCATCTAAAGTACAACTAACATTGTGTATGGCTACTTAATGTTACCACATGCTCATTCTGTAGAGTATAGAATTCTGTTCGGCAAAAATTGATTTTGACTTTCATTTACTTTCCCTTTAATAGGGTCAATCACAATTACAACAACCAGTTTGTTTACAACGAATCAATTACTGAACTAACTGATACTGGGCCAATGGGCCATCTAAACTAATGGGCCTAAACTATTAGCATATCCAACAAATACAACATTTTACAAGTAAAACTACTAATACAACAATTCTATTTATAACAACATGTCCTCCCTTAAATTGGATGCAGCAAGCATCACAGTTTAATCAACTTCAGCTTCCTTTGCACAACACATTCCTAGTTCTCTTTTGAGTTTGTTGAAACTCTCAATCTTTAAGGCCTTTGTCAGTATATCTGCTAATTGATCTTCTGAAGGACAGAAACACAGTTTGACAGATCCTGAGTTGCTCAATTCCCTGAGAAAGTGGTATCTTATGTCGATGTGCTTGCTCCTCCCATGCATTACAAGGTTCTTAGACAGCTTAATAGTGGAGCTGTTATCACATAACACAGTTAAACAATTGTTCTGTTCCTGTCCCAGCACACTCAGAATTCTCTTCAACCAAATCCCCTGTGTTACAAAGTAGGCAGCAGCTACAAATTCAGCCTCAGTGGTGGAAAGAGTCACAATGGGTTGTTTTTTAGATGACCAAGACACAGCACAATCATTAATCATGTAGACATATCCACTTGTGCTCTTTCTATCATCTAAATCCCCTGCGAAGTCACTGTCACAATACCCAGTTAATTTCACAGATTTACTTCTTTTATACAACAGGCCAGTATCTGTTGTTCCTCTCAGATATCTGAGAATTCTCTTAGTAGCAATCAAGTGTTGAGTGGATGGCTTCTCCATGTACTTGCTGATCAAACTTACACCAAACATTATATCAGGCCTTGTTGCGTTTAAGTACATTAAACTGCCAACAATCTGTTTAAACAGAGTAGGATTTACAGTGTCACAATTATCTTCCTTGGTGAGCCAACCAGTCACAACTGGGCTACTCACAACTTTACTTTCTGCCATTCCAAACCTGTCCAGTACCTCATTTATGTATTTCTGCTGATGAATGAATATTCCATTATTTCCTTGAGTCACCTCTACTCCAAGGAAATACCTCATCCTTCCTAAATCAGTCATATCAAACTCATTTTGCATTGAGTTTCTGAATTCTGTGATCAACTCAGCTTTGTTGGTTGTATATACCAGGTCATCAACGTACAAGCTTACAATAATAATGGAATTTACCTTCTCATCTTTTCTCACATAGAGAGTGTGTTCATAAGGGCATTTCTGGAAGCCTTCCCTTCCAAAATAGGCATCAATCCTGCTGTACCAGGCTCTAGGAGCCTGTTTAAGTCCATACAAAGCCTTCCTCAGTCTGTAAACTTTGTTCTCTGAGCCCTGTTTTTCAAAACCTTGTGGTTGTTCCACATAGACAGTCTCCTCAAGGTTCCTATGGAAAAAGGCTGACTTCACATCCAACTAGTGCATCTCCCAACCTTCACTTGCAACTATTGCTACCATTGATCTGATGGTGTCCCATCTTGCAACTAGGGCAAAAACCTCAGAATAATCAACTCCATACTGTTGAGAATATCCCTTTGCAACGAGTCTTGCTTTATGTTTGTCTATCTTTCCTTGTTCATTGTATTTGGTCTTGTAAATCCATTTGACTCCAATGATTTTAGAGCCTAATGGTGGTTCAACTAGATCCCATGTTTCATTTCTTTCAATTGACTTGATTTCTTCAGTCATGGCTCTTCTCCATTTCTCATGTTGTGCTGCTGCTTCATATGTCATAGGGTTAGTGTCATTTTCAAAAACAATCAGACTATGTAGTTCACTGTTGTTCCTGCCAAACAGTTCTTCATCTTTATCAATATCTATTCCTACTACAAAGTCACTCATCCAAGTAGGTTTTGCTGTTGTTCTCCTTGTGACAATCTCCTCTTCACTAGTCTCCAGACTTGCACCATTACCTGTGTTATTGCCAGAGCTTGGATTGCTGCTAGAACCAGTTTCTTTCCTCCCTTGGCTCAAGTCTGGAGTAATGTCAGGTGCTGTTTCTGTGGAAACAGGACCACTGTGAGCTGATGTGTTGTTCTCTGCACTGTCTTCTTTGTCATTTGCATCTTCAGGTTCAGTTTCACAATCATGCACAGTCTGCTCTATCTCCTGTTCCCAGTTCCATCTGCTGTTCTCATCAAAAAACACATCCCTGCTAATCAATATTTTCTTGGTTATGGGATCAACTAGTCTATATGCTTTAGACTCTTCACTAACTCCCAAGAAAATGCACTTTCTACTTTTATCATCCAGTTTCTTTCTATTTTGATCAGGAATATGCATGTAAGCAAGACAACCAAAAACTCTAAAATGTCTAACTGATGGTTTGATGCCACTCCAACATTCTTCAGGTGTGGTATCTTTTAACAGCTATGGGTGGGCTCCTATTTAAAACATAAAAACTCCATCTAACAGCATCTGGCCAGAAAGTTTTGGGCAATTTTGAGTCACTTAACAGACTCCTAACCATATCCATCACGATTCTATTCCTTCTTTCAGCCACCCTATTCTGTTGGGGTGTGAAAGCAGCAGTTAGTTGCCTTCTAATCCCATTTTCAGTGCAAAACTTATTGAATTATGTGGAATTAAACTCCCCCCTCTATCAGTCCTTAAACAACTTATGTGAGCCTGACTCTCTTTTTCAACCGTCATTTTGAAATTCTTAAAAACTTCAAATGCTTGTGATTTTTCATTTAAAAATATACCCATCCCCTTCTACTAAAATCATCTATGAAGGAGATGAAATACCTCTTTTTGCTGTGACTTTCTGGTGTTATTGGCCCACATATGTCTGAATGTATCAGCTCCAGGTAGTTTGTTGCTCTCCAGTTACTCTGCTTTGGGATTGTGTCTCTATGCAGCTTCCCAATTAGACATTCTGCACACACTTTGTCAGTGTCCTTGAAGTCAAGTAACCCCTTCACCAATTGTTTTTGTTGGAGCAGTCTCAAACTCTTGTAATTGAGGTGTGCATATCTCTTATGCCACAACTCTGCATCTTTCTCAGTAGTTACCTGCAAACAGTTTGGAATAATAGGTGTTCCTCTAACTAAGAACATCCTATTGTTAGCCATATTGGATGTCATCAATAGACCTCTTTCTTTGTGATAAACCCTACACTGATTGTTCTCAAACACCACCTTGAGACCCTTTTCTTGTAGTTGTCCAATGCTGAACAGGTTACTTTTTAATTCAGGTATGTAGTAAACATCTGAAATTACTTGAATTACACCATTTATTTCAATTTTTACTTTGCCTATCCCCATCACATTCAGTCTTGTGTTATCACCCAATTTGACAAACTCTCTAAAATTTTAATCTAGGTCAAAAAACCAAGATTTATTACCGCACATGTGATCTGAGCAGCCACTATCAAGAAACCATACCTCAATGGTTGTTGATCCGTCAGAATTGGTGATGGCCATGAGAAGCATCTCCTCTTCCTCATCAAAACCAGCAAAATTTGCTACCTTTACTTCAAGATCTGGGCATTCGTATTGGTAGTGGCCCAATTTGTGGCATTTGTAGCACTCCACGCTCTCCTTTGACCTTCCTCTGCCTCTGCCTCTGCCCATGCCTCTTCCTCTACCTCTTCCTCTAATGGTGCCAAAGACCTTCAAAGCATACTCTTCCTCCTTGTTCCCCTTCATTCTTTGCTCATCCACTATGAGACTACTCTGCAATCTGTCTATAGTTAGGGTTTCTATATTGTTCGCTTGAACAATTGAGCAAACCACATAGTTGTATTTCGCAGGCATTGACCTCATGGTCTTTTCCACCACCGTGGTCTCACTAATGTTCTCACCGTGAGCTTTCATTTTGTTTGTGATTGCCAAAGTCCTCCCAAAGTAAACGTTGATAGATTCACTATCGTTCATCCCCAATAATTCGAATTCACGCCTCAAGACTTGCAATTGCGCGTGTTTGACCTTGGATGATCCTTGAAATTTCTGTCGAAGAGACTCCCAGATGTCCTTTGAAGATTCGATCTTCAAGATTGTCTCTAGTGTGTTGCGATCTAGCGATTGAAAAAGGTAATTTTTTGCTTTCAGGTCTTTCAATCTTGCTTCGTTTGCCATTTTCTTCTGTTCTGGTGTTGCATTTTCTGCTACGATCGGAACTCCATTCTCCACGACCTCCCAATACTCCTTTGATCTGAGTAAGTTCTCCATGAGCAGCGCCCAGTGGTCGTAGTGTCCGTCATATTTCGGAATCGCCAGTTGAGTGAACGTCGCACTCTCCTTCTCCGCCATGGTTTCCGGTTACGCAAGCTTCGCTTTCTTCTTTCTCATTCTTGATCGTTTCTTGCCCAGGCCCCGTTGAAGGGCTCTGATGCCAATCGTAGAGTATAGAATTCTGTTTGGCAAAAACTGATTGTGACTTTCATTTACTTTCCCTTTAATAGGGTCAATCACAATTACAACAACCAGTTTGTTTACAACAAATCAATTACTGAACTAACTGATACTGGGCCAATGGGCCATCTAAACTAATGGGCCTAAACTATTAGCATATCCAACAAATACAACATATTACAAGTAAAACTACTAATACAACAATTCTATTTATGACTACACATTCGGTGAGTAAGTGACTCATAATATCGTGATTATAGGCGCACAACGAGTTTGTTATCGTGTTTCTTTCTCACCAATTTTGTTTTTCTTCTCATTTTTTATTATAATTATCTTCTATTTTTTTATTTGAGTAGAGTTCAACTTACTCCACCAGTAAATCTTATAAACTTACTCTATGTAGCGATCGAAAAATCCGGGTGAGGATTCCTCGAAGGTTCAAAAATGAAGCCGCCACCAAAGTTTAGTTTAAGGGCAAATATTGGAAAATCCCTTTGAAATCGATAAGGGTCCTTGAGACCAGATTAGGGTTCGGGAGTCGGTTATGCGTGGGGAAGGTATTAGCACCCCATGACATCCTTCCTAAGGAAGGTTACCCGCTAATTAGTTGAATAAAAGAATGTTAATTTTGAAAATGATTATTTTACCCTTTTATTGTAAATTAAAAAGACTTAATAAAGATTTTAATTTTTTGTGCTTGACGGGAGTGGGCCCCTGCTCCTACGTATCTCCAGGTGCGATGGAGAAATCAAAGCTACGTAGTTCTTAGTAGAAAAAGTTTGTGTTGGTATTTTTATGATTTGAGTGCTTTTGTAACTAAAGACGCACCTAATAAACAAATAGACAAAATCTAGAGTGGTCATAATCAAATAGGTTCAACCCAAAGTGATCATTGTTGAGAACATGTTTTTAAAATCTGAATGTGGTTTTTTATGAAAGTATTGGACTTGAAATGTTGTTTTGAAGATTAAAATTGAGTGAAAATAAATTAGGCTAGTTGACTAACGAAAATAGTGAAAGGACCTAAGTCCAAAATTTGAAGTGTGATGGAAACATATAGTCGAGGGTGGAGGTAAAGAGATCTACTTAAGATACAGTGATTTTAATAAATGGAGATTATAATAATGGAATAAACTTTTTGAAAAGAATGGAATATATTAAAAACTCAATATTATTGGAATGGAATAAACTATGAGGGTGGTGAGGATAGTGGTGCGCCGGTGGTGGTGGTGTTCGCCGGAGGTCACGGCGGCATCAACGGCGGTGGTTCGGAGACTCGCGGGGACGGCTTTAGAGGTAGGAACCCTCTCTCCCTTTTTTCTACTGTTTCTCACTTTGATCTCTCTATTTTTTCCTTCTCTTCTTTTCTCTCTCACGCTGCTATTTTTCTCTCTATTCTTTTCTATTGATTTCCTCCCATTTCTCTCTACAATTTTGCTCTGTTTATTTTGGTTTTTTTATGTTCTTCCCCCCTCTTTCTCTGATTCTGTATCATGGTATTTATAATGGATTTTTGAAATGCTGTGTGTTGGGACTGTTTACATGTTGATGCTAGATGCCAAATGGTACAAATGCTGGTTGTAAAAGAAATTATTGAAGGTGTGTTGTGGTTGCAGAGGCGTGGTGAAGCAGCAGCCTGTGGCAAGGCTTGGTTGGAGCCGAAGTGGTAAAATGCAAGAGACAATGAGAAAGAGCCATGGACCTATTACCCAAAAAAAAACACCAACAGCAACATGTGTAGCAAAAATTGTAACTTTGATATTTTTTTTTTTTTGTAATAAAAGGGCAGTTTGACTAATCAATTTAAATTGCATATCTCCTTTCATTTATAACAAAAATAATGATGATAACTTAAACTAATAAATATAATGATAACAATAAAGTAACGAGTAACAAAATAGACACTCGTACACAACGAGACGCGAACACGTGTGCGCAATTCAATTAGAAAAGACACGCGTGCTCAACGGAAATAAAAACAGGTACGTGATTGTTAACGAACGCGAATTGACATGTGTTAACGATTAAAACCTCAATATGCATAATAAGTAATATTTTTGATTTTTTCTAAGAGAGTTTAAAACTAGCCAGACAAAATTAGGGTATAACACTCTACATCATAACATTTGATTTGATCAAATCTTTTATAAAGTCACTCTACGTCCTCACTTTGTCATTTGATCACACTATTAGTCTCATTAGTATTTTAAAAACCAAGTCAATTGAATTGTTCAATCAGTTAAATCATGAATTGATACCGTCTACGCGTTAGGGTTTAGCCACAATTTCATTTGAGTTTGGACGATTTAAAACAATTAAACCATGACCCCAAGCATATTTTTTTTTGTCATTTCACATGACACCGCTCTTTTCATTCATGATCAAGAAACTCGTGTATAAGTTTCAAATTAATGGTTACGATATTTAATATAATTTTTCTATTTCTACTGGTTTTGTTAGTGACTAATTTACATCGGAGAACTTCATTAGCCATGTGTACTAAGTTTTGCCGTCGATGTGGTTCTGATATCTTCCTAATAAAATTTTTGTCACACAAAATTCAAAACTCAATACCTTAGAATAGAATCTGAACCTATTACCATTTAGACCAACCATTATTGTTACTGCGATGTTCAATATGAAAACACATTTCTTAACGTACGGGATTAAAATTCTTCAAAATCTCTCCTCATTAATTCATCATGTGTGTATACAATATGAGATTTATGTTATCTTGATTAGGTGCATCGTAATTCGTTAAGAGAACTACTATCCAGTACGAAACTTCACAGGGGATTGAATAGGAAGGCAACTACTAACACAACACGGTTGGGTATTTTTGCCTTGTTATTTGCTTTTCTTATCTTTCGTCTCGTAACAAACATGATTTCTCTTCTTTTAATTAGAGTTTATCATCTCACCACACAAAAAAAAAAGAATTAATAATATTATTATCGTTTAAAAGGTATCATTTTAGAAATAAAGAAAAGAATGACAGTTAGTGAATACAGTTTCGTTCGATAACTTTTGTTAAAATTAAATATTTAGCACAACTAAACTTTTTGATAAAAGATTGAAAGGCACACATAAACCACTTTCCAATAAGTAAAGTTTCATTGATAATTCTAAGCTAAAACATCATAGAGCACATCTCAAACCCGCCTTCTATGAAAGGTTGCAGAGAGATTTTTTATCATTTGCTTCAAGCTAGACGTACAAGTCAAAATTACTAAAACCAATTGCTAGAAGGGCACATATAAATCTAGTAACTTGTTAGGGCCGGCCCTTAGCAAGTTAAGTTGTGCTGTTGTATAGGGCCTCGGTCCAAACAAAAATGTTTAGGGCCCCAAAAAATTCACCCCAGCCCAAGTTAAAAACATTCAATTTAAATAAGGGTTTGGTCCCTGTAAAATTTCAGTTTTAATTCCTCAAATTTTGTTGGGAAGCAAAAACATATTTAACCCTTTAAATAAAGAAGTTTGAAGGACTAAAACCAAAAACACAAATTTTATAGAGACTAAAAGTAGGTGAATTTTTTTTTGAAGCTAAACTAAAAAAAATCAAATTTTAAAGGGTCCAATTTTTAAAAATTTGCGCCATGCCTCTAAATTGTCAATTGTTTGGGACGCCCTTTAACTCGTTCCCAAAAAAATGTATTAACTTGTTATTAACAATTAACAATATTTGATATTTTTTATTTAATAATTTTATCTGTAAAATATATAAGTAAACGTATTTCAATTTTTAAATTTTAATGAGTTAAATTACGATTATTTTAAATTGTATTACGTATAAACACATAGTATTTGTGTTTTTTTTAAATTACTTAAAGAGGGATTTTTTAATGGTCATAATAAAAGTAAGAGCACTTGGATAAGATATATGTTAGGGGTCTCTTCAACTCTTCCAGCTTAACCAAAGTCCTGAGTTCGAATGCAATATATTGAGCATGCAACAATGTTAAATCTGTTGATAGAGAGTTTTGCCGCTTATTGTGATCCTACTCAGCTCGAGGGAATAGTCTTTACAATTGCACGTAAAAGATATCAAGTTCATGGAAAAAAATAAAAGTAAGGCCCCTTAGCGAAAATAAAATGAAAATAAAAGTAAGATGATTAAAAAAAGGGGGATGGATAACAATTATAAGTCATTATCCTTCAAGATCAAGGAAATTGGCTTCGTATGCAAAGATGTCGAGGCCAATAGAATCAATGGTCAACAGAAAATGCATTAAAAGATGATGAATATTAAATTAAGAAATCACATCCACTTACATGACCTTTTTTTAGAACGAAAGGTTGAAGTGAGGTGAGTTTTTAAAGTTTGCTAAAGAGTTAGAGAAAATCTCGTGAATCTTGAATCATGCATGATGCCTATACAATATTTATAGATGATGCATTTTTATTTTATTTTTTCAATCATGCAACATTTCATTGATAGCGGGTATAGACCCCCAAAACACCATACAAAATGTAAGTTTGAAGCTTACAGAGAAAGCAAAATCAGATCCGCAAAGGGATAACAATCAAATCGGGCATAGAGGTGAGACTTCTAAGAATAATAATACACACAAGGGAAGCACTTGAATCAACTAAGATCATAACGAACCAACTAATTTTAAAAACATAAAGTAGCTGGAACTCCCAGAAATCTATTGAACTAATTTGAAAAAAGAAATAAGCAAAACATAATGAACCCAAGACAACCAGAAATCATCATCACATCAAGAAGCCTTCGCTGAATCCACCGCACGAACATTAGCCGGAAGCTTGTCCAAACCAAACCTTTTGACATGCTCCACCATTGAGCAAGAATAGAGGTGGCACAGAGGAGAAGCAGAAGACCCGCGAAGTTGGTGTAGGGGAGAGATGGAAAGTCCAGATTTTCCTCGTATTTGAAGACCAACTGGCCCCGATATCTTGAGGTTTTGAATTTGAGGGCCAGTAAAGATAAGGTGAGAGCTGTTTGAAAGGTGGAAGGAACTGATGGCTCATGCTTATGTGAAGGGCGACAAATAGATGGAAGGGATTTGAAGCAACTGTGGGGGTAGATCGAGAACAATGCCATGGAGACGCACAATTCTTGTCGTCCTTTGTGCTTTCATCATGAAGAATCTATCGACCACTTGTTTGTTTTTTAGTCGGTGAACCAAGCTTCTCTGGTCCTATATCCAGAGGTGGTTGGGTATCTCAGTGAACGACGACAATCTGGTGGGGGTTGATCATTTTCGCGCTCATTGCTTGAGTACGACTTCAAAGAATTTTTGTAGGCATAACTATTTAGTGATAGCGGCGACCTGGTGCATTTGGCTGCATAGGAATAACACTTTGTTTAGAGGGGTTGTGTTCGATTCACAGGCGGTTGTTAATCATGTTGAGGCGATCTCGTGGAAGTGGTTTATTTGTCGTGAACTAGAATTCCTACCCGTGCCCTGCACGGGGAATATTCTTTTACATATTTTTTTTCAAATTAATTGTTTTAATCAACATTATATAAGTATTTTTTATGTACATCTGTATAAAATTTACATAACAAATAAATGCATGTATTTAGATATATGTATATTTTAAAGATTAAACATGTATTAATGTATTTATGTCATTTGATTTGTATGATTTTTTTAAATAGATACCACCATGCAAGTTTTTTTTTGACAGAAACCACCATGCAATTTGAATTAGGGCTTTAATTTTTTTTTGTATCCATTGATATATAATTTAACTAATATATAATTGCTACATTTTATTTTATTTTATTGTTTGTGTTTGTAAATAAACTAATATTTGTCTCACGGTACAACTTTCCCTGTCCCCCAAATATTACAAAATTACTATTTTTATTTTCTACTCTAATTTTTTGCTCTACTATCCCCCTTCTCTATCTTCTCTCTCCTCTTTGCTTTCGTCTCTCTCTCTCTCTCTCTCTCTCTCTTCATCTCCCTCTCTTGCATCTCATTATCATCTCTCTCCCCCATCATATCTCTCTTTTATATATCTTCTCATATCATGACTCCTCTCTCCCTCTCCCTCTCCCTCTCTCCCATCTATCCTCTCTCTCTCCCCCTTCTCATTCTTCTCTCTCCCTCCCTCTACCTCCCATCTCTCTTCTTTATATCTTTTCATATCACGACCCATCTCTTCCTCTCCCTCTGTCCCCCCTCTCTCTCCTATACCGTCTCATATTATTTTCATAATAATTTTTTAGTTATATTATAACATATGTTATATAAAATTATTGTAACAACCGAAGTAATTATATTACTTCATGATGATTTTTTTGACAAGCTAAGAGAAAATGTGGATGTATGGTTATGTTTTGGAGGTTTATTGTAGGATTAAATTGACTATGAGTTTATGAACGTGTTTGTTTGAGAGTCTAATTAATGGAAAGAGTGAACAATGGGGTTTTCCATTCATCTGACCCTTTTCTTTTTAAAACATGATTCAGCTGAACACCCCACACACAAACACACAACTCAACCCCACTCCCTTTAGTTCAAAATTTAGAGAAAGTTATAGAGGGGGAGAGAGAGAATTCGAGAGGAAGGAGAAAGGGAGAGACCAAGAGAGATTGAAAACCCACATGAATATTCCTCACTTACAACTGAAATAGAGTTATCTTATCTCCCATTCTATCTCCGTTCTCTCCCCTTCAAGATTGTGAAAAACCATCTACTCTTTCCTTCCAACAAAATCAGAGTTGCTACCAAGAAATCACTCTTTCACACTATATTTCATATGCATTTATATATAGGAGCTGGTTTTGGACACTACACTTCTTGCATGTTAGTTTGAGGACTTGGATAAGGATTGCTGATGTTGAATCTAAAGTTTAGAGAGCAATGGAGAAAGGGTGTGTTCACTTTTTGATGCTAGGAGGTCAATGACTTATTGAGGTCTTGTGTGTTCAACAAATTGGTACCATTATTCTATTATAGTACTTATCTGTTTGTGAATCAAACAGACCCTTAGACTTATTTACTATGTAATTACACACAATCTCCCATTTAATATGTTTTTTTATTAATACACGTGATAATAAATGACACCGATTTAATCAAAAATAGGACCATATCGATTAAAAAAAGCCAAAAAAAATGGGTGATTCTTTTGGCCACTATGCTTAATTTTATTTGATTTTTTCTAATGAGATTGTAATTGATTGAATATATTTAATACAAAAGGTTGATGAATAAACTTATTTATGTTTATTAATATATTGGTCACCAAACGTTTGAGGTCCTGGGATAAACAGCTTAATTAAAAATTAAAAGGTTATAACATAAGCACTTACCAATAGCTTGTGGATTTAATTATAATACTGATGATGTTGACTCTATCAACATAACCTTTATTTTTTTTTGACAAGATCAACATAACCTTTATTATATATATATATATATATATATATATATATATATATATAGTCTCAGAACGATTTTAAGGAAATAGGTAATATCCTTGGGGTGAGGTCTCAGGTGTATCTGAGAGGTCTCGAGTTCAACTCTCCCATTAGTCTCCATGGAGTGAGGTAAATGTAATTACCTTCGTAAGTGCTCAAAGAGCTCGAAGGTCTTTCTTAACTTGGATTGAGGCGCCATCCTCTCTCTAAATTTTCATAAACAAAAAAAAAGGGAATAGGTAATATTGGAGTAAATAATGACATTCACGTGCCACACATGCACACAAAAAAACCACAAAAAAATATTTTTTTTTGTGATATGATGGATTAATTTAAACTATCTTAGACATTGTATTGTATTAAATCACGCATGATAAGATGGATTAATTTAAACTATCTTAGACAATTCCTTAAAACTAAATGAGAAATTAATGTAAATATTCTTCCTTTTTTTTGCGAAGGATCATATATGCATTAATTGGCATACCCCATACTATATGGTTCATTGTGATTGATTATCAAATGGTATCAATATCTAAAACAATTGTTTTTTATTTGATAAAGTGAATTAATTGTAATTGATTATGTCCTTTTTTTTTTCTAAGGCAGACTATGCTTTTCATGTGATACGCTCCTCTAGAAATCAAATACGTTAATTTTCCTGTCAATATTTCTACCCTATTAATGTTAACATCCTAACTAAACTCACATTTTTCTTTTTTCATTAGCTATGATAACTGATAACTCTATTTTATATAGAGTTATTCGCGCTTCTACACTTAAATAATTGCCCATAATCAAGTATAATATGTGTTAAATATGGTAGTATGAATAAAATAACAACATTTATGGTTTTAAGGTGAAAGATGTCCATAACTTAGCATTTTACATGCATATTGGTATGCTTGATGTGTTTGTTCAGTACGGCTGTAGTTTAGTGCATCTGCACCAGGTGCAACTACACCTGAAGGGAAGTTGGTGCAACTGCACCTTCCTGCACCGAAGCAACTCACAACCCCACATTAGAAGCACCTCAATTCTTACCATTGCTATAATGCTTAGTTGGCTTGCTGCTTGCTTCTGAGTCACATGGGGGCACATGGCCACTTGCAAAAGAAGGCGCCTACAATAGAAGACCATCATGAATAATCATTCACAAAAGACATGTGGCTACTTCCTATTGGACCTCCCTTTAAGGTTGAGTATGGGAATCAAAAGCTTATCTCCATCTTCTGAAAAGTAACCATAGTTAACACCCTTTGGTTAGCTTAATCATCAAGGAAACCCCCACATGAAGGAAATCTCCAAAAGCTATAAATAGGACTCAACTCTTCACTTGAAAAATATATCATAGACTTTTATATTCTTTTTCATGTTCTTTTCATCTTAGTTTTTCATAGTTTCAACTTTATTTTCTTGTAGTTCTTTTTATATTTTCTTAGTGTTAGTTTGAGAGGAAGGTGAGAAGAAATTGACAACTTCTCTCTCCACTTCTTCAAAGAGCCAATAGGTGCAAGAAATTGGTTGTAAGCAAATATATGCAAGAGTCTTTCAATTGTTGTAATTCTTACTCTTTTGAATTCTCTTGTACTTTCCTTCATTACAACATGTTTTCATTCAAATATATTTGCTTTGTTATGCCCATCATGAGCTAAATCTCTTAAGTTGGGATGTTCTAACTTTCCAATGATCTTTTGAGGAAAGTTATTGTGTTTTCAAGTGGTGTAAGCACTTTAGTTCTTGTGTTTAAATTCTTAATCTTGTTTAAGGTTGATCGCTTAGGACAGGTAGAGTTATATTCACTTAATTGGCTTATAACTAGAAATCAAGAACTAAGTAAGGATAAGTGTTTAATGAAGCTTTTTGTTAAACTTGTTTTAATGAAGTTAGCTTGTTAATTCCATGTTAATTCCTAACCTTAGGTTAACATAGTCCTTACAAGAGTGTAGTAAGATCTTAAGATACAAGAGTGTACTTATTTAGCAACTTGGATTATCTATAAGGGGGCGAGAAAGGAATTGACTACTTTTTTCTTTACCGCAAAAAAACAGGATCATAATAGCTTGTAACGAAACTCCGAAGAAAGTAGCTGACCAGCACACATTGATGCAGCTGCACCACAAGAAAACACAATGCACTCAAAAGTGATTTAGATAGTGAAGACATCTCAACTATCATTCTCAACTAATTTCCTGCA
Source organism: Astragalus glycyphyllos (assembly GCA_963573325.1). Classification (NCBI taxonomy): domain Eukaryota; kingdom Viridiplantae; phylum Streptophyta; class Magnoliopsida; order Fabales; family Fabaceae; genus Astragalus; species Astragalus glycyphyllos. The sequence continues at coordinate 84,366,345 of OY754310.1, forward strand.
CAATTTACTTGCTTTCTTTTAATTTATTTTCATTTCAACTTCAACCAAAATTGTGAGTAGTGTAGCTGCACTAATTTGCATTTCTTTACAACAATATATAAGAGTTAATCCAATCCCTGTGGGTTCGATCTTTTATACTACTTGTTTGTGACTGTGTATACTTGCACACGTTTCCACACACCAATAACCTTTGTGATTTAACACACACATTATCTTTATGAGAAATTAGCACATTTAAGTTGCTCATGTTGATGCTCATGTTATGCTATCTTTTGCTCGTGTTAATGAAAAAGGCGAGGTGTTTAATTAGTTGGAGGGTATGACCATTAGAATTACACGTGCTAGATATAATGTTTAAGCAATTCTATTTTAAAGAAACAATTTTAATTTTAATTTTTATTGAAAATTGTAATATAAAACTTCTAGAAGTGTAGTTTTCATTTTGATAATATTTACTTTGATCTTATCTTTTCTTTTGTAACGAAAACACTTAATAACTTAACAATAGTGTAGATCCCCTTTTAAAAAACGATTGAAAACATGTATTGATATATGCTTGATATAAAATAATTACCTAATATTGTCAAAAATAAAATAAAATAATTACCTAATATAAAATTTATTACAAATACTTATGAGAAATAAACAAAAAACCTTATTTAAAAATAGATTTAAATATGTAAAATTATTCAAAAAATAGCTATAAAAGAGGACAACTCAAATGCAAATAATTTAGAACCAAACTTGCTAATTCAAATGTACTTGAAGTAATGCAAGTAGTATTACAAATATCATTTAGAGCCCAATGCATCCTAGAATTGACCGCAAGACTTATTTTGAATGGAACCAACTTCCTCAATCCCTTTCGTTTGCCTATAACGAAAACAAAACCACAAAATAACAACGTAATGAAAGCAATGGAAGAAATTGTAATTTTTTTTAATAAAAATACATGTAACCGTTTCCCTTCCAAGTTGTGCATGTTGGGTTTGAAAATGGTAATTGGGAAGAATTTCAAGAACATTGGGCCTATGAGATTGGGTGAGAAGAGTAGTTGGAAGAGAACCACAACAAATTGACTTCATCATGATTTTTTGCAAGCATTAGTTGATAATGAAAAAAAAACGGACGTGATGTAATTTTTTTTTGGAGTAGTGGAGCAATACTTTTTACAATATAACTAAGAAATGGAGGACTATATATATTAGAGAAATTCATCCAAAGAGTACGTTAAAAGTTTTCAAAATAGGAGATTTATTGTAAGTATTAATTGTGGAGTTTTCAAAATAAGAAATTTCATCTAAAGGGTACATTGGAAGTTCTCAAGAGAATTAATTAGCAATTTCATAATAAAATGACATGTGGCAATGCATTAATGAGAATGCATTCTCAAATGTTTATATTATATATTATATATTATAGATTATAGATATTGTAATTTTTCTTATGTAACATCTAACCGGTGGGATGAACCACTAAAGTAAACTGTGTTGGGCGGGCCTCGTTCTTCCTTAGATACTCTTTTTCATTGGGTCATTTTCTCAAGGAGTTTTAGTTCAGAGAGGTTTAAATGAGCCCCCTTGTATATGTTAGGGTTGATGTATCCCTTGTACTCTCGATATAATATATATCTTGCTTATAAAAAAAATCTTTTTCATTGACACGGTCTCCTAACTTTTTTAGTTTAATGGTTTTAGTCCTTCTGTTTTTAATCTTAATAATTTTGACCACCATAGAAAAATTTATATTCAACAATAATTTGTCAACCTATTATTTTTTTGCCAAAAAAGCCTATCATTTTTTCTTCTTGGTACCTATCCTTTGTGGTGCAACACAAAAAAGTGGAGTGTATATATATATATATATATATATATATATATATATATAAAAAAAAGTAGCATGAATGGGTACCGTTATCCGCGAGCAGAGCAGCATTGAAGTCAAATCAGGTATCCATAACTAATTATTAAAAACTTAAAAATAATTCACACCAATTTTTTTATAAAATTTGTTTATGAATTGGAGAGTGCATACCATGTATCTGATGAAATGCAAAGGTGGGTGCAGAGTGCGGGGTAGTCATCCACTATACTAAGTTAGAGATGAGATGAGGGTGGTTTGCTTTGCACATGAAATTTCATTTATTGCCACTTCCACTCTTTCTAAAGTCATTTGTCCTCTACTTTCAATCACTAAGGACAAAGATTGGGTTTTCTTCAAATAGCAAAAGGCAAAGATTAAAGGGACCATTTTTTTCCCCAACTTGTTCATTTTTATATCCCATTTCTCACCAATTTACCACAAGCACTCCACCACTTACGTCCCGCACTTCTCAACGAACAGAGAAGAAGAAAAAGAAACCAATTTGGTTGGTTGGTTGATTACTTCTTCTTACTTTGTCTTTGTGGTTTCCCACCATCATCAACTTCACTTTTTTTTTTTTTTTTTTATATTTCTTTTTGGGACCATGAAATTGAAATTGAAATGAAATCCTGAACCTGATGTCTGAAAGTGGGTCATGTTTTTGTGGCCCCTACACACTCCCACTTGCTGCTACTCTTGCTGTCTTCTTAGCCTCTATGCTTAGCTGCCCTTCTAAACTCTCTTGTCTCTTCCATTTTTGCCTTCCTACTTCAGAAAGAAATAAAGATCCATTCTTTTTCCATTTTTAGCTCTTCATTCATTCATTCTTTTCCTGCTTCCTAAAAGTCATTTTAATACAAACAATTCTTCTCGTATTTTTTTCCCCACTGTTGTCTGCTGAATAGGAGACCCACTTCTCCATTTCAATTCACCTTGATTGGGGAAAAAGTGTAAACGTTTTGTTTCTATTGGATTCCATTTCTTTGTTTTGGTTTATGGGCTTGTTTAGAAGATGTTTGTTTGTTTGCCTAACAAAAAAGGGGTTATTTGATTTGAATAGTACTATTTTTCTAGCTACCAATATAATACTGTTATTGTTGTTGTTCTGAGACTGAGATTCATGCTTAGTCTAAGAATGCAATGGAGAGGTTTCCACTTCAACTTCTCTAGGATTCAGTTGTGAAAAGACATGAAGAACATTCTTAAGAAGCTTCATATAATGTCTAATCAATCGGAAGATTCACCACCAGATAGAAGCAACAAGTTAAATGATGGTTCATCTTCATCACCTACAACTCGTAAGAAGCTTTCAACTTGGTTGCATTCAGTTTCTTCTAATAGGCAGAGTCCTAGTCCTCCATCTCCCATCCTGTCAAGAGGAGAAAGAGTGGAGTTATCTGATTCAGTTAACTATGGTGTTGGTGGTGGTTTAGATTTGGTTTCTGATTCAACGAGGCCCGATTCGGAGTCTAGCACCTCGAGGGATCCTGAGGTGGAAGAAGAATATCAGATTCAACTGGCTTTAGAGCTGAGTGCAAAGGAGGATCCTGAGGCTGTTCAGATTGAAGCTGTTAAACAGATCAGTTTGGGATCTTGTGACCCTGATAATACACCAGCTGAAGTTGTGGCATACAGATACTGGGTAAGTCGTTTTATTAGTCCGTTGACTTTGCAAGCTTGAAGTCACATTCTTGTATTTTGCATGGTGCTTCATTTGCATAATTTGAATCATGGAGTTGTAATTAAGTGGAAATATGTTAGGCTGAGGAGGGGGGATGAAAGGGAAGTTTTTTTTTTCCTTTGAACTTTATTATCCACGTGAAATGACATGAATTGCAAACCGTGATTGTTAGTAGAGTTTAGCCACTCTTTGATATATTAATGGCATTCTCAATGTTGATGTTGGGTTGGAAACTCCAATATCACTCAGCATCATTTGCATATACAAGTGGTTGATATATTAATGGCACTCTGAAGTTGCAGCTGAGATACATCGCATACTTTCATTCTGGACCTATCTGACATCCTTAGTGGGTATTAAACGATGTAGAATTGGTTGACTTTTTTGTATGAAGATAAGGGATGGTTCCTTCAAAGTTAAGGTTGTATTTGAGTACTTGGATCAAAATGTGCTTCATTTTAAATATTGCGTCTTTAGTTTAGAGGTGAAAATTGGAGACCATATCATACCACACGTCCCACTTTTTACGCAGTTTGGTTCCATCAGAATGGAGAAATAGAGAGAGACTTCCATAGGATTGGAGTAGGGTGGATGAAATGCAGGGACTGCTTTAGAGGTGACAGAAAAGTATGACCCGTGTTTTAGGAAAAACTTTACAGTACATCTGTAAAATCTGTGTTGTTGTATTGGAACGCCATAACGAATTAATGTCAATATTTTAGAGATGAGAATGCTGTGATGAAGGAGGCGAGTGGCGTGACACACAAAGCAAGATATTAATAGGAACAAAAAGCATTAGAGACAAAGTTGCGGTTGCACTTATTTAAAACATATGGTAGTTTTAAATCTTGGTGGTTTGGATATGGTTAAAGTTGACTTGTAAACTTTCAGTAAATGGAGGATAGTCCGACTGAGAGATAGAGGGAGACCAAGGAAAACTATGGGGCAAACCACCGAGAAGAATTTAAATTAGATGGTTTTTCATTAGATATGATCTGTGATAGGACAATATGATGTTGTTTGCTTCATGTAGCTGACCCCACTTAGTGGCTAAAGGCTTTGTTGTCAATGTTTTAAATTTTAGGCCTTTGTGCATCACCTCAAATGTAGTTTTACAACAAGGGCTCATTAAAGATTTTGTGATTGCTTTGATGAATTGTTTAATCATGTATATTGTGAGATTATGTTGTAGCTAGCTATGCTTTGCTGGGCTAGTGTCCTCAAATTCTATAGTTTCAGAATAATTACTTAAAATGGTATTTAACCGTGTTATGAGATCTTTGGTTTTTTGGGATTGTCGTCTTGGTTTTCCCCTTCACGAAAATACAACAACAGTCAAAGTCTTTTCCCACTAGGTGATGTTGGCTTCATGGATCAAATGATGCCATTATGTCTGTCATGAATCTTATCTAAGGATAGACCGTTACCTGTACCTCTCTCTTTATGGTTTGACATGTAGTTTTCCTTGGTCTTCCTCTAGCTAATGAACTACCCCCCCATCTGCTTTACCCTTCTTATCAATGCTTTTATAGGCCTTCTCCATACATTTCCAAATCACTTACGGCGAGATTCTATTATCTTTATTACAATAGGAGCTACCTTACTTTTTCTGCAATTACATTATCTCTAATTCCATATTGTCTTGTGTGATCACTCACGCATTGTAGTATTTCCATCTTTGCTACACTGACCTTATTTTCTGTTGGATTTTTACTATCATTATCCTGTTCTATTCAATAGAACAAGTCTTATAAATGCGTGGTAACATGTTTCTTTAAGCACAAGTGATGCTTTTATTGAACAGTTCTGACATAAAATGAGTCACTTGTATATATCACTTGGTTACTCGGTTCTAGTTTGCCCAACTTTAGATTATTTTTCTAACTTATCTCATATCGTAGATTTATCCATGCTTCACAGAATTACAATGCTCTTGGTTATGATGACAAGATCTCAGATGGTTTCTATGATCTGTATGGGATCTTAACTGTGTCAAACTCTACAAGAATGCCTTCTCTTGTAGATCTGCAAGGAACGCCCACCTCAGACAAGGTCAAATGGGAAGCAGTCTTGGTCAATAGGGTTGCCGATTCCAATTTGTTGAAACTTGAACAAAAGGCCCTGGAGCTGGCAGTCAAGTCTGGAAAAGACTTTGAAGTAGTTTTAGATAGAAATTTGGTGCACAAGCTTGCAAAATTAGTGGCTGACTACATGGGTGGATCAGTTGAAGATCCTGAAAGCATGTCAAGAGCATGGAGAAGTCTTAGTTACAGTCTAAAAGCAACCCTTGGTAGCATGGTTTTGCCACTTGGATCACTGACCATTGGATTGGCTCGGCATCGTGCATTGTTATTTAAGGTGCTTATCCTGTAATTTTCTTTTCTGGTTTGCAGTTTGATTTAGGATGATGCCATACACTGGTCGATATAAGCATCGAATAAAAAATTAGTTAGATTCTCGCACAAACAAATTCTAAGACAATATCAAGAGAATTGGCAATCATGAGTCCACTATATGCTATGAGGTTTTTGTTATATTCTTTTAGAAAAACTCCCGTGAATTTTGTAATAACACTATGTTTCTGTCTATTAAATGTAGGTTTTAGCTGATAGTTTGGGCATCCCATGTCGGTTGGTGAAAGGAATGCAATATACAGGTTCCGGTGATGTGGCAATGAACTTTGTCAAGATTGATGATGGAAGGTAAGTGCTGTTAATGTTGTATTTTTGTGGTAGTATGGCAAGTAGGCAGAACTACTTTGTTTATATGTAATTATCTTCTCATGGACATTGAAGCAAAAGTTTTATGCACATATCTTAAGCTTTAATTTATTATATTATTAATACTCAGTTATTCAATGCTTGGGAGTTGCAAGCAAAGCCTTGTCATATGTATCTATAGGTTCTGATTGATCTAATTTCAGGGAGTACATTGTTGACCTCATGGCAGCTCCTGGAACACTTATTCCATCTGATGCAACTGGACCACAAATCGAGTATGATGAATCTTCTTTTGTAGCTAGTCCTTCATCAAGAGACCCTGATTCATCTCATATAGCATCGTTTGGCAGTGCAGCTGGAAGTTCATCCGAAGAAACTTCAAACTTTGGAAGTCTTGATAAAGGAAACAAGTATAAACATTTTGCCTATGCAGGGAAAGAATCTGATGTAAGCAGCCCCCTGACTGGCAAAGAAGAATTAACAAAACCATTAAATGAATTCAAGGACATTCCTAATGTAGAGAAGATCACGGCGCGAGAATCTGTTAGCAGACCTAATAATTATCCATATATGCATGGAAGATCTCCTTCTTGGACTGAAGGGATCAGTTCCCCTGCAGCACATAGAATGAAAGTCAAAGATGTTTCCCAATATATGATTGATGCTGCCAAAGAGAACCCTAACTTGGCTCAAAAACTTCATGATGTTTTACTCGAAAGTGGTGTTGTTGCTCCTCCAAACTTATTTTCTGAAATTTATCGCGAGCGATTAGGTCCCCCAACTGAGACCAATACTCCAATTGAAGAAAAAGATGAATATAAACCGGGAAATGCGCAGCAAGAAGCTAAGGTCGGTGATAATCTAGGTCATGCTCGATTTTTGCCTCCATTGCCTCACCCTAGGATTCATCACAAAGCAAGTCCTAGCAGTCAGCTGGAGCATTCTAAGCCTGTAGAAGGTTTAGGAATCAGCCTTCCTCTTGATTCAAGGGAAGCTGCTGGGCAGCACAATATACCATCTGAGGCAGAAACAACACAGGTAAAGTATGGGAAAAATGTCCCCGTTGCTGCTGCTGCAGCTGCTGCAGCTGCTGTTGTTGCATCGTCTATGGTTGTCGCTGTTGCAAAGTCAAGCACTGACTCAAATCTTGAGATTCCTGTAGCAGCAGCAGCTACTGCCACTGCTGCAGCTGTTGTAGCAACCACTGCTGCTGTCAGCAAACAGTATGAGCAGGGCAGTCCAAGTGATGGAGACACAGAGGGTGCTGGTTGTGAGCCAAAAGGAAGTGATGATGGAGAGCCTAATGCTTTAGGAGGAAACTCAGAAGGCGAGAGAAAATCTGATAGATCAGTAGGTAATGATAGCACAAAATCTGATTCTGCGCTAGATGATGTTGCCGAGTATGACATTCCATGGGAGGAAATCACAATAGGCGAGCGCATCGGACTTGGTATTAACTGTACATTTCTATAAGAATTGTATACTTTATTATGTTAGATGTGCTATTTATATAGGAGCAATAGTTTCTTTTCCGATGTTTTGAAAATTTTAACTGCAACTTTGTGGCATGTGTTTGGCATGCAGGATCATATGGAGAAGTGTATCGTGGTGAATGGCATGGAACTGTGAGTTTCTTTTCTTTATAAACCTAATCAAGTGTAATATAATATTTATCATTTTGCATATGTTATGCATCTTTCTTTTATTTATTTATTTAGTTTTTTTGTTGCATTAAAATGTAAATTGTAAAGGCTTCACGGCTGCAATTGCACCTTAGTTCATGCAAGTGCAAGTCTGCAAATAACAGATCTTGATACATAATAATATATATTTACAGCGTGTTTCTGCTCTTTGATTTGTAGGAAGTTGCTGTAAAGAAGTTTCTACATCAAGATATCTCTGGTGAAACACTTGAAGAATTCATAAGTGAGGTACGAGCCACCTCTACTTCCCCACAGTTTCTTATTTAGAAATTTCTACTTATTTATACTCCCAGTTGATTATGGATTCCATGAGAGCAAAGATTACATCTTGATAAGAAGATCAGTATAGGCTTTATCGCTTTTCTGAGATAAGGAAATCAAATGGAAGATAGTCTGATTCCCAGTGACATTGATAGATCCATGCAGTGGAGTCCACCTAGGGGCTAGTGGAATTAGGCTTGGTGGTGATTGTTTTATCATATTTTATTTTCTCTATTTCGGTACTGCATATTCTACTTTTAAGCACTATGAAATTGAATTCAAAAATGACTTTGAGATGGATTTCTTTTTTAAGATACTCTATAGAGATGAAAGTCAGCCGCCAAGCCCTAGTCCATAGGAGTAACTTTCCTAAATTGTCATTTTTTAGTCTCGTTTTGTCATGTATAGAAACTTATTGATTCCAGACAAAATGAGCCCTATCACTACACTAAACTTGGACAATTGTCTGAAGCAATTCACGGAACTGTTGTGTTTATCTGGACATAAAAGGATTTAAAATCAAAAACCATCAAACTGAACCTTCTTGCATCATCTTCTGTAACCATGCGAAATAAGGAAATTGTAGAACTGACAAGCATTACTACCTGGTCCAGTAGATTTACATGTTTCATTATGTTTCCAAACTGTGTTACTAGTCTTTTCTTAATGTTTCTAATTTTTGCATCAAGATTTACTAATTTAAAATATCTTCAGAAATAATTCTGGTTTCTTCTGCGTACATATATAATATTGGTTGTTTTGTTGTCCCCCTATTTCATATATCTGTTAAAACTTGTAGTAATTCTTGCCATGTATGATGGAAGGGCTTATTTAACTTATGATATAATTTGTAATAGATCCAAATAATAAGAAGACTGAGGCATCCAAATGTTGTTCTCTTCATGGGAGCTGTAACTCGACCTCCAAATCTTTCAATTGTTACCGAGTTTCTTCCTAGGTAACTTGCAATCCTTCATTTGCAGATTCACAATTTTCCGGAAGTTGATATTTTCCCCCACTAACGGTGTATTCAATAAAATAGACAAATAGTTCTTTCTTTCTATGAGACAGAATAATAAAGTTATGCCTACTAAAATGCTTTCTGAATTGGACAATGATAAATACAAATCCACTAATTGTCTTTTGGTTAAATAGCAGTGCACCTAAATGAGTTTAGTACTCCATTTTTCAAAAAAAATATAATCGGCGACGGTGCACAACCATGCCATGTTCTATAATATGATTTTCTTGCTGTGACCTGACACAATTATTTATAAATGTACCATTTACACGTTCTTGATTAAACCTCAACTGTTTACTGGTCTTTTTGGAGGATATTTTGTATTATTATTTGGTTCTATGAATACTGAGATGCAGACAATGTTTTGCAGAGGGAGTTTGTATAGATTAATTCACCGACCTAACAATCAACTAGATGAGCGAAGGCGGTTGAGGATGGCCCTCGATGCGGTAGTGATCTTTTTGTCTTTAAGTGCAATCAATGAAGCTTCTTCATTCACCAAAGTATTGGAATAATAAGTTAATAACCACTAAATCTCTTTTAACTATTTAGGCTCGAGGAATGAACTATTTGCACAGCTGCACTCCAGTGATAGTGCATCGTGATTTGAAGTCCCCTAATCTTCTTGTTGACAAAAACTGGGTTGTAAAGGTGCTCATTGAATCTTGTGATTAATGTTCCTTAATAGCAAGGAAAATGCTATTTGACTTGTTGACGTGGTATGGCAATTTTTTACTGTTGAATAGGTATGTGATTTTGGCTTATCTCGGATGAAGTACAGTACATTCCTTTCTTCTAGATCAACAGCAGGAACAGTAAGCTATCGTAATTTTTATTTCCTTATTCGAATAGCTGTTGAAAAACCCTGTCCCTTTCAATTTATTTATTCTTGCATCCTCTTTTTTTGGATGTTCATGTTGTAAGATATTAAACAAAATGATGCTAATATACATGTACACTGACAAATTTAGGCATTTACTAAATAACTATTTTTGGATGACCATTAAATTTCTTCCTTACAAATTTTGAAACTACTTCTGCATGTTGCCTTCGGGTCGAGCTCCAGATATGGGCATTTGTTTATGTCATCCATTTTCTTTCATTATCATTCTATTGTTTGTATTGATGATAGATTGGTTCCTACCTACTGCAACCGGATATATTACTTTCTGTTATGTATATTATATTTTAGGCTGAGTGGATGGCTCCAGAAGTTTTGAGAAACGAACTTTCAGATGAAAAGTAAGCTTCTTACTCTCAGTATTTGTTATTTTGCCTAAGGGAGGTGGTGGTGTCAAAACCTTGCCACTCTGTAATAAAATTTCTCTTTTATGAACCATAAAAGAAAAATAAAAAAGAGAAGCCCTTTACCTTCTCAATCCTATCTTCTCATTTGCTATGCTGCCACTTTTATAAACTCATGCTTTTGTGGTGATAATAATTTGCGACTCATATTCTAGGTGTGACGTTTTTAGCTTTGGAGTGATATTATGGGAGCTGTCTACTATGAAGCAACCCTGGGGAGGAATGAATCCAATGCAAGTTGTTGGTGCTGTTGGTTTCCAACATCGTCGTCTTGACATTCCAGATGACGTGGACCCTGCCATTGCAAGTATTATCAGACAGTGTTGGCAGACGTAAGCGTAACTTTTAAATTTTAATCACTTTATTCTTCCATTTTGAACCGCAACTACGATTGCTATAATGAACCAGATAAACTATTGTTATTGATGCAACAGTTTGAGATTTTGTTCTTCTCATTCTGTTTAGGCTTTTTGATGTACTACAACTGTGAGGTGCATCGTTTTGTAAGTTTACGTGGTGAAACACAACACAACTGTTGTAGATACTTAATGAGTCAAATGTTTCCTTATAAATAGATGCTGAACACTTGAATATGATATTTCTGAAGTGTATAACCATGTTTTTTATGGTGTTGGATATAACTTTGTCATAATTTATTTGTCTTAGACAGTGCTTGTAATAAACATACCTCTTTGAAAGCATTTATTTTCTTTCTACAATAAAATGTGCGACTGGATCTGTTTTTTTGTATTGTAGAGATCCAAAGTTAAGACCCACATTTGCTGAAATCATGGCCGCTCTGAAGCCATTGCAAAAGCCAATTACTAGTTCTCAAGTCCAAAGACCAAATGCCCGCTCATCACGAGTTGCTGAAGATCATGCAGGATAGGAGACAATTATACAACTAACGAAACTTTTTCATTTTATTGCTAAAAAATTGAGGGCAAGTTGTAAATTATTTGTCATTAGCGATTGGTTCAAAACCACAGCTAATGTTCATTATTATTCAAGGTTTCCTTTTCTCTTCTCTATTCTACAATGCAGCCACTGTTTGGTTGTACCATTTTGTTTGTACAAAATTCTTTGGCAAATGTTGTAATCAGCATCTAAGTTTTGTTGTCCGTAAATAGTTATGAATAGTTGCAGTTGTAACTTGAACAGAAGAAAGGATTAAATGTAAGTGAAAATTGCTTGCTGCTGTAGTTAGTGACCATATAAGTTTTGGGTGATTTTAGTTTCTTTGTTCCAGCTGTTCTCTCTGATTTGCATTGCATATCGTTGAAGGAAAAATATCTCTTCCCATCTGTTTGGGAAAGCACATGGTTTTTGCCTAGTCGGCAATTCTGTTAGGCTTTATTTTATTTATATATATATATATATATATATATATATATATATATATGAGAAATGCTGACAATACTCTTTTTAGTACGCTCTCTATGAGTGGTGAAATTCAGTGAGTTTCACTACTTTCGAAATGGATCCCACTAATTTAGTATGCACCACATGAATTTAGCAGTGTCCTAAAGAGGGTATAGAAAGGAGCGTTAAAAAGAGCGTTGTTAGCACTATCTTTTTTATATATTGATTTAATTAATTTTATTTGTATTATCAGGTAAAAAAATAGAAATAAACTCTCGTATAAGTGTAACAACCAAGGATGTTGAGTTATATTATCAAGTGTGACAGACAGGTCAGAGGTGCAACAAAAGGCTTAGCCTAAGGTGGTGGGTGTCCTCACAATAAGGATAAGGTGGGGCCTCTGAGTGCAGCTTGCAATTAGTAAGATATTTCTGCTTATCTGAATGAACCAAACTTGTTACTATTACTATTATCCTGAACATGGCTACTGCCTTTGGTTCCACACCATTCTTGTCACTCCCCCTTACAAGAACTAGCCATCACATTGCTTCATCGTCACAAACACCGCCACCAACTCCTCCCCCTCAAGATGAGTCTGTGCAAGTCTCTACCAAAGCACAGCAACAGAAACCCATTAAACCAGTAACTTCCTCTTCATCTTCATCAACCAAGGTTGATTCCACAGATTGGATAGCCACTTCCTTGACCAGACGGTTTGGTCTTGGAGCTGGTCTTGCATGGGTTGGCTTTCTTGCATTTGGTGTTATCTCAGAACAAGTTAAAACTCGCCTTGAGGTTTCTCAGCAAGAGGCAAATACCAGGTGTGTGATAAGAAAATTGACAACACTTTCACATATACCACAATTATAATTTAGTTAGTTCTATCAGAAATGACTAATGACATTTCTGTCTACATATTATTAGGAATGTTGAAAGGGAGGAAGAGGTGACTCTGCCTAATGGCATAAGGTTCAATATTATCCTTCACATGAACTTTGATTATAAGCTATGATAATTGATAACTGTGTGTCTCATTTTTGTGGTGCACAATAATTTCCACAGGTACATTGATTTGAAAGTTGGGGGTGGTGATACACCAAGGCCAGGTGATTTGGTTGTGATTGATATAATGGGAAAAGTTGAAAGCAGTGGAGAAGTGTTTGTGAACACGTTTGAGGGGGACAAGAAACCATTGGCCTTATTTATGGGGTCAAGGCCATATAGTAAGGGAGTGTGTGAAGGGATAGAATATGTACTGAAAACTATGAAGGCAGGAGGAAAGAGAAAGGTAATTGTGCCTCCTCAATTGGGATTTAGAGAGAATGGTGCTGATTTAGGATCTGGTGTGCAAATTCCTCCACTTGCAACACTTGAATATATTGTACAGGTTGATAAGGTCTCCATTGCACCTGCTTGATCATTCATCAAATTAAATGTAATCTAAGCAAGTCAATTAGGCCTAATCTATTTTTCCTTAGCCTTATGGATATCTAGTTCCTTAATCCAATATTGCGGGGTTCATATAATATTATCCATTTCTCTTCTCATTTTTTTTTATGGATTCAATAATAATTTACTTGCAAGATTAAGAGTAAATTACGATCCCCTCCCTTAAGAGAAGCTTGAATTACACTTCCCTCCTCTCTTATATTAAAATATACACTCCTCTCCCTTCTTATGCAAAACATGTTAGAAAAAATTACACTTCCCTCCCTTGAGAGAAGTTTGAGTTACATCCCCCCTCCTCTTATGTCAAAATCTACACTTTCCTCCCTTAATTATTTTTTAAATTTCTAATAATCGAACAATTAAAATCTAAAAATACAAATTTAACACACTAAGTGCAAAAAAAAAGAGTATTGCGAATCCATTTTAAAATTTGTATGCAACTTTTCTTTATTTTTGATTCACAAAATCATTATGATATAATTTTAAATCCTAGTATAAAATATGAAACACTGCAAAATAACATTAAAATATTGAAAATTTACTAAAGCCGAAAAAATGTGGGTATTTAAAAATTGAATTTTATATTCTAAATCATTAAATTAATTATAAAAAATGAAAATTTAATTTGAAATTATAAAGAAATGAATTATTTTTTCTTAAATAATCGACTTTGTTTTACCACTTGTCATACTCACAAGTCAGAACACTTGACTTTCCCCTTCTCCTAACCATCAAAAAATATTCATAACTTTTCCTTATTGATTTTTGGGGCTGATGGCGGTAAGCCAGAAATGGGCGCAAAAGGCATTGTTGAAGAGTGATTGATGTTATGTTAGTGTTACCCCAATTACCCAACTAATGAGGAAGCTTCACTTGCGTTGCCTTTGCCTTGCGGCTCCGACTATTCAATTCAATTCAATCCATTCATTAAAACGACTAGTCGTATTGTATGCTACTCTGTATCTCAGCCACAAACAAACAATACTCTTCCACTTTCATATTCAATTAAATACAACAGCACAAAGTTTCTCACTTTTCAAAACAACAAAGGCACGTAACATGGCCACTGTTATTGACTCCCATTTCTTAGCTCTCACCGCCATTGTCACTGTAACTCTTTAACTATTCTCTCTTTTCCTTTCTCAATTCAATTCTTAGCTTATCTATTTCATTTCTCAGGTTGCCTATCAATTTCTTTTTTTCGTCGTCACTGCACTCCTCAAATTCGACAAGGTCACTGATTTTGCCGGTACGCTACCTTATCTTCTTCTTCTTCTTCTTCTTCTTCACAATATTATAATAACTATTAATTATTCTCCCTCCCTCCCTCCCTCCCACCCGCATCTTTCTCTTTCAAGGAAGTACCAATTTCGTTATACTCGCTATTTTGACTATCTTGCTCAAAGGCTCCTGGCATTTTAGACAGGTTGGTAATATCATTATCAACCGCCTAAATAACACAATTTTATTCTTTTTTATTTTTCCCTCAATATTAATATTAATATTAATATTAATTCTCCCTTTTTCAGATACTCCTCACTCTCTTTGTTGTATTATGGGGTCTTCGCCTCGGAGCTTTTCTCTTGCTCAGGTATCAATATCATAATATTCAGATCATAGCAAGGAACTCTCTCTTGTATGAACAATATTATACTTGATCTCATTTCTCTATATATCCCCTCATCAGGATTTTACAGTGGGGAGAGGATCGACGCTTCGATGAAATGCGCAATAATTTGGGTAGATTGGCCATATTTTGGATATTCCAGGTTTCTTAATTTTCTCTCATTTTTGGTCTAATCTTTACTATGCTACACTGGGTTTGGTTTAATTCCTTTCCTTGCAGGCTGTCTGGGTTTGGACCGTGAGTTTACCTGTTACGCTGGTTAATGCAAGTGATAGAAATCCTTTTCTACAGGCTGTGGATATAATAGGCTGGATTATGTGGGCTCTGGGTTTTATTATTGAAGGTTCAGCAGATCAACAAAAATTGCGTTTCAAAAAGGCCTCAGAAAATAGAGGGAGGTGGTGCAATGTTGGACTTTGGAAATATACTCGTCATCCTAACTATTTTGGTGAGGTTAGTACTAGTACTACTACTTATTACTTTCAAATTTTGGAATTAGAACAGAAGCAGCTACATGCCTCTCTTTGTGGTTCTATACCACTTATTTGGTTCCTGAACCCTCTATCAAAAATCCTTTCCTAATTGAAGACTGAAGAGTACAATTGCCATGTAGACTGTAACCGATTATGTTCTTAGTTTGATTACAATCTTTATTTTTTTTTCCTTGATGTAGTCTTATAGAGATGTGTTAGAACTTTTACTGTTCAGTATATTGGGTGAGACAAGTAAAACTGGTCGCTAAGCCTATGGGGATAGTTGAAAATCTCCTTTCTTCGGGGTGGAAAAAACTCATGGAGGTAGTCGCTTAGAAATAATAAAAAATACAATTAACTTGAATATAAATGTATTCCCCTTGTACAGTTCTGAGGCATTTTAAACCTATGATACATATTTGGACAAATCACTGATCAAAATGTGCACATTGTTGCAGTGAAAATCCCTGACTAAGCTATTTGTTTATTTTGCTGTCTCTTTTATATGATAAAGTTATTATTTTTCCCTTTTTGATTATTGGCTAATTGTTGATTTAATAGCTGCTTCAATTTCTTATAACATTTCTTATTCTATTAAATAAATAGTGTAAAAAGTTAATGGAACTTCATGAATGCTTAACTCAGATATTGCTTTGGTGGGGAATTTTCTTGGCATCTACACCTGTACTGAAGAATGCTGAATGGCTGGTAATTATTGGACCGATCTTTCTCACATTGTTGCTTCTTTTCGTCAGTGGCATTCCAATGCTCGAGGTTTGCTTCTTACCTCTGATATGGTCAAGATTGTGCTGCAATGCAACTATCTAGCTTTTCTGATTATGAATTGTATAATGGAGGCAGGACTCGGCAGATAAAAAGTTTGGCAATGTTGAAGGATATAGGGTATACAAACAAAGAACTAGGTAAGGTTACCTCCTCCATGTTAATACCAAGTTTCAGTGTATCATGAAGGAAAAACAAATAAGCGTAATCCTTAATCATTGTTTACAGCCCTTTAATCCCGTTGCCACCACCGGTCTATGGAAACTTACCTGCATGGTTCAAAGCGGCTTTTCTCTTTGAATTTCCACTCTACAGTCGTAATCTTTCACAAGATGAACAGAATTGGTGAGGGCAAATTTAATTTCACCTGCATAACTTTTCTTTTTGTGCAGAACTGTTCTTTGTGCCATTTTTGGATTTCATGAGCATGAGTATTTTTTTTATCTGAATTAATATTCAACATGGTGCTAATGACTCGTCAATTAACATCAATCGGAAAGAAAAAGATTAACCCTTGAGATTTTCACTTTTTTGTTTGGTTCATGACTGTTCTGAGAATTAAAATATCAGAAACTCTATATTATGCTGGAAGCATAAGTTAGGTCATTAAGAACAAGAAGACAATAGTTTAAGCTTGTTGGTTATTATTGCATCCTAGTGTCTCAGACCAGCAACCTGAGTGCTGAAGCTTACCATGCAGATTGTGTAAAAAGCTGGGAGCTAATTTATATTTTATACCATAAACCACAATGATGGTGAGAACCTTACAATCATGTTGAGCATGCTTATGCTTCACAACATATTCTGCGAGCCAAACGCAATAATAAGAAAGGGAAAAAGAAAATCTTAAAAATAAGTCATCTAGACTCTTATGTTTCCTTGCTTAGTACTTTCCTACTCCCCGTTACATCTGGTTATTTATGTTTAGTTATAAATTTGATTCAGAGCCTTGTATGTATTGTATTATCAAAGTGTCCGATTACCATAAAATGGAATTGTCTGGAAGGGTCAGATTTTACTGTCTGCAGATGCTTTAAAATTCCTTTTTAAATCTTAAATGTAGGTGTCAATAAAAGGTATTAAATTATTTACTGTTTACTCAAGATGTAGAACAAGCAGTGGAAAAAGCAGCGATGCCTTGAAAATTGGCTAGTCATGGTTCTTTGAGTCGTTTGATTTCTCTTGTATCGCACTGAAGTTGCAGCTGCCATGATTGCCTGCTGTGGTTAGGGACGTTCTTAGGTTTTTATCAAGGAATTGTAATGCAGTTGCAGCTTCTCTTCTAGTTTTTATTCATTTAATATGGTTGTTCTCTTTCATGTACACATACAATTTGTTGTGTGCTAGTAGTACTATGGTTTGTGCAGGTAACTAATGGATCACCATTTTCTGTCATATAATTTCTTCTACTGCAATTATCATTTTGGACCTGCATGCCAGCATCGGCAGATATTTAACACTCACATTATTGTTGGTTATATTACTGTCTTGCATTCCTACTGTTTGTTATCAGAGAGCAACGAAGTTTATTGTTGAATGCAAGCTAGATTTTGTTTTGCGTTCTAATTATGGTAAACTTTATGTTATGTTGAACTTTTCATGTGTGTAGGTCTTCAAATCTAGAATAAACCCGAGAGTGGTCATTGAAAGATTCTCGAAGCAATATAATCATCCAAAGGTTAACGACATCAGATGGGTCTTTCAGTAAAAATGTTTTCTATATGTATCTAATGAATGTGGCAAATTATTTAATGAAATGACTACATATTATTGAATGTGACAAGACATCATTTGTTTCACCTCGTGTTTTATGTTTTAAGAAATTCACCTCATATTTTTAAACATATATTTTGTTTCACATCCCATAATGAGTGTGATAAATTAGGTGTTTTTAAACTTACGAAATGAGGTGACAACATAATATTGAATGATTGTATGAAATATTTTTACATCAACAAGAAATTAAACTTTTATTTGTTTTGTAATTAGATAAGGGAAACAACAACGATAATATGATTATCAACTTCGCTATCAGTGGAACTGTGAATGCATTTTTGGTATAGATAGGAATTAAAAACAATATTACCTATTTGAATAATGGTCAAAATTTGAATGTTTCACCTAAATTACTCAGTGAAATAGTATTTGATTAAAAAATAATGTACAATTAATTATTTTTGCAAGTAGTCGTTGTATTTGGGGGAGAATTAATTAAGTATAAATATGGTATAGAGAAAGACAAAGCAAGAGATAACTAATTGGATGTAAAATCGCAGTCCCAGAAACTATAATTTGTGCAATGGGATGTAAGCTTTTTCGCCACTGAAGAGTCATGGCTTTCGTAAAATTTGAGAAACAGCAAATTCCTAGCAAGGATAATAAGCCCGCAGCTAATATGCCTCAAAAATAAAAGCCTGCATAACTTTAAAGGATTTTCGTTGAAGGATTGGTTACTATGCACCAAGGACGATAAATCTGTTAACAAAATGCGAGATTTTACTGGCTTTCTTCCTCGCCGAAGGGATTTTAATACAGAGATTCCTGTCATATTCCAGATTGATTATTATGATAATGGAGAGGTGAACGATTCCATTAATGTTAAATTGTCTTTACTATTATGTTAGACACTCAAAGCATATTGGAAATTTATCAGTAAAGCGGGAAGAGGGCTTAATCCTTTGTATTTTAGTTTTGAAAGAGGGAAAACCATGTCATTTCATTGTCCATAAGATATGAGTAATTGCATTAGCCTCTCTCCTAGCAAATTCTACAAACGAGTTGGAAAACATATACTTAAAAGATTCCTACAATTTGAAATAATAGAACCATATTCTGACTAATCCTCTCTTGGGTTAGTAATACTATCAACATACTTTGAATCAAACTCAAAAATCACACTATCTATGCCAAGCTCTATGGCTCATTGAATTGCACCAAGTACCCAAAGCTTTCACCTTCATGAACACCGACTTTTGGAGAGAGGTAAAAGAATTTGAAGTTTAGAAAAATATCACTCTCATCTCGAAGACATATTCCTATACCAGTTGAACCAGATTGCTTAAAGAATGCATCAATATTGCATTTTGCATGCTATCAAAGGCTTTTTCCACCTGCGTGGATTAGGATTCGGTGCCTGCTTACCTTGGTCAAAATGTTGTAGATTTGCTTGTTGCCTTTGTTGAAATGTAAGATGCCCTCATGGATATTTGAGCAATTGTTTCCAGTTCCCTCGCATACCTCACAGTTACGGCATCTCCAAAGACTCCAAAGCAACATCATGCACCAATTTCTCCTTCGAACATCATTCAACTTTGCAAGCACTCTTCAAAGGAATTCACTGAACTTTGTCTCTGACTCTATTAAATTATCCCAAATTTGCCAAATATTTTCTATTGACTTCATTGAGGGCATAACCCATGAACCAGGCACCACAGTTTGATCCCTCCAATGGACAAAGAAAAAGAAGGCTCTGCATTGAATCTGAATTTTGGCCAGACATTTATCATCAAAATATACACAACACCGTGTACAAAAAAGTATATGAAGTCATAAATTTCAGACATCCATGAATTGCATTATGCATTATTCGGTTACTCTTTAGTAATAGAGAATTACGTCTCGAAATAATAATAAGATAAATTCTGAACGAGCTGAACTGTTTTTTTAGAAAAGCGGGCTGTAATGCCTTTTTCTCGTAATTCCAAGCTTTTGATTGGTTGTAACATATTGCAATAACTTCGGCGTGAGCTTTCTAGACTTTTGATTGATTGTGTCTATTCATGCATAGACTACTTTTTAGTAAAAAGTAGCAATCCTTACAATCTCACATGAGGGTGTCTATAGAGTATAGACAAACAATCAAGTGCTCGAGACATTCAAATAATTTATGCACGAGCTTTAATGTCTATTTTTTATTATTATTTAGGCATTATATGTCTTTGATTGGTTGTATCTACCGAGATTGTACTCATGCAAGGATTACTCTTAGTAAACTGCAGATGATATAAAGGTGTTACATTATCAAGTTGATCTTCGTTGATATGCCATTTTCTTCACTAAATACCATCCCAAAACAATTACTGCATCAGAAACAAGAGGGCCCAATACTAACTTTTTTAAGGAATCTTTGAATTCCTGAAGAAAATTATAATATAATACCATTTATTGAGAATCATGTTAGTGTATATAGGCACACACACAGAACAAGAAATAAGAAAATCGTGAAATAATTTTTATATTCTTCCATGAAGATGGAGACTTCCAGTTCTTATTCACTAGAAAAGCATTAAAAATGAAAACGAGTCAAATTTAATACCTGGTTCTCAACTTTCCATTTATATAGTTTATCCGGGTTGTCTTCACATTATGAGCATAAAGATGTTGCTGGGTGTTTCTAGTTAGCTGAACTGCAAATCCCCTAATCAGTAGTCAGTTCTCACATATCTCTGGCAAAGGCCATAAGACAAAGAACTGAATCTTCTCTGGCTCCAAGGATGAGAAATCAAGTAATCTGATAAATGAAGAACAAGGTTGTAAATAATACTGGTAAAGAGAAGCTCGGAATCCCAAAAACAAATCAATCACCATTCTCTTGTGACAATTCTACTTGTACTACTTCTACCTAGTTTTTCCTTGAAGGATATGAATAATCATAGGGATTATGCTAACAAGCATGAAACTTGCTCGGAATGAAGTCAGCCTACAAGAAAATAGCAGCGTCACATAAATCTAATTCGCAGGTTTTACTTTTTGTGAATGAAATGTGTAAAAAACAATGAGTTGAGATGCTCGACACTCATCAGCTAATTTAATATTATGGCAGAAAACAAAGAAATGCAACAATGACTAGCTTAGAAGAAAGGAAGAATGCAGGGCAGAGAGGCCATGAGAAAAATGGAAGCTGACAAGTTTACCAAAATTGAAAGACAGAGCTGGCAGGGAGGGAAACAGTGCAGCTCTGATTGACGCAGTTGACACCAATCAACCATTTACCATACAAACTTCGATAATTAGCATTGAAATCTCTATTCATCTTGCATAACTGTTTTGGCCAGTCTGGACTGCCAACACAAGTAAATCTTGAGTTGCACCGCTTGCCATACGAAAATTGAGCAGGAATGATAAGTTCAGCAATCAAAGATTCCCTTGCTGTTCATGGATCAACCTGCCAGGGTTTATCATTGTTAAAAAGGTTGACATTTATAAAAAATCAAAGCAAACTCAACAATTGGCAGCAAGTCAGATTGCAACTACTCGGACATAAGAGAAACACACATTTTCTAAACATTTATGGAGGGCTGCAGATAATAGATAATAAGAGTATAATCTAAAATGGAACTAAAGTATCTGACCTTTTTTCAATATTTACTAGACCTCTCGAGATCATTTCTTGACGAAGTTCCTCCACCTTATCAGTCTCATTTTTCTCCAGCAGTGCACCCATGATTGTTTCAAAAGTTACAGCATCAGGGGGGCAATCATTGTCATCCATTTTTGAAAATAAGGCCATAGCTTCATCAAAAGAGCCATCTTTACAAAGTGCATTGATCATAATAGTATAGGTTTGTACATTTGGACAGCAACCACACATCAAAAGATGTCGAAGAGCATCTTCTGTGATCTTCAACTTTTCGACTTTGCACAAATTTTCAACAATTACAGAGTTTGTGTCATAACGAGGCCAAACTTCTTGAACAATCTGTCTAAATAATGAGATTGCCTCGTCAAAAAGTCGGGTTTTGCAAAAAGCATCTAACAATATATTGTAAGTAACTACATCAGGGGGTTGGCCACTATCGCGCATTTCATCAAGAATCTCCTGCACATTTGACATTCTTCCTAAATTGCATAAGCCATCTATAAGAGAATTGTAAGTAGCAATATTAGGGACTAAATTTTTATGGTGTATATCTTTGAAGAGAGCCAGGGCTTCGTCTATCATTTCAGTCTTGCAATAACCTTTAATCAAGACATTATAATTCAAGACATCGGGTTCCAAGCCTCTTCTGACCATTCTATTGAATATTTCTCTTGCCTCGTTAACATCATTTCTTAAACAATACCCATCCATCAAAGCATTGTAAGTAACAATGTCGGGCTGCTCGCCTATTTTCGTCATCATAACTAGCACACCTTGAGCTTCAACGACCCTCCCTTCTTTACATAATGCATCAATCAATATGTTAAACGTATAATCATCCGGGTTGATGTTTTCCTGCACCATTTTAGTTAGTAATCGAGTTGCTTCTTGCCATCGACCCACACTACAACAACCACGGATTAGAGAATTGTAGGTGACAACATCAAGTAAAATTCCCTTGTCGGCAATTTGAGAGCACAAGCTAAGTGCATCCATGATAAGTCTATCTTTGCAAAGTCCATCAATAACTGCACTATACATTACAAGATTAGGTTTAACTGAGTGTTCCTCCATCTCTTGCAGCAAACGAAGGGCATCTCTTGTTTGACCATTTTTACATAAACCATTGATCAAAGTCCCATATGTAAATTGATCAAAAAGATACCCTTGAAGCATTAGGTCATGAAAAAAGCTTAAAGCTTTAGAAACCATACCATTGATACAAAAACCATTGATAAGTGTATTGAAAGTAACCATATTGGGTTGATAACCAGTCTTGAGAATGGTTCCAAGTAAAGAAAAAGCAAAAGCCATGTGAGCTTGACGGCAGTAACAATTAATCAAGATGGTGAAAGTAGCAATAGATGGGGAGATTCCCCTTAAATGAAGTTGCGTAAAGAGTGAAATTGCAGTGGGATAATGTCCCATTCTAACAATAGCTCCTAAAACCTTGTCAATGTCACAAATAGGTGGTGGGGGACGCGAACAAACCATGCGATTAAAGTAACTAACAGCATCATCTACATTGTCAAATTTGTGGGCAAATTGCCGTTGGAAATGACCGAAGAATCGAGAAAAAGGAAAAGAAAGAAGCAAAGCAGAAGAAGCTTTAACCGTAAGTGTAACAATACGATTGCGATGGAATTTGGGGATGCCATACCTTCGATTCAGCGTCCTCATCTATATAACCAATACGACGCTGCGTTTCGCTGTCGCCGTGATTTGAAAATAAGATGATTCCGCCCCTTCCTTCCTTCCTTCCTTTTTCTTCAACTTACCCAACCAATCTGCGGAACGCTGTTCTGTCTTAATGCACTGCGGTGCAGTGATTTTCCCCTCTTTAAATTCCAATCCTTCACTAACAAATAATGCAAAGTAAATACAAATGTGGTATTGCCTAGGGTTAACTTGTATTATTATTGATGAAAAATGAAAAATGAAAAATAGAGACGATCTCAAGTGTTTCTATCAAAAATAACAATAAAGTCCCCACCTTTCTAGTGATTTTCGTTTTTGGGAGTTCATTTGATACTACATGGGATAAAGATACAAAAATAATGATGTTTGGACAAGTGTTTGGTGAAATCTTAATCTTAATTTATCTAGTGCTTGATCTGCACAGTATAGTTTTTAACGGAATGCACTTGTCCTCCTTAAATGACCAAAATGGCAGTTTTTTTTGTCTCGAGAGCGGATATCTACCTCCGAACGCAGTGACCAAAATGACAGTTGTTATCAAGTGCATGCGCTATTATTATTATTATTTAACTTTTTATTGAAAACAAAAAAAAATTGAAGCAAATCAAACAAAAAAAATTGAGAAGCCTAATTTCTCATCACACTGATGGTGAAACCCAAAAACTCATAAAGAGTTTCAACTTTAATCTTTAAACCCTACAGTAGGGCTTCATTTCTCTTAAGTAGTGCCCTACGAGAGCCACGCGAGGGACCAGTTATGTAGGGGAAGGAGGAGATGCGACCAAGAAAGGCCACGAGAAGCTATGGGTGCCAGTGACCTAAAGTGGATGAGGGTGAATCAATGACGACGATGTGTGACAATGGTATGCAAGAGTAGGAAGAGAGTGAGAACACCTATCTCATCTTCAGTCTGTAATGTCTTTAATTTGCTTTCAATTTCAATTTGTTATTCTAATTGTTGGTAGTGTGTTTTTTTCCTTCGAAGTTCGTGTTAGAAAATCACGAAAATAGTAAGTTGTGTCGTGGAAAGAACCACTAATCTGAGAGTGAATTTTAGTAGATCTCCGACACACTCCAATTTCTGACTTGCTCCCTAAGGTTTTCAAGCACCATGTTTGGACCCATGAACCCAAGGCTGAACACATTGGATTTGAATTTACGCGCATGATCTCAAGGTTGAACACATTGGACTTGAATTTGACTGCTAATAATGGGATTTAGGGTGATGTGCTTGTGTCTGCACCCAATCTTGGTCCAACTAGATTAAAATAGTAGTATAACTTATTTTAGTTATATTGGCTATCAAATAGACCTTAGGAGTTATTGGGGGAGAATGACAAAGCACACCTGAGTTGTCATTTCAGAAGGTAAAAATCAGGAGCTCACAGGAATTACCTCGAGTCTATTTACTTTGAAGAGCCAATGCACGGGTTAGATGAGTTTTGACTTCATCAAGTTATTTGACTTTTGAGGTTTGACCAATGCCACTATACTCCATCCGCGCCTCAATTTAACTGTCGTTTAAGATTATGTGCGGGTCTTAAAAAAGTGATTAGACATGCTACTTTTTATGCTCAAAAATATGGTAGGAATAAAATAGCCCTATATTATTATGAGAAGAGAAGAATGAAAACCTTGGAAATACAAATAAAAATTAGGGTATTGTTGGAAAAAAAATGTTGCATTTGTATTTTAAAGTGACAAATAATTTAAGACAAAGAAAAATAACAAAGATGACACTTAAATTAAGACGGATGGAGTGGAAATTATTAGATGATTAGATCCCTATCTTTAGTGACATCGCACAAGGGTTACACCTAGATGAAGTTATAATCATGAATAGTCAGCAAGAATCCAGTGCATTACAAAAATGAATGAATATTAATTTATAATTGTATATACCAAAATGGATTATTTTTTCCTCTACAAATTCAAAAGATAATAATCATGGAGCTGCATACTGCATACTTGATTATTAATGCACACAACGGTGAATCACAACGATGAACCTCCAAGCCACTGACTAGAGGGGGCTCTCTCCTTCAGTGATTACATCTGTTGCTACTAAAAACCTATACTGTACATACTAAATGCTCCTTACTAATACTTCAACTCAAGAGACGCTACAGACGCTTCTCATCATCTAACCGGCATTCAAAATTCAAACCCAAATCACCCCTTCTTCAATATAAATATAGCAGGACATTGCTCCTCCCTGAGGAGTCCCATGGTCTCGAGTGAAGTTTCAGAAAGTCAGAATCCAGTTTATCGAGATTAGGGAGGCACGCAGTCCTGTATCTTCCTTCATCATTAATATATTTTTCTTATTATGGTGTGGTACCGTACAACATTCCTACGTGTCCACTGTGAATGCATGATGTAGCTTTAATGAAAACATTTTAAAAGCTGAGGTTAATGACATGAGTTACCGCACAGCACAATCATACTCCTCCAGTGTTATTGATGTTCTCCAATGAGATCACGGCACCAGATCTACCCTCGTCTGAAGGGCCAGAATGTGATGTTAGAATATAGATCACCCACAAATGAAGGCAAACAAGGTAAATCAAAGCCCATAATTTTGCCGTTGAGTTCCTTTTCAAAAAAAGTGCGCCAGTCACAAAAATATAATCTAATTGGTGAAGCAATGATCCCAGATGTCGCTTGCCAGAGTGAATTCTGGCTTTTAACATAGGCAACTTAGAATTAGATAGCTCCCATAATCCAGATTCTAAGTCACTTGACGATGAACCTGGATTGATAGCTTTTGAACCTGACGTTGACATGTTCTCATCCAGCAACCTTGACACTGCCTGCTGAGTTTATTATGAAACTTAATAAACTATACAGTGATTCATGAATTAGTAGTAGTATGATGGCCTCAGCAGAAAGCATACCTCGATTCTAAATATAAGACTTGCTTTCTCAGAAGACAGCGATTCAACCTGTCACCAAGCAGAATAAACTTCTTTAATAGATAAGGGTCTAAAGCAAGCCAGTAAATAAAGCCCCAAATCTGTGTTTGGATGAGTTTGTTTCAATTTTTTTTTTGTTGGCATTTTAACCTGCTGATTCTGAAAACCAGATCCGGTTAATTTGTTGATCATTCTTATTCTTATTTGATAGATCAAAGAAAATTTTGTACAACTGCTAATGTGAACGTTCAGTCCTTATAAAGGCCTGATCAGACTGGCTGGTCAACTAAAACAGTCATTAGGGAGCATTTCCAAAAATATTACAGCCAACTGGATGTATGGAAGACACACCTTAGCTTGTTTCTGTATTAAATGATCAGTCATTTGGTGAAGTCTTCGCTTGAGCTCAACTTCAACTTCTGTTGGCTGTTCTATCTCCTTTCTTGTCATTTCAATGTCACCTTCCAGCTTCCTTGCCTGTGATTAATTACATAGCCAATGGAAGTCATACTGACTTTGACGGGCCCAATGCAAAACTTAATGAAGTTGAATCTGTACATGGCAAGTACTAGCTATATACACTATACATATAAAAAAAAATTAATTTTTTTTTAGATATGATAGCATGACATTTCATTCAAATTTGAACGAAAACTGATTAAGAACATGCAATATATTAGAAAATAATAATTAAAAAGGTCCTTAAAGGTTGAAAGTTGAAACTATTTGAAGCTTTATAATTGATTTAAATTAAATATGTCGATCCATGCTCACTTTCAGTTATGATCAAGTCTTGGCCTCTTGGGTGAGGTACCATGATAGGTGCATCACCCTTAAAGCACCTAAATAACTGGTTTTTGCAATCAGTTAAAATTTTGCACATTTGCCAACAACTCCCTTGAAGTCAAGTCTCCGCATCTCAAATAACACAAAAGTCTGATGTTTTAAGTTTTAACCATCTTAAATATCATAACTCTCCATGGAAGATGTGAAATTGTGAATATAGGTAACAAGTTTAAAAGCTTACCTTATCCTGCAATTGTGCAACTTTATCATTCATAAAAGAGTGCTCTGCTTCAAGAACTTCTCTTTCAAATTCAACTCCTTTTGAAGCTAGCTACAACATCAGCATAGATACACATATGTCAATAATATCCTACTAAAAGAAAGCGAACATAGAACTTCAAAAAGGGAATATATGATCAACCAGAAAGAAAATACCACATAGACACCCTCTTCAAATCCCCAGCTTAGGAAAAATTAAACAAATGAAGCCAAATTTAAATCAGTTTCAGCAAACAATAGTGTGACTTACTTGATTTCGTGAAGCTCCAGTTTGTCGAGGATTCCTCATGCTCCTTCTGAGTTCTACAGAAGTTAAAGAACAAACCTATTAGTAGACCATTTCATTTCAACATAACCTCGACTACTGCAGCACCCTAACTAACCAATTTGCGATGCTATATAATAATTAAATGTTCACATCTGAAAGATAAGCAAGCCCAGGGTCTACAGAGAGAAAGACATTTCTGGAATATATTCCTCACCCCTTGAGTTAGTTTTTTGGGTACAGTTGTGCCTAACTTAAATTTTAAGATGGGATCAGAGCCTATTCCGAATTTGTTATTGAGCCACCTGCATTTGTCAATGTTCATTAAGGGGTGTGTTGAGATCCCAATTGTCAAAGTAGTTCATATTAAGCTTGGACAATTTTCACTCCTTGAGATAGCTTTTGGGGTTGAGTTAGATATAACCCAAATTCCAATAATACAGTTTCAAAAAACTCCATGGAAGCCTAACACAACTTTGTTTCAAACCTACAAAAGCTTGGACAATCTTCACTCCTGGAGTTATTAGCTTTTGGGGTTGAGTTATACCTAGCCCAAACTCTAACAATGCAGTTTCTAAAAATCCCATAGAAACCAAACACAACTTTGTTTCAAAGCTAAATGGCGTGTGCTTTAGTTGCATACCACCACCTATTTCGTCCAAACTTTTAATAGCTTCAAATCATGAATATTCATAGAACTCTTAGATAATTGACAATATCTAGAGTAACCGTTAGGCAAATTCTGTTCAACAAGCTTGGAAGTTATCCATATAGGCATATACTAACTTTTGCCATTTTTATTGAGATCTCCTACACAAATACTTATGTTTCAAAATACGTTCAAGTTAAAATGATACAGGTATATGCTTAGTAGCTGATGTCCCATGAAAAGGTGCTATTAATGTTTGGAATGAAATAGAATGCTTTAGACAATGCTTAATGACTTTGCAAAGTGCCGGTACCTTCATGAACAAACTCCTTTGATGCAATTTTCTGTTTGAGCTCTGCTACTTGTTTAACCTGATCCAAAAATATCAAAAGTAAGACACGATAATTTTAATAGTCTTACCCAGATATGAGGATGACACAAGGATTTCTTTATTTTAGTTCCAATATATAATTGTCTCGTTCTAATCCTTCAATAAGCTACATTTGTAACCACAGCATCTTTAGGATTTGATTGGTCAATTCAATTTAGCTTTTTAACTTTCAGTTCCAGCAGTATTTAGCAAAATTTTCTACAGTGTCAGTGATAGGAAACGCAATCCTCCTGAGAGGAACCTAAAAGTCTATTATAGAAAAAGGGGCATAGGGGGGAATAGGGATCATTGTTGTATGCTTTGTTTTCTGTTTGCTTGTTTGTCATTTCTGTTTCTAAAATTCAGTTTAGTTGGTTAGTTGGTGGTTATAGGAAGTTAGGTTGTAAGATTGATCACTATACCTTATAAATATAGGATTGGGAATCAGCTAGGGTATCTTTTGCATTTGTTAATTTTTGACTGGATATTTCTAGTGTGAAGAGAGCAGTCTCTCTTATGTACTCTTTTCTTTCTGTTATCGATAAAATTCAGGGAAATATAATTCCCTTTTCCTATTGATATGATCCTACTCATGCTCCCATCACCTATTCTTGTGTATCAAGAAACCTAACTGTCAGTTGGTAACAAGGTCTTCGGTTACTTAGCTCTTATCAGCGTTAATGTGATGCCAGTTTGATCATATTATCAATTATATTGCTACATTTAGGGTATGTTTGGGTGGGGGTTTTGGGAGGGGAAGGGAGGGGGGAGGGCATATTTTTCAATTTAGAATTGAGGAAGCTACAAAATGTCTCTAAACATAAATCAAGAGTGATTAAAAATATTACATTGATATCTATCAACTTGTTCTTTTAATTTTTAAAATATTAAATACATATTAAAAAATAGACTAATCTTTTTCAAGTCCTCCCCTCCCTTCCCCTCGCAAAACCCCCTCCCAAACATACCCTTAGGAAATCATAAATCCCCACACAATTAAGAGTAAAGTCCAAATCTGAGATATAGTGGCAAGTCGATTTTTTATTCAATGATTTCAGAATTTAACCAATAGCTAGCTACAGCCTTAAAATCTTGGACTCAACGAATCATGGGAAGTGGAAGGAAGTAATCTTAGAATCTAAACATACCTCTACTTCAAGGTTTCCCTGCACAGCTGCAAGGGATCTTGCGAGATCAGCATTAGCAGTCTGCAACCAATCCAAACATATATGAATGACAAGCTTATCTAGTTAATTGCAAAACCATAACATTATAACCAAATTATTTACTAAATAAACTAACATACCTCCAGTTTAGCTAAACATGCAAGAACTTCCATTCTGGTACTATTATGTTTTTGCTTTTCTAACTCAACAGCTTCCATGGTTTCCATCATAGTGCTCTGAAGCTGTGAAGCCTGAAGTACAGAACAAAAGAGAATTGAATAAGTAACCAATGTGCCGAAATCATCAAGTGCAACCCAAAAGAGCCATCAAGACAACAATTAGGGCTTATTTGGATAGATTTATGAACATCTTAGTTAGGTTTATCTACTGGCATAAATATTTGTCAGAGTGTATGAGAGAGCTTATGGAAACAACTTATGACATGTCCATACGCTGTTTTCAGTTTATTTTGATAAACTCTTTAAGATAGCTTATGAAAATAACATCTTATTTAAGTTTATCTACTGGCATAAGCATTTGTTTGTTAGAGTGTATGAGAGAGCTTATGGAAACAACCTATGACATGTCCATAAGCTGTTTTCAAGTTATTTTGACAGACTAGTCTTTAGGATATAGCTTATGAAAACAGACTATAGCTTATAGGATAAGCACCTATTAACCTATATGATAAGTGCTTATCTTGTAAGTGTTTAAACTTTAATTAAGCTGTTTGCCCATAAAGGCTCATAGTTTTGAAGCAATTTCAGCTCATTATGAGAAACTCTAATACTGTGGAAATACGAAAAGGTGATTTATGTTTCTCACCGACAACATCAGAAGGAAAAATCATTACAGAAATCTTTACAAGATTATCCATATCCTACATTAGAATCCTCTTGTGCAAAACTAGTATAACACACAACTTAAAAGAGCAAACATAAAGATAAGAAAAAACAGTCATAATATTACCTCTTGTGCTTGTTGTTTAGCTCGCTCGTCGAGTATTTTCTCTAGACTTTGCTTCTCCCCCTCTAATTTGGCCACCATATTCTCCTTTTCCTTGATAGTGTTTATTGCTTTAGCTGCTGCTCTCTCAGCTAGGATCCTTTCTCTCTTCTTTCTCCTTTCTTCCCTCTCATGTTCACTTTCGGAATCTGATGATGAACCGGACTCTATATCTGAATCAGAACTTCCGTCACTTTCCAAGGAAACACCCCTTTTCAAATCATCAGGTGTTGAATTTCCAGAGACTGAATTAAGTTCGCGCCTTGCTTTTATTGCACTTCTTAGCTGACCACCAACATCTACTGGGATCTTAGCTCCATGCACCTCATCAACCACCAGTTCCGGTATTGTTGTTGCATTGACAATCTTGTTGTCTTGCTGCAAAGATTCCGGTGAAGAAGAATCCCCATGATCAAAACCGCTTTCATGCTGTTCATCTGGTTTATCGTTGGCCTCAACCACAGGCTTGTAAGAACTGTTGTTACCATCAGTCTCCAATTCTAGGCTCAACTGCCTATCAATTGAACCCGATGAGGTAGAGTCTTTCCCATCAACACTGTTTTTGCCACTCAATTTAACTCCTTTGACAGAGTCCAACCTCTGCAAAGACCGCGAACTACTGTTACTGCATTTTTTATCAGCTTTTACATCTGAGACCGATAAACTCTTCTGCTTCCTACTATTTTGCCTTAGAACACGAGCTGCAGGTATCCCATTACCGTGATTCCCCCCAGAAGGAGAAGGTATAGGCTGAGTAGGTGAACTAAGAAGTTGAGTCCAATCACCATCTGTGATATCAGGGCTAGACTTGGGAGAGAGTTTGGGTGCAGTTGATGGTTTAGTTTTAAGGAGGCTAAAATTGGGATCACTACGCAATTTTCCATGATAGTCATTGGTTTCAGGGAGTTTCTTTTTCAATTGTTTCTTTAGGGACACACTGCTCCCTGATTTCGCAGGAGCATCAATGCTGGCTTGTTCCTCGGATCGAATATTCTCGTTTTTCCGAAGCGATTCAGCCGCTTGCTGATCGATCTGAAACGTCCAAGTAACGCAATTGTTTGAGGGGAAAAATGATATATCCATAAAATGCAAAGAAAAAAAAGTGATATTTATAATGAATCTATAAACTAAATTAAAATTGAATGAAGAAAAATAGAAATTGATGGAAGAAATGATTTGTAAGGGGATAAGGAAATAGAAGCATTGATTGATATTGTTGGACTTACCTGTTGGAGAATGGTCTCAGCAGCTTTGAGTTTGGAAGTGATCCAATTCGCCATGGTTACACCGGTGATTAGATGTCTCTTTTTTTGCCTGTCAGAATATAAATGACCGCAGAGCCACAATTACAAATGGCGCGTGGTTGACGAAACGCCGCGTTTCGGTACGGAAGAATAGGAAAACGAAGGAGGAAAGTGATTGTCTGATAGGAAGGAGGAAGAAGATCGAGAGAGTGAAAGAACGTGTTTCTTGGGCCAATTAATGGGTCCCACTCAGTGTTACCCAACGGCGGGTTTACTATTCTCACTCTCTTTTTTTGCTAACACGCCCCCTTATCGAGTTTTGAAACTCACTTGAGAGACTTTTGGTACATCGAATTGATTAATTCGTAGCTGAAGGATTGTGATAGTATATATAGGATGTTGGCATGCGTTTACCCAATTGCCTCTATACCAATGCAGCGGCAATTTCCTCCACAAAATAATCAATGTTTAATAATTAATACTTAAGATACTTAATAAATGTGCTTCCCCCTCAGTAAAAAAAAATATAGGTGTTGATGCTAGCAATTAGGGAAGAAATGTCAGACATCGTTGTTATTGTTAGGTGTGGTGGTGAGCAAACAGTTATGGAAGTAAGACTAAGATGACCGACCATGATGATCTCGGCTAGTCCTTGTGGGTAGTTGACAATAGGGGTTTATATGAAGATACTATACAACTATCACAACCAAGTGAGGTGTGCTGCAAAAACACTAGACCGCCCTAACTAGACTGACTCTACACATGTCTCAGAATATTGAGAGCACTCTCGTTCAGTTCGCCTAGAGAAGTAGATGGCACGACATGCATAGATAAAGTAAATGTTAGCTCTAGTCGTGTGCTACGTCGTAAATTACATAGTCTCATGTTGTTCGCCACATTGGTTATGATGTTACATGTTTATTATTTCTCTTATTGTATGATTACGATTCTTCACCTCTTTTCCTTTGTACGTACGACTATTTGTGTACCATTGTGTACGCCAAGATGATAAGCTTGCAAGTGATGTCAATCAAGACATGATCGTGGAGTTGCTGTTGAAGGATAGATAGACTAAGAAGTGGTTATTATGATTGAGTGATTATTTATGACTTTTTATATTTTTCATTTTCAAGTATTCATAAAATGAGGATATTACTCTGACTGACCCCGTGACATTGGGTGGGGTTGTTTTTATTCGTATGCTAGCTAGCATGCATAAAATGAGGATATTAAGAACTAGTATATATGCTAGCATCAACTCGCCACTTATATAGTAAGGGGGAAATCATGGTCACCATGTAATGTAATAAAGAAAATCCAATCAAGAAGAAGAAACAATAAAATAAAAAAGTGGGAAAAATGGAACACAAAATCTCAAAATTTCGCCACCAAAGCTAGCTAGCTCTCAATCTCATCTTGAACAGCAAGAAACTTGTTTAGTTGCAGTGACTTCATCATCAGGTATATGGATCTCCTTCCCACTCAAAAGATTGATTATCGGTTTGTCGTCGATTTTGGCATCCAAATTTTTCTGCCTTGTGATGTCAAGTATCTTGGTGATCATTTGTAAGAATACATCCTCAACATTTAGATTCTTCAAAGCAGAGGTTTCCATGAAACATAACCCTTCTCTCTCTGCAAACCCTTTACCTTCTTCTTTCTCAACTTCTCTTGATTCCTCTAGATCACATTTGTTTCCAACCAGAATAACAACCCTGTCATCGCCACCAAACTCTCTGAGCTCCAATAACCATTTTCTAGCATTCTCATAACTTGATCTCCTCGTTATGTCATATACTAGCAATGCCCCCAAGGCTCCTCGATAATAAGAACTTGTGATTGCTCTGAACCTGCCACAATTCATCTATGTTAGTTCTTTTTAATTTGGATAACAATTGACATGAACAGAGGTTTTCGGATCACATTCACTTCAAGAAATGACGTTGTTAATTCGCCAAGTTGTCACATGAGTTTGTTAATGTATGATTTTTTATGACTCACGTGACATCTCTGTCTCCATAGAGTACATAGGAAGTTTGTTTTATATGATTAGAAAGTTGAAATTGTTTGATTATTTGGTTGGCCACCAAAACCTTTTTGATCACTACTACCTCACGTGCATTTCTCTACCCGACTCAATATTGATTGTTAATCTGCATTTCTAAATCAATTTGATGTTTGGTTTTGTTTTGTTTCTGTGGCATAAGCTGAAGGAGTCTATGTCATGGACCCGTCCCTCGCCCAATAGTTACGCTATTGAAGATTGCATTATTATTTGGGGTAAAAGAGAATACTTGATTTCTACACTTAATCAAGTGTGCCCCCTAGTAATTAAAAAAAAAAAAATGCCCCGTGATGAAAGTGCAAGGAAAAATAGAAAAGAAAAAGGCTTTTTTTTTTCATACCCCTATATTTATCACCCATACCCCCATAAATCCATTTTGGACGAAAAATGCCCTCAACTTTTAAAAGTTTATGGATTTACACATAAATCCGGAACGCATTTCTTCAAGTTTTCTGGATTTACCGTATTGCCGAAATACAAAAAAAAAAACAAAACATTCCGGATTTATGGTAAATCCGGAAATTTCCCCACCCCCTATAGTTTTG
Source organism: Astragalus glycyphyllos (assembly GCA_963573325.1). Taxonomy (NCBI): domain Eukaryota; kingdom Viridiplantae; phylum Streptophyta; class Magnoliopsida; order Fabales; family Fabaceae; genus Astragalus; species Astragalus glycyphyllos. Next base: position 84,400,939 of record OY754310.1, read on the forward strand.
CATTCTGAATTTATGCAACACTGGACATAAATTCGAAACATAAGTGGGGTAATGTTTCCGGATTTACATTGTTGGAACGTAAATTCGGAATGCATGTTTTTAAAATTTCTGGATTTACGTCGTTGGCACGTAAATTCGGAATGCAAAATCATTCCGAATTTACATACGTAAATCCGGAAATTTTAAAAACATGCATTCCGGATATATGCATAAATCTGGAAAAATCAGAAAAAATGTTATTTTTTAAAAAAGTCAGGGGCATTTTGGTCGAAGTGCCAATTTTAGGGGTATGAGTGATAAGGATGGGGTAAAAAAAATGCCAAAAAAAAAAGATGAAAAAGGAAAATGTGCGCATGTAACTCAAAGGCAAAAATAGTGCAATTCTTTTTATGGGATGGCAAAGAAAAACCTTTTGTTTTTTAATGTGTACAATGTCATCATTTAAATATATTAAAAATTTCCTTAAATCAAATGATTCACCAAAATACTCTTGTTGGTCCATATATATATATATAAAAGAGAAAAATACAGTTTAGTTGAATTGCAATATTTTCCATATATGTCAACAATATTATTTTGTAAAAAAAAACTACAAAAGTTAGATAAAAACAAAAGTTACAAGAAGCAAGCACTCACTCACTGACAGAAAAAGGAGGAAATTACGGTGCTTTCCAATAAACCAAAGTTAGAATTGAATTTCAAGGCATGATAATGATAATCTGATCTCACAATCTCTGGGTCCCATTGAATGAATTCTATCCTAAACTACACTTTATACTATTAGTAATTTGTTTCCCCCACGCAATTAAATTACCACTCTAATTGGCAATTGCCATGCAAGCCACCACTTTTTTGTTTAAATCATTAAACTCGAGATAATCACGGACGAGAAACTTTGCAGTTTTTTTTTTTTTTTTTTTAAAATCTCCCTCCCTATCTATATCTGTTTGCTTCTTTCTTTAGTTTTGGCCAATGAATAAGAAGGAACACCAGAATTCGGCTTGATTCTTATTACTAGTACGTGATTAAAATACAATTGCGAAAAGCCAATCCAGAACTGAGACGTCTTCTTCTTCTTCTAATAATAATAATAAAAGTCACATTGAAATTCAATTCCCATTAACCTTTCATTGAAACAAAAGAACAAAGACACTCGAAAAGAATACAAAGCCTACTACGGTGTTCTGATTTGCAAACTTAAAGAAATATATATAACGTTAAAGGTATGATCAAGACATTTAAAGAAAAAGAAGAAGGACGAATAGCGATTAACAAAAGAAAGGAACAAATTAATAATTGTAAAAGTAAAGTAAATTGATGAGCAATTAAATAAAGAATGGTTGATTACCTTTCTTGGCCGGCAGTGTCCCATATCTGGGCTTTGATGAGTTTATCTCTAACCTTGATGTTCCTGTAAGCAAATTCAACCCCAATAGTTGGTTTGGAATCCAACCGAAATTGATCTTTTGCAAATCTTGATAGCAAATTTGATTTCCCAACTCCAGAGTCCCCAATCAGAACCGCCTTGAACATGTAATCACACTCTTCATCAAACATCATTGCCTCACCCATCAATTCAAAAGGACACTTTCCCTTAGCTTATGGATGGATACACACTTAACAAAATATGATGGTTACTTACTTATGGACTATATATATAAGGCAAGAAATGAGAAAGTGAAAAAAAAAAAAAAAAAAAAAGGTGTAAGCAAGATCAGGATCTTATTTATACTATGTTAGATGCATGGATTATAAAAAGAACGGAGTACTATTTATACAACTAGATCCATCTTTTGTTGTATTGTTTTGGGAGGGTTTTAAGTGTTTTTTTTTTTACATGTGTAAGTGAAAAACCATCATCCATAAAGACGTACATGATAAGCTAAACCATATATGGTTTAGTGCAGATTTCATTTTTTTTTCAGTAGACACGTTAAGCTATTTTTTTACTCATAACTTAAGTTATTAATCTGCACTAATCACACCTTATCTTTATTTTTCATTAATATTAATTATATATATACCAAATTAAAATCAATTATTACCAAAAAAAATTAAAATAAGTTAACATGATTAGTTGTTATCACACTTTACTAAATTTAGATACAATTTTTTTTACTTCTTTTATTTTTTTAATCATGTTGTTTTCACAAAATTATTTAAATTTAATAATATACACGAAAATTGCTTCCCCCTACATCGCACGGGTTACATACTAGTATGTTACATTTTTAATATAATTTCAATGTAATTATGTCATTGGAGTTTCATCTATTTTGTTGAATTGGTTTGATACATGTTTAATGAGTGATTAGGTGGTCCAATTAGAAACACCTCGTTGGCAATAATACTTCATAAACATGTAATTAATGATTTTCCCCACGAAAACTCTATGTGTTAACCTTGAATTCTGGAGATTGAAGAACATATTTTGTATTACTAATAATAGATAGATGCAATAATAATGCACTATTCTACATTTCAGCGAATTCTTGTATTTAAATTTCAATATATCAATGTACTACATGAAGAAATAAAAACAAAAAAAAAAGGAAAAATAAGCTCTTATTTCAAATCAAAACCTCTTTCACCACAGCTAATAAACCATTACCTGAAACTTCAAATACAACCTTTTTTTTATTACTATCAAATAATTTTTTTGATCACTATATATTATACTCACCAAATTCATCATCCTATATTCCAAATAAAACCCGAACAAACTATGAATTCGATGCCTCGTTAAAACATACTTCGTCGGATTTCTTTAGTCCACAAACACAGAGAGAGAGAGAGAGAGAGATAATGGCTTTATGAAGAATGCTCCTGCAATAATTAAATGAGAGAGGGAATAGAAAAACATAAAAGATATAATATCCAAACAATGAAAGTTAAATAGTGGTATAAATTGAGATAGAAGTTTCCCATTAAAACTTTTTTCTTCTGTAATATTAGCAGAAGCAAAATCCCTGATTCAGAATCAAATGAACTCAATTTTTGAACCGTACCTTGAGATGATCTGCGGAGACGGTCAAGGGACGGATCATCTGATACTATAGGCTGAAGGGGAGGTGTACCTGCAAGAACACTCCGACGCCCAAGTCAGCTATATCGAGCTACAGTAATATCTAGTGAATGAGTTGCGTACCCGAAACCTGGTGACTGAAGGTATTTATAGTGAATAGTCTGGATCGTTGACGTCGGATAGCCCATTTGCAATGGGGGCCCAAGTACCAGTTGGAGTGATCATCTTGTTATTGGGCCGGATGATCAGTTGCTGGATCAGACCCAGTAAAGCTGATCCTTCCCTTGCTGGGTCGGATCGTCGCTACTGGACTGGGCCTGACGACTGGCCCAGTCCATAACAGTTGCCCCCCAAGTCAAGGTCGATCACTGAGCAGGCGTAGGCTTGATGCGCAGTCCTGCTGATCGTGCTCGATTAGTAGTTTGATAGGTCTTGCCCCCAGTTCACGACTTGTGAATTTTCGGCGGTCGATATCGTATCGGATCGTTCGATAATTGATAGACACTCTCCTGGTCGTCTGATTCCGTCAAATATTTCGAATAAAAAAGCATTTTAAATAAAATAAGATTTTTTATTTTTTGTTGGGCCTATTTTCGTGGGCCTATATATATGAGAGTGTGGGGGTCTTTTCTTCTTTCATTTCAACCACTCATTCTCGAAAACTTCAATTTCGTCTTCCAAACAAAAAGGGGCGACCCGCTCTCCTCCTTGGCGCAAACAAAAGGGGCGACCTGCTCACTTCTTGGGACGACCCAGAGTCCGGTTGGAAAGAGCAAGACCCGAAATAGGACGACCTAGCCACGGTGCGACCTACTTTGCGCGAGCAGGGGAGGGGCGACTTGAAGTGACTGTGCGAACAAGAAAGGGGCGACCCGAAGCTCCTTGGTGCGAACGGAAAAGGGGCGACCTGAGGCTCCTTCGTGCAACCAGAAAAGGGGCGACCTGAGGCTCCTTCGTGCGAATAAAAAGGTGGCGACCTGATCCAAAAGGGGCGACCTGATCCAAAGTACAACTGCCTCACGGGACGACCTGACTGCTACAGCGATCCGACCCGACCTTCTTCGTGGAGACCAAGCCTTATCGCGAGTTGTCTGGGTCGATCCGACGCGACGCGACTTCACCAACCTGACGCGGCGTGATTTGAGGGGCGATCTGACCAAGCTCTCACGGTCGTCATTCGCGGGTACTATACCATTTTTTCTTATTCCTTGTATCATTTAATTTCACCGTAGTGAACTTGAAGGAAATCAATGGTGTGGTATCTTGATTTACTAGGACTTAGTAATTTTTGGCAGTCACTCGCTTTTATACTTTTTTGCTGGTTTGATCGTGATCTTGATCCTTTCTCTTCTCGATTTGGCGTTTTAATCTTTCGGGTTCATTGACTTTTCTTTTAAGGTACACGGCCTTAAACTTCATTGCTGAAAATTGATGAAGATGGTTGTTTGTGTGGTTTTAATTATAAGCTGATCACTTCGTTTTTCTTTGAGTCTGATCGATCCATTTATTTTCATATCCAGTGAGTTGTCTTGACCATCCTAGGAGGTGACTTGGTCTCCTTTATCGGCAACTCTTGGTCCAAAGGTATTCTCTCTTTCTTCCGTATTTATTCTTTTTGTTGTGTTTATCTTTGGTTTGGCGGGGAGGGGCGATCAGGCTTGGGGTGAGACAATCACCCCTCATCCGCAAGCCTAAGTACTCGTTTAACGAGTGATCGCCCTTTCCTGCAGGTTTGCATCGTGGCGAGGACCAAGCAAACTCGACGCAAGTCTCCATCCTCCGATCCTCACATTGCTCGAGTTGCTACCTCGAAAAAGGGGAGATCTCCCTAGATGTCAGATGGTGAGGGGGATACGAGCTCTTCTGAGTCTGGCCCTTCTTCCCAGAGTGCAGAGTCGTCTAAACCTGTCAGGCTCAGGTCATCTTTCGGGGGTCAAACGGACATTGATTATTCTTGGGTTTCTTCCACCATTCTGAATGAAGTATCGAAAGTGACAAAAAGGGAGTTGGATTTGGCGGCCCAGTGCGTGGGCAATGACGATCAGGAGTGGCAGGTCGAGAGCATGGGAATTGGTGAGCACATTGCTACCTTCCCAATGGAGCTGAAATTCACTATGTACATGAGGGTTCTCAACATCATGAATATACGACCACCCTTTACTCCCTTTGAGCGCGGGGTCCTTCGTTTCTTGGATGTCGCCCCATCACAACTGCATCCCAACTCTTGGGGCTTCGTCAAGGCATTTGAAGTTCTGTTAGGCGAGCTGAAGAGGCCGGTTTCTCAGAAGCTCTTCTTCACTATCTTTGATACTAACCGGCGTGGAGAGAAACATAGTCACAAAGCTAGGTGGGAGTTTCTCAATTTGAAGGCTGTTACTGGTTTCAAACTTTTTGTACCTTATATGGATTCTGTGAAGAAGTGGAAGAGCAAGTTTCTTTTGGTTGCCCCGACCACCCGTGGCGATCAAGACTTGGTGGGATATCTAAACGACTACGGGGAGGCCATTGATTTCGTGTTTCCTATTTCTTGGTCACCGCGACACTACCTTCAGGAGCCACATACTTACCGGTTCACCTTAAAGCAGCTGGGTGCTACTGATAGAGAGACCTTGAGATTGCTCAGAAATTTGGCCTCCCATTTACCCTCTGAAGAGAAGCTGATCCCCTACAAGCCACTTGTTATGTCTGACTCCCCCGACAAGTTGGCTGTAGCCTTAGGTCGGCTGGCTTTCTTATTCGTGTATTAGTTTCTATCCATGTGTAATGGTCTCGTTTGTTTTCTTTTGACTACCTTATCACTTATTTGTCGCCTTGCTTGTTTTCTAACAACTATGTTTGTTTTCTTGCAGACGAGATGGCAGGTGGACAGTTGACTTTCGCTGAGCTAGTTGCTGGTGCTAGACAGGGGTATCCGAAGCGTAGAACATCGGTTCGTGCTGAGGGTTCTACCCCTATTCCTTCTCCACCACATCCCGAGACGCGTCCACAAACTCCTCCGATGGATCCACATCCTGGGGGCGACCCTGAAGGTCCTCAGAAAACAAAGAGGAGGCGGGCTGATGATGTTGTGTCTGATGGAGAGGTCCACCATTCCGCGGGCGTACCTGATCAACCTGGGAAGAAAAAGCATGGTCGTGGCAAGTCTCCTAGGGTGATGTTGGACCAGCTGGGTGCTGCTTACAGTGACCGCTTCGGGGAAGACCCTATCGACACTGCTATTGACGTTTTGAAGGCTGCTTCCAAGCAGCTGAAGAGGGCTCAGAATGAGGAGGATAAGCGGCTTGCAGGTAAATTCTTTGGGCTTAGCTTGACCGGTCAACATATCTTGCTTTTGGATTTCCTTACATTACTTCTTTCTTTTTGTAGAGTTGACCGCGAAGAGGGACAAGGCTTTGGATCAAGCAAAGAAAGCCAAAGATGCCCTGGAGGGATCTGAGAGGAAGGCTAGCATGTTGAAGGAAGAGCTGCAAAAAGTTGAAGTCCGCCAAAGAGGTTTCTGAAGCTAAGATGAAGGAAGAGCTGCAAGAGCTGAAGTTGGCCAATGAGGCTTCTGAGGCTAAGATGAGGGAAGAGTTCGAGAAGTCGATTTCCGCGCTCAAGGATGAGGTCGAAGCATTGAAGAAAGAGAGAGATGAGAATGAGAAGGCACTGGAGGAGGCTAAAGATTTGGGTGACCGAGTTACTCGTGATGCCGTTGAGATCGTAAAGGATCAGTTTGCTAATGCTCTAAAGCAAGTTCAGCTTCGTTATCCCGAGGTGGTGGTTGACACGACTGTTTTTGACCCCAATCATGTCGTCCTAGGTGACCAGATTGTGAAGCCCACCGGCAGGCCTGATGGGACCAACCTGGTCATCTATCAGCGGCCATGAGGGTGGTTGGGTCTTTCTTACACATCCTTTTGTAGTTCTGATATTACTTTACCCTGATTTACGCTTTAACTTTCTAGCTTTGGAGTTTATCTGATTTCGTTATAACCCATACTCGATGTGTTCATACTCCGACATTTTGTCGCATGGTTTATTTTGCCTAAACTCTTTGCGCATGTATGACACTGCTTGTCCTCAAGCAATGACAAAAAGAAAACAAAAATAAGATTTCCAGAATCAAGAAGAACAGATCAACTCACATCTTTTTCGTAAAATGATTTTCAATAAATGCAACTCATGAACTTCATTTTTCAGAGAATTTTGTTTTTGTGCCTTTGAATTCCAAAACATCCAAAGTTATTAAAACTCATTTGTGTGAGTGTGTGCCCCACTGAGATTCAATCAGTTCAAAAACTAAGTAACAAGTTTCTCCTAGCCTTTGAAAAATTTAGATCACGTTCGGTCAAAACAAAGATGTTTCAAAATATAGAGTAGACTAATAAAGTCCTCAAGAGTGGGGGCCTTAAGCACAACAAAGGGCTTGGATAGAGTATTTCAAACTATTGAGTCATTACACTTTTTGTATTTCTGGTGGTTCTTTTTCTTGATGCAAATGCAGTGAGTGCAAGTGCATTGTTTTTCTGAGGTGCAATTGCACTGGGTATTTTTTTGTATTGGTGCAATTGCACTAAACTTTTTGACGGTGCTGTTGCACTTAGTGCAATTGCACTTGATTTTTCTTTTCAAGACTTCTAGTTAATATTGCCCTCCTCACTGTCCTCCTTATGCATACTTTTTTCTTTGGTCAGTTCTGTCTTCTTTTCTTCTTTTTCTTTTTCTTTGAATTTTTGTTTTTCTGACCAAATGCACTATTGGAACAGGTACAGTTTATGACTCAGGCAATAAAGCTTTCTTTCATTTTGAGCTCTTTTGGTAACCTATATGCATTGACTACTCTAAGTTTTTCATACTCTAGCCTTTGTATTCATAAAAATTCCCCCAAACTTAATTCTTTAAGCTCTTCTATATTTTTAATAAAAATTTGTTTTTGACCTTAACTTTCTAAAAATCCCTCTTGCATCAGATAGCTTATCACATAGCAAGGTTCTTTTCAAAAACTCAGCTTTGACATGTTGAAGAAATAATAACAATGGTTATTTTTGGAAAAAAAACAAAGGCTTTCTCTTTTCTTTTTCTTTTATTCTTCATTAAAAATCAGTTCACAAATTGCATTTTCTTTAAGTTTTTGAAAAAGACAATAAGCTGATCATGCTTCAAGACTCATCAAATCTTCAAAATATTACTTAATTATGATTTACTTAAAACTGTTTTGACAGATTTTTCTATTTTTTGAAAACAGTTTTATGTATTTGGAAATGCTTTGTTAAGTAAATCTAAAACAATTGAAACATAATACCTACTAACACAGTTACATATTAACAAAACACACATAATAAACATAAGAACTGAAACAAACATGCATAAGATAGATACTAACACATGCATGAAAAGTTTTGAGTGCTCTCCCCCCAACTTAAAAGTGAGCAGTGTCCTCACTGCTCTAAGTTGAGTGCACAAAACAGATTGTTCAAAATGGGGGATGGGGTTTAATACATGTGGGACTCAAAAACCAGATAACATAAGTATATAAAAGTACTGAAAATATTTAAAAACAACATTTAAAGTTTACTCGGGTTTTGCTCAATATCTGAGTCTGTTGGTCCTTGTTGCTGCACGCTTGACTACCAACTTCTTTGGCCTATTTACTGCTGTTGCCTTTGATGCAGTTGCACCAGGCTCAATTGTTGTTGTTGGTTTCTCTGCTTCTGCTGCTGTTGCAGGTGCATCTGCACTTCGGTGCAGATGCACCAATTCCTGTACTCCTACAAATCACTTGAAAAACATCAAATTGAACAAAATATTAAATATTTAGCAAAAATTATGGGTTGCCTCCCATTAAGCGCTTGATTTAAGAGTCTTCAGCCTGACTAAGTGTTGTGGCAGATATCTAGTGCAATTGCACTTAGTGTGTGCTACTGCATCAGAATTCTGCATAATTGACAGCATCTGCACAAGACCATTCATTTATACCTGCAAAAGTAAAAACAAAAACACACAAAACACAACTAGTCCTAAAAATCTGGGTTGCCTCCCAGTAGCGCTTATTTTATAGTCTTTAGCTAGACTTGTCATTCAAAACCTAAGTTAGGGTGGATAATAGGACAAGAAGAAAATATCATCCTTCCTCTTTCTTCTTTTTGTTAGAAATCCCCTGTATTTGGCATAGGGAAGCAAGTGATCCCATGCCCCAACCAATAAGCATTTGGGATAACAATTCTCATTTTCTTGAAAAAATTTAAGCTCATTTTGTGGAGGATGTTTTTCTTCAATTTCTTCATCTATCAAGGCAGGAGCACTGGATGCTAGAGCATTCATCAGATGATCATGTTGTTTGTGGAATTGCTTCTGCATCAAATGATCAAGAGAGATGACTGCTGAACATTCTTCACTCTCCTCTGCAGGATATTTCAGAGCATTCATTACATTGAATTTCACCTCTTGATCATTTACTTTCATGGTTAGTTCTCCTTTTTGCACATCAATCAATATTTTTCCAGTTGCTAAGAATGGTCTACCAAGAATAACAGGTACTTCTTCATCTGCAACAAAGTCAAAAATAACAAAATCTGCAGGAAATACAAATTTGTCAACCTTTACCAATATATCTTCTATGATTCCTTCTAGGTAAGCTATTGACCTGTCTGCAAGTGACAATGTTACATATGTAGGTTTAGTATTTCCAATTCCTAACTGTGTAAAGACAGATTTAGGCATCAAGTTGATGCTTGCTCCTAAATCACACAATGCACGACCTGTATAGTAATTACCTATTGAAAATGGAATTGTAAAGCTACCTGGATCTTTCAATTTTCTTGGAATTTTGTTTTGCAAAATCAGACTATATTCTTTAGACAAAGCAACAGTTTCAAATTCACCTAATCTTTTTCTTTTTAAAAGAACATCTTTCATGAATTTAGCATAATTAGGCATTTGTTGCAATGCTTCAATCAAGGGAACATTGATATGCAATTGTTTTAAAACATCTAAAAACTTACTGAATTGCTTCTCCTCATGTGCCTTTTTTAATCTTTGAGGAAAAGGAGGATGAGGGTATTCAGGAACTAACCTTGGAGTTGGAACTTCATGAGATGCAGATCCATCCGGTGCTTCTGCATCTTGAGAATTTTTTTTATTTTTATTTTTTTCTCCCTTACCTGTACCTTCCTTCTCATTAGGTTCTGCAAAATCTTTCCCATTTCTGAGAGAGATAACTTTGACCTGTTCTTTACCTGGTCTCTGAGATGGACTTGCTTCTGTATTGGATGGTAATGTACCTGTTGGTCTTTGATACAGAGCAGTTGCTAACTGACCTACTTGATTCTCCAAATTTTTAATTGAAGCTTCATGAGCTTGCCTAGCTGTTCTAGTTTCATTAATGAAAGATTTAAGCAAACCTTCTAAGGAGTTATCAGTAGTAGGTTGTTGTTGTTGTGGCCTTTGGTAGTTCTGAGATTGAAATCTTGGTGGAAGGGTTGGTGCAGTTGCACTAGGTGCAGGTGCACTAGTATTGTTTCCCCACCAGAAATCTGAGTGATTGTTCCAATCTGGATTGTAGGTGTTTGGGTAAGGGTTGTTATTTTGGTTGTACCCTGCATAGTTAATAGAAATAGGGTTGCTAGAACACTCCTCATACCAGTGCCCTCCTCCACAATATACACAACTAATTGTTCCTAGAGGGGCTTGTTCTAGTGCAGATGTTCTGGTTTTTGTTGATGCTGCTGCACTAGATGCAGTTGCACTAGGTGTGGTGAAGTTTTTGAACATGGTTGCTAGTGAGGCTACTTGAGCAGATAGGGTAGATATTTCGCTAATTTCATGTACCCCTGATGGTTTCTTTTGGGCACTTACCCTCTCAGTAGGCCAACTAGAACTATTGGTAGCAATTCTATCAATCAATTCACATGCTTCATTATAAGACAGATTTAACAAAACACCACCAGATGATGTATCAAGCATTATTCTGGTTTGTGGTTCCAAACTATTATAAAATGTTTCCATTTGAATAATGACTGGAAGACCATGGTGTGGACATTTTCTTAAAAGTTCTTTCCATCTTTCCCGTGCTTCAAACAATGATTCAGATTCTTTTTGTCTAAAAGATGTAATATCATTTCTCATTCTGGCATTTTTTATAGGTGGGAAATATTTTGACAAAAACTTTTTAGCCATTTCATTCCATGTATGAATAGAATTAGGCTCCAATGAATTTAACCAAGATTTAGCCTTATCTTTCAAAGAATATGGAAATAGCTTAAGTCTAAATGCATCTTCACTAACACCAGGAATGATAAATTTACTACAAACTTCTAAAAACTGTTTTAAATGTTCATGGGGATCCTCATGAGGAAATCCACCAAATTGACTAATTGTTTGCAGCATTTGAAACATCATGGGTTTAAATTCAAAATGGATAGCATCTATGTGAGGTCTTGCTATGCTTGTTTGCATATTTTGATGATCAAACCTAGCATAATCTCTCATAGGTCTATCTCTATCATTAAACATACCTGTTACTCCCATGTTGATGAATTGTTGTGGTGAAATCATAGTAGAACTTCTGCCTTTGGTTATTTGTTGTCTTTGCAACCTCCTAAATCTCCTTTCTATCTCAGGGTCTAACTGGGACCTGTACATAAAAATGCTAAACACAAGAAAAGAAACAAAGTAAAATGTTCACTAATTAACTACTAATCTAAACTATAAAATTAATTGCAATCCCCGGCAACGGCGCCAAAAACTTGGTGTGTGAAAAATGTGTGCAAGTATACACAGTCACAAACAAGTAATAAAGTGAAAGTAGAGTATCGTTCCCACAGGGATTGGATTAATTTACAAGTTTAGAATCAATAGTTCACTAGTGAAAGGTAACCACTAAACAATATATGGTGAGAGTGCAAGAATGTAAATAAACCAGAAAATAAACAAGCAAATAAAAAGGTGTAAGAAATTAGTGGATTGTGAATGAAAGTTGGGATGTTTTCACAAGTTAAATCACTTTTGAGTGTATTGTGTTTTCTCGTGGTGCAATTGCACTTAGTGCAGTTGCATCAGTGTGTGCTGGTCAGCTACTTTCGTCAGAGTTTCATTATAAGCTCTATATGATCCTGTTTTTTTGCGGTAAAGAGTAGGGTTGTCAGTGCCTCTCTCGCCCCCTTACAGATGATCCAAGTTGCTTAAATAAGTACACTCTTGTATCTTAAGTTCTCTACACTTTGATGTAAGGACTATGTTAACCTTAAGCTAAGAATTAACAAGGAATTAACAAGCTAACTTCATTAAAGCAAGTTTAACAAAAAGCTTCATTAAACACTTATCCTTACTTAGTTCTTGATTTCTAGTTATAAGCCAATTAAGTGAATATAACTCTACTTGTTCTAAGTGATCAACCTTAAAACAAGATTTAAGAATTTAAACACAAGAACTAAAGTGCTTACACCATTTGAAAACACAATAACTTTCCTCAAAAAATCATTGGAAAGCTAGAACATCCCAACTTAAGAGATTTAGCTCATAATAGGCATTGCAAGGCAAATAGAGATGAAATAAAACATGTTGAAATAAAGGAAATTACAAGAGAAGACAATAGGGTAGAGATTACACCAATTGAAGAACTCTTGCATGAGTTTGCCAAGCAAGTGCAACTGCACTGATTCCTTGCACTACGAATTCTATGAAGAAGTGAAGGGAGAAGTTGTCAATTCCTTCCTTACCTTCTTACAATCTAACTATTATTTAAACTAGAAAAATAAATACTATCTAAAGTGATCTCCAAGGAGAGAGAAGTGAGATGAGAGATGAAGATGAAGAATGGAGATGATTTTCCAAGTGAAGGATGAAGTCCTTTATATAGGCCTTGAGTTTTCCTTCAAGTGAGGGTTTGCTTGCTGATTAAGTTTAACCAAACCATGGTTACTTTTTAAAAGTTAAAGATCAGCTTGGCTTTCAACACTCATCCTTAATTTTGAGGTCCAACAAATGGTTGCCACATGTCTTATAAGATAGATTTTTGTGAAGCCTTTTTGATTGTAGGCGCCTCTTTTGCAAGTGGCCATGTGCTCCCATGTGACTTCTGAGCAAGCAGCAATCCAACTAAGCATTATGGCAATGGTAAGAATTGAGGTGCTTCCAATGTGGGGTTGTGAGCTGCTCTCGGTACAGAGTGGTGCAATTGCACCTAATGCTGTTGCACTAGCTGGTGCAATTGCTCTAGACAGCGGCTGCACTAAATAAACACATCAAACATACCAATATACAATAAAATGTTAAGTTATGGGCTTCTCTTATCCTAAAACTATAAATGTTGTTATTTTATTCATACTAACATATTTAACACATAATAGACTTGATTTTGGGCAATTTATCTAAGTGTAAAAGCACAAATAACTCTATATAAAATAGAGTTATCAGACACTCAAGCTCTTTGACGATATATCTGATATGTTCGATATGCGTTCTCGTCCTTCGGAACGTTTGTTACATGGGCAACGTCATGGCAATTTATACTTGGCCATACTTGGTCGCCCCTGGTCAGGTCGTACTTGGCCAGGCATGATCGTCCCTGGCAGGCATGATCGTGCCTGGCAGGCATGATCGCCTTAGGCAGGCATGATCATCCCTTGGCAGGCATGATCGCCTTAGGCAGGCATGATCGTCCCTTGTATTGTCAGGTCATACCTGGCCAGATCGCCCAATGGAGGAGCGGTAGCAGGCATGATCGCCTTGGGCAGGCATGATCGTCCCCGGCGGGCATGATCGTCCCTTGTATTGCCAGGTCATACCTGGCCAGATCGCCCAAGGGAGGAGCGGCCACGGCCGCTATATTATCGTGCAAACCGCTAAGTTCGTTTGGTTTACTTAGTTATTTGATAGCCTTACGTGTTAGACTTGTTGATCTCGCGTTATCTGTATTTTCCACCTGTTTCGTTCGAGTGGGATCGATATTAGCCCGCGGACAGTTTACCGGGCTCCTACCCAGATTTAACTCGCCCTTGGGAATGCGCCTGTTCGTTCGGTCGCTTCGTTTTACTTAAATTGGTTTAAGTGTTTTTCCCCACCTTGCAGTTTATCAAACTCGGTTTAATTCTAACTCGCTTAGTGGGGTGATCCATCATTGGTTCGCTCGTGATAGATCATTCGTGAATAAAAAGATCAATGCACACATCAATAAAAAATGCCTCGTCTTTATTGACGGACGGGGCGGGCCTCGATAAAAAACCCTGTGGGAAAAAGAGCGTCCCGCCCGTTTATTTGTTCGCATAGTTTAACACAAAATACATTGGTAAAAATACAAAAAGACTAATCAAATGTAATATCTCCTAAGGTTGATGGTGTTCCACGTCTTGGGAATTAGTCCACCATTCATAGTCTGCAGCATGTAAGCACCTTTGCCTGTTTTGGATATGACACGGTAGGGTCCTTCCCAGTTGGGGGCGAGCTGCCCATGGCTGCGTTCCTCTGTCCAATATCTGTTCTCCTCAACACCAGCTGTCCGACACTGAAATCCCTAGAGACGACCTTGGCATTATGCCTCGTGGTCATCCCTTGCTTGATCAAGGTTTCTCTCAGTGCTGCCTTGCTGCGAAGCTCTTCTACTAAGTCCAACTCCTCCCGGATGGCCTGGTCGTTCTTACTAGGCGGCTTGGGGTTGGTCGTCCTCCAGCTTAATTCTCCGATCTCGACCGGAATAAGAGCATCGGTCCCGTAGACCATCTTAAAGGGGGACTCCCCAGTGGTGGAATATGGGGTTGTTCGATACGCCCATAGCACATACGGGAGTTCTTCAGCCCATCTTCCCTTTGCTTCATCCAATCGCCTTCTGAGGCCCCGCAAGATCACTCGGTTCGCAGCTTTTGCTTGTCCATTCGTCTGCGGGTGTTCAACTGAAGAGAAGCGCTGCTTCACCCCAAATTCGATCAAAGCTTCCTGAAACTTTTTGTCTGTGAATTGCGTGCCATTGTCGGACACGACCACTTCTGGAATTCCGAAACGGACCAGGATATTCCTCTTGAAAAATCGAAGGCAGTTCTTGGATGTTATCGTAGCTAAAGGCTCTGCCTCGATCCATTTCGAAAAATAATCCACTGCTACCACAAGATATTTGAGCTGCCCAGCAGCAACTGTGAAGGGACCCAAGAGGTCGATTCCCCACCAGGCAAACGGCCATGGCGCAGTCATGCTGTTCAGTTCGACTGGGGGAGCGAGGTGGACATCTGCGTGTCTTTGGCACTTGTCACATTTTTTAACTAAGAGATTCGCATCCTCATCCATAGTAGGCCAATAGTATCCTGCGCTGAGCGCCTTCTTTTCCAATGCTCTTCCCCCTAAGTGATTTTCGCAGATCCCTTCGTGAATTTCTCTAAGTATATAGTTGGCTTCCTCGGGAGGAAGACACTTCAGAAGTGGCATGGAAAATCCCCTTCGATAGAGCTGTCTGTTGATAATTGAATAGGAGGACGCTCGCCTGCGCACAAGAGCGGCCTTCTTGGGATCCTCTGGCTCTTCCCCATCCCTGATATATTTAACGATGGGATCGATCCAACTCCCGTTTAGGTCGATCATGCATATATCAGGGTCCCTAACTATCTGTTCAAGCTGCACGCTGGGCTGTGTGAGTACTTTCTGAATTACGCTCCTGTGGTTCCCTGGACTCTTTGTGCTTGCAAGCTTTGCCAGTACATCTGCTCTAACGTTCAGCGACCTAGGGACATGCTTGACTTCTGCGTGATCGAAGCGCTCCAATAAGCCTCTTACTTTAGTTAAGTACCTTTGCAAGACCTCATCCTTTGCGGTGAAGGTCTCTTTGATCTGAGATACCATCAACAAAGAATCTGAGTACAACTCCACTCGTTTGACGTTAAACTCGATCGCAAGCAACAGTCCGGCAATGCAAGCCTCGTACTCTGCTTGGTTATTGGAGGTAGAGAACGAGAATGTTAAGGAGACCTCGATCGTCGTCCCCTTGTCACTTTCTAAGATTAGACCTGCCCCACTGCCCTTGCTGTTAGACGAACCATCCACGTGCAATATCCAAAGAGGATGAATCGGGTTTTCAGGGATGGGAGTCATCTCAGCTACAAAGTCGGCCAACACTTGAGCCTTGATGGTTGATCTTGCCTCATACTTTATTCCAAATTCTGACAATTCGACTGCCCAATTGATCATCCTGCCAGCCAGGTCAGGTCGGTGTAAGATTTGTCTGATGGGCTGGTCAGTTCGTAGGACGACCTGATGAGCCACAAAATAAGGCCTTAGTCTTCGAGCAGCCACAATAAGCGCCAACGCCAGCTTCTCAATCTTTTGATATCTTAACTCTGCCCCCTGGAATGCTTTGCTGACAAAGTATACAGGATTTTGGTTGGATCCTGCCTCTCGTACCAATACTGCCGACAATGCCTCGTCAGTGATGGAGAGATATAGGTAAAGTGTTTTTCCTTGCTCTGGTGTGGTTAGTATTGGAGGTTGTAATAGAGCCGTCTTCAACTGATCGAGAGCCTGTTCACACTCAGGCGTCCAATGAAACTGAACTTCTTTCTTCAACAACTTGAACAGGGGAAGCGACTTGTTCGCAACTTTGACTATGAAATGCGCGAGAGCGGCCACCATCCCATTTAGCTTTTGTATTTCTTTTTTAGTGGTGTGCGACCTCATCTCCGTTACCGCCCTACATTTGTTCGGATTGGCCTCGATTCCCCTCTCTGTGAGGTAGAAGCCTAAAAACTTGCCTGCTCTGACTCCGAAAGTGCATTTCTCAGGGTTGAGCCTGAGGGAGTTTTTTTCGAGCTTCTGCAAATACTTCTCTCAGGTCTTCCACATGTCTTGGATCCTCCCTGCTCTTAACTATCATGTCGTCTAAGTATACTTCCACCACCTTGCCTATCTGCTCCCGGAAAACTTTGTTCATCATTCGCTGGTAAGTCGCACCAGCATTTTTCAATCCAAAAGGCATGACCTGGTAACAGTAATTGCCCTTATCTGTCATAAAAGCTGTTTTTTCTTGGTCAGGTGGGTGCATGGCGATTTGGTTGTAGCCCGGGTATGCATCTAGAAACGACAACAATCGGAACCCACTCGCATTGTCGACCAGTCTATCCACGCTGGGCACTGGGAATGCGTCTTTTGGGCATGCTTTGTTAAGGTTCGTGTAGTCCACGCACATCCGCCGTTTACCGTTTGCTTTCTTTACTAGGACTACGTTGGACAGCCAGGTCGTATACTTGATCTCTTTGACGAATCCTGCTTCGATGAGGTCGTCAACTGCCTTGGCTGCGGCCTGCGACTTCTCTTCTTTCTGCACCCGTCGTCGCTGAACAACCCATCTTGCCTCAGGATCTACGGCCAAGTGGTGGCAGGCGACCTCTGGGGGAATTCCAGGCATATCTGCTGCGCTCCACGCAAATAAGTCGGTGTGTTCTTTTAAGCATAGCATCAGTTGATCTTTCACGCTAGTGGGGAGATCGCTCCCTATCCTGATTGTCTTTTCCGGGTCATCCCCCAACTGTACATGCATAAATTCTCCATCTGGTTCTGGCCTTTTTATCCTCTTCTTGAGTTCCCTGGTCAGGAGGTCGTCCCCCTCCTCTACTTCACTGTCAGAGTCGTACCGAGCGTCCAGGTCGGCCACATTAACTTGTTCTCCTCCTTTCATTACATCTTCTATTTCTCTTCTCACTTGCTCACCTTGCTCCTTGAGACTTAGGAAGAATGCTCGTTTTGCTGAAAGCAGGTCAGCGTTAACGGTTGCTATCTCTCCTTCTTTAGTGTAAAACTTCATTTTGAGATGAACAGTAGATGGGACTGCTTCTAGTCGCGCTTGTGTTGGACGGCCGATGAGGCACTGGTAGATTGACTTGCATGGGAGCACTATGAAGTCCGTCCTTACCGTTCTGCACAAAGGTCTCTCCACGGTGTCATCCCCGAAAGTGACCATTAACTCAATGCGGCCGATCGGGGTGGTGGTCGTCCCGTTGAATCCGGTTAGGATTGTTCCCCTGTAAGGTCTCAAATCTTCTCTTGATATTTTCAGTACATCCAGGAGGTCTTCGAAGATGATATCTGCAGAGCTTCCCTGATCGACTAGGATCCTCTTGACATCCATGTTAGCCATGACTGCAGACACGACTAGTGGGACTTCGTGATTGGGCGTCCCATCAAGGAGGTCCTCGTCCCCAAATGAGATGGACGGCCTCTTCGTGAGGATCCTTGGGGTGGACGTTGATGCAACGCTCAGGATCTGATTCCACCTTCTCTTCATTGACTTGTTCGTTTCCCTCCTATCAGTGGGAAGACCTCCCATTATCACCATCGCAACGGCTCTTCCCTTGGATTTTCTTGTGTCCGAGACTTCATCGTCCCCATCCTCATCCTCTTCTCTTATCTTAGCTATCTCGTTAGCTGGTGCCTTTCCTTTTCTAGGTGATCGCACCAGCTTCGCGTCTTCTCTCTGGTCGGCTTGGTCTTTCTTTACATACTGGGACAACTTGCCCTTTCTGATCAACTCTTCTATGTCATCTTTGAGGGCCATGCAATTGTTAGTATCATGGGCGTTGCTCTTGTGGTAGCGACAGTATTTTTTAGAGGGACGCTGCCCTTCCTTCAGGACGAGAGGGTCCGGTCTTCTCATCTCCCTAAGTTCTGTGTTTGCACATTCTGTGAGAATCTGTGCGTACGAGGTGTTAAGTTTCGTGCGGTCGGCGAATTTCCTGATCTTGGGGTCTCTCTGCGGGGCACCCTGGTCTCTCCGCTGTCTCTGGTCGCGCTCTTCGCGAGGTTGTCTATTCATCCCTGCTTCAGCAGCTTCGATGGCCATTGTTTTTTCTTCGTAGTTCATAAACCTTTGAGACCTTCGGAGGAAGGTTTCTAAATCCCTTGGTAAGTGTAGACCAACTTCTACCTCAAACCTGCTCCCTCGAAGGAGTCCCGTCATCAAGAAATACAACCTTTGATTGTCATCCAAGTTCCTCACCTGGTCTGCCTCCCGATTGAATCGCTCCACATAGCTTCGAAGGGATTCATGGGGTCCTTGCCGGATTGCAATCAAAACGTCTTGAGATTTGGGTTTTATTCTTGACGTTGTGAAACGTGCAAGAAATACTCTGGCCATCTGCTCCCATGAAGAGATAGTGTTTGGACGTAACTCGGTGAACCATTCCAAAGCTGATCCCTCCAAGGTTAAGGGGAAGATCTTGCATTTAACAGGTCCTGATGCCCCCCTATATTGCATCATAACGTCGAAGTGCTTCAGATGGGCGTCAGGATCTTGCACACAACTATACATTTTGAGCCCGGAAGGGGTTTTTGTAAAGAGCGTGGGATAGGGTACTCGTCTATCCGTCTGGTGAAGGGACCCAAACCCGTGTGCGTTGCACCCCTGCGAGGTCTTCCTCCTTCTGGTTCGTTTCTTGGTCGGTCACGCAGGCGTGTTTCGTAAGAGCGACTACGCGATCGATGGCGGCGTGGAGGCGTTTCATAGGATTGGTTGTGTGATCGAGTGGGCGAGCCGCGTGATCTGGATGAATCGTACCAGGATTCCTGTTGCGAAGATTCCTCCGGCCAGTAAGTGTGATCTGAAGAGGAGGGTGTGATGATCGGCGGGGTTAGTCCTCCTCCTCGTCCCCTTCGGCGGGGTGGAGATCTGTGGACCAGGTGTCTTCTAGGAGGCGAGCGGTGTCTCCTAGACAGGTCGTCCCGACGATGAAGTTCGGGTGCAGTATTCGCCCGTCTGGATGTTGGTGTGCTGAAAGATGTTGTGCAAGTATACACAGTCACAAACAAGTAATAAAGTAGAAGTAAAGTATCGTTCCCACAGAGATTGTATAATTCTTAATGTATTGTTGTGAAGACATGTAAATTAATGCTACTATCTACTCACAATTTTTGGTTTTGGTTGAAGTTGAAATAAAGTTTAAACCGACAATAAACAACAGAGAGGAAATCAGTGGAGAAATATAGTTGAGATGCTTTCATCAAATAACTTTCTTTTAAGTGTTAAGTGCATTCGTGTGGTGCAGGTGCACTGGATGCAGCTGCATCAGTTGTGTGCTTTTCAGCTACTATTTCAAAAGTTGTTTTACAAGCTTCCTATGTCTAGGTGTGCTAAATAAATTCACTCTTGACCTTGAAATACTTGCTGATTTAATCCTAAGGGCTATGTTATCCTATGTCTAGGACTTAACATGGAATTAACAAGCTTCTTTTATTAAAACAAGTTAATAAAGGCTTTATTAAACACTTACCCCTATTGATTCTTGATTTCTAGTTATAAACCATGTCTGTGAATATAACTCTACTCATTTTAAGCGATCAACCTTAAAATAAGATGGATGTAGTATAACACAAGAATCAAAGTACATGCAACACATAAATAACACTTAACTTTCTCAAAAGATCATTATAAGACTAGCACATCTCAACTAAAGGAATTTAGCTCATGATAGACATTGCAAGATGAAAAGAGATTGAATAAAACATATTGATGTGATGGAAATTATCAAGAAAGAACAACAAAGTAAAGTTTACAATATTGAAGCTTTCTTGCATCAAGCAATGCAGGTGCACTGATCTCCTTCCTATATCTATGAAGAAGAGAAGGGAGAAGGCGTCAATTCCTTCCTTTTCTCCTTGCCACTATCTAAGAAATTAGAACTAAAAACTTGGAAATAAAAATACAAGAAATTCTAAAGGTGTAGAAATGTGAAAAAGAGATTATGAGATATTATGAGATGATCTTCAAAGTGAGAAGTGGGGATTCTTATATAGCCTCCAAAAAGTGAATTCCTTGAGGGCTAAGTAAACTTGAGAACTCAACCATGGTTACTTTTCAGCCTTTGAAAAAGCAATTTGAGTTTCATACTCAAATATCAAGAGTGGTCCAATTAGAGCTTGCCATTTGGTTCATGAAATGATTTCTTCAAGTGGTCATCCATTGTGGGCGCCTCCTTTATAAAGTTTCCATGTGCCCCATGTGATTGTGGATCAGCTATAATGTCATTTGGTGGTGCCTTTGTCTTCTTTTGTTTTGAGGTGCTTCCGGTGTTGGCCTTTTTCCTACCATTCGCAAAATGGTGCAGCTGCATGCAGTGCAGCTGCATCAAGTGCAGGTGCATGCAGTGTAGGTGCACTGGATGATTTGGATGAAATCTTTACTTTGTGTATTGTGTTCTTCCAATGTAGGTGTCTTATCTGAAAACACTCAACAAACAAATCAAACATACCAACATCTAGACATCATGCTTAATATTGTGGATGACAACATGCTTTATCCTTTAATGTTTGTTTATCTAATTTCTTCTATAATATTTACTTAATTTATATTTGATTTCAAACAATTATTTAGGTTTAGTTGTATAAATAACTCTATATAAAATAGAGTTATCAGATGTCACCTGATCTTCCATCTGAGTGATGAGGTCGTTCTGTCGGGCGATCTGCCGGTCTTGGTTTCGAAGTTGTTCCCTGAGCTCCTGAACCAAGTCTGCCGGAAGGGTGACATTGACCTACTGGGTCGTGCCTGGATGGGAACCAGGGGCGACGACCTCAGCGTTGGTCATCGTTCCTCCCAGTGCGAGGGGTGGACGGACTGGTATCGAGGCCACCGTCGACTGTGGCCTGCCACGAGTTGTTTTGCCTTTGGAGGCATTTGAAATGTTGGTGGGATAGTAGGATCTCCCACTGAGGTCGCCAATGAACCGTACCTTGAGATGATCTGCGGAGACGGTCAAGGGACGGATCGTCTGATACTGTAGGCTGAAGGGGACCTGAACGCGCGCGCGCGCGCGCGGGGGGGGGGGGGGGGGGGGGGGGGGTTGGGGGGGGTTGTACCTGCAAGAACACTCCGACGCCCAAGTCAGCTATATCGAGCTACAGTAATATCTAGTGAATGAGTTGCGTACCTGACACCTGGTGACTGAAGGTATTTATAGTGAATAGTTTGGATCGTTGACGTCGGATAGCCCATTTGCGATGGGGGCCCAAGTACCAGTTGGAGTGATCATCTTGTTATTGGGTCGGATGATCAGTTGCTGGATCAGGCCCAGTAAAGCTGATCCTTCCCTTGCTGGGTCGGATCGTCGCAACTGGACTGGGCCTGACGACTAGCCCAGTCCAGAACAGTTTTTATGTTTGAATAAAGTAGAAGAGCTAATTTTACCATTCTAAATAATGAAAAACTCAAGGAGAAAACTTAAAATTTATGCAAAATGTGAGGGAGTATTGGAACACAATGGTAAAACCATGGTTGGAGTTAGAAAGTTGGAAGATCAACCTGCCACCTATCACTCAACTCATTCCAAGCTTGCCACCTATCATTGTTATTTGAACAAAAAATATATCATTGTTTATCAATTTTGACGATCTCATTCAATGTCAGCCTCTAAACATGTCGTCGGCCATCTAAGTGAGCTTATGTTGATTCAAAATCATCATCCTGCTGTCCATAACATTTCCATTGCCTCCTTCACTCTCTTCAGCTTTCCTTCTTCATTTTTATTATCGTAGCCACACAATGGAGTGTAGGAGGAGAAGAGTCAAACATCTTGAAAATAGGAGTCGCAGAACAAATAATTAAAAAATATTATAAATTAGAAAAACTAACAATTCATGAGAGAGAAATAAAAATAAGCGAGCTAAGGAAGAATCAAATAAAAATGAGTTTGTAAGCAAGAGAAAATGAGCATAGGAATTTAAATGGATTGATTGTGTTGAAGAATTGGTTATGTGCTGCAAGCATATTTGGAAGAGGTATAAGTAGTGGAAATTTGAAATATTAGGGTTGAAGGTGGGTATGCATTTTTTTTTGACAATAAATGATTATTAACCTAAAAAATTTGTCTTCTTGTCAAAAAAAAATTGAAAAAAAAACGGTTTGTTAGTATGGATTTATTATTTTTGTATTTAATAGTGTACTATTAATACCATTTATATCTCTCCTTTGTCTGTTTAGGAAAATATTTATTCAAAACTTTGAATATTCGAACAAAACATTACTCCCACCGTTCCTAAACTTTGGTCCTTTTGGTCTCTCTTTTTTGTTCCAAAACTTTGGTACTTTTAAGATACCAATGTACAATTTACCTAATATTTCCAAGTGTACCCTTTATCTTTAATTAATTGTCACTCTTTACAATATTAACTCATTTAATGCTACAAAGGGTGCTTTAGTTATTAGGTATTGAAAATTATTGGTTTCTTAATTTGTGTGAAACACTCCAAAAGGACCAAAGTTTTGGAACGGAGGGAGTATTGTATAACCGTTTGTTATTAAGTTGTTGCCAAATATGGAAGAGTGTCATGAAATCAAATAAATTTACGTTACCTTAGGTGTCTCTAAAAATTAACTTATTTGTCTCTTAAAATTAAATATGTGCCTACATTGCTAGGAATCTACGTGGCTGATGACATGGAAGTTTTCTGACATGTTGGCATGATTATTAATTGTGTTTATGTGGATGGGCTGAATGATTGACACATCAGAAAATTTGCTTTGAGGTACATGCTTAAATGTATTATTAAATAGATTAATTCTTAGATTGCTTTGTTGGAAAAAGGCTAAGATTGATTTGGAAAATCACAAGGAATGAAAAAAGTGAAAAATGTTTTAAAAAGTGTGTGAAAGAAAGAGTGGAAATGTGGAAAAAAAAGTGTCTTAATTAATGTTTTAAGACGCTAATACTTTGCCAACAACACGTAATATTTCTCGTAGAGATTAAAAAACATAATTGTATCTTTTTTTGAACAACAAAATTGTATTATAATTTCAAATTTTCCAAACATGAAATAAAAACTTATTGATAGAGAAAAACTGAATATTAAAACTTTGACAAAAAAATTTGAGAAAAAAGACTGAACGAAAGATGGGTGAGAAGAGAGGGAGTGAAAAAAGTGGAAGTGTGTGTGTGTGAGAGAGAGAGAGAGAGAGTTTGAAAAGGTGGAAACAAATATGTTAATTCACATTTTAAGATAATAATACTAAGCCAGCAACATGTAATATTTTTTGTAGAGGCTTTTCGGTACTTGAAGGAGAGATAAGCCAATTTGAGCCTATGATGGAAATGATATAAAAGGAGTTAGAGTGAGTTCATTAAATAAAGTAGGTGGGGGATACCAGAATATTTGAAGGTAGCGTAAATTTTACCAAAACTACAAAACATTGACTGTCGTCGTGGGTAGTGAAAAAAGTAAAAAGTGAGTGATTTGAAAAGATGTGTGAGAGAGATGGTGAAAAAGTGAAAAGGGTTTGAAAGGTGAAAAGTGAATGAAAAAAAACTGTGTTGGTTTATTTAAATATCCTTAGATTGCTTTATTGGAAAAATGATAACATTTGTATTATGGTACTCATCTATTTGTATAGAAAGATACTCCCTCCTTCTCAATTTAAGTGTCATCTTTGCTACTTTTCCTTGTCTCAAATTATTTGTCACTTTAGAATTCCAATGCAACATTTATTACTTTTTTTCAACAATACCCTTAACTTTTATTTGTATTTCCAACTTTTCAATTTCTATATCCTCATAATAACATAGGGGTACTTTAGTCCTTTCATACTTTTTAAACATAAAAAATAGAATCTCCAATCATTTTCTTAATACCCGCGCATAACCTTAAATGACAGTTAAATTGAGACGGATGGAGTAGTAGATAGATTGTGCGGACACACGTTACTACTTACGTTAGTGTTGTTTTGTCATTTTTTTAGTTACCCTACAAATTTTGGGACATGGAAGCCCAAAGAGACGATCCAACAAAAAGAAACAATGCTATGATCGATATGAATGATTTCACGTTACAAAATTTGACCCAACAAAATATGTGAGCTGTTATCAACACCCCATAATTTAGAGTGACACCCCCACATATTAATTTAAGGGTAAAATATGTTTTT
Source organism: Astragalus glycyphyllos (assembly GCA_963573325.1). Classification (NCBI taxonomy): domain Eukaryota; kingdom Viridiplantae; phylum Streptophyta; class Magnoliopsida; order Fabales; family Fabaceae; genus Astragalus; species Astragalus glycyphyllos. The sequence continues at coordinate 84,425,826 of OY754310.1, forward strand.
GGTCCCTATAAAGTTTTGTTTTTTTAAAATAGTTCCTACATTAACGAAATAAGCGTTTTAGTCCCCAACTTATTTTTCCGTTTTCATTATTAGTCTCTGATGTTAAATGATGCTAACTAGGCTAACAGAATACTGACATGTCATTTACAGGTGGCTTTTTTTTTTATGATGTGGCTTTTCTTTTTATTTTTATTCTGTCTTATTAATTATTTTTTTCAAAAAGAATTCCTTAACCAATTTCCCTTTCTTCTCTTCAGAATCCAATCCCTAATCCCTTTCTTCTTTTCATAATCCAATCCCTAATCCATTAATTTGTTATTCTGCTGCATAAAATGGTAAATAGAACACAAAAATCCTTTATTCTCGATCAACCCATCGATAATAATTACTTCGTCCCTTCAGATTCAGATTTTAAAGAAATAAAACACCAAAAATCAAATTCAGATTCACGAATTTACTTAGATTCAATGTTGTTGTTGTTCGAAACCCAGATTTGTCGTTGACTATTCTTGTTGGTGATGAAACCTTCTTCATGATTACCCTTCATTGTTCACTGAGTTGAAAGGAGACCGAGTTTGTCCGTTTGGGGCAAAAGGGGGCGATGAAAATCAATGAAACAAAGCCACAATCGACGGAACCAAGGCTGGAATCGGAATCAGAGGCAAATTTCGAGACAATATGTTGAATTTGGGGGTTTGCCGTGGTGAGATGAGGGAGAACGTGAGTGAAGGTTTGGAGCTTCTATACTTTCATGGCTGCAGCAACGTAGGAAGAAGATGATGCTTTTTTTCTGAAAAAAACTTAAGTTTCTGGTAAAATAACAAAAAATCCACATGGATAAAAAAATAAAAAAATTTGATGATATCTATTTAATTGTGCCACTTGGATTAAAAAAAAGCCACCTGTACATGACAACTCAAAAAACGTTAGCCCAGTCAGCAACATTTAACGTCAGGGACTAATACTGAAAACGGCAAAATAAGATAGGGACCAAAACGCCTATTTCGTTAATGTAATGACTAATTTTAAAAAACAAAATTTTGTAGGGATAAAAATATATTTTACCCTTAATTTAATAGGTAAAAATGCACCTCCCACTCACACTTTCCTCTTTTTGAAGAAAAGATTCTATGCACACGCGCACAGCACACGCCTCTTTCTTCTCTCTTTCGGTCCTTTCTCTGCTTGGGATTTTTTGTTGGCCTGTTCTCTGTTAGGGATTTTAGTGCTCACTCTCGTTGTCTCTTTTTCTCTAATATTTTTCCTTTTGCAATAAATAGGTAATCTGTTTTTCTTATTTATATTTTTTATTTTTTCAATAGGTTTCGACATTTCCTTGTGTTTTATTGTTTTCCAAGTTGTTTACTTTATACTATCTGTAAACAATTGGTTTATCGTACAATTTTCCCCAAAACATTTACTTTTTTTTACTAATCCCCAAAACATTTACTATAAACAATTGTTTAGGGTATTTATGGAATATATGTGATTTCCCCGCTTTTCTGTTCTAACTATTGTTTTTTTGGATAGTTAGGGATTTATTGATGTGGAATATTAGTAAAAAAACTAGTCAACATGCGCATACAAACCATTTGTAGAACATAGTCACAATTAACACACCCAATACACCGACTACTCTATAATTTATACACCCAAAACTAAATGATCTAAAGAAGCTTATCATCCTCTAATGACACAAAATAATCATGCCATCCATTGTAAAAACTAAATAACATTGTGCACTAAGACTCAAGAATCACTATGACATGCCAATAGAAGAGTTCCTCGACAACACCAAAACTAAAACTATCGCATGCACCGCTGACACCTAAAACACAATAAACATCTCTTGACCCAATGGGATAAAGACCAAAAAAAACTTTCACTTGTAATGTTTCGACGTGGTTCTCTTCCCTGAACTTCTACGAAGGGTTGCGATATTTTGGATGACCTCCTCATCCATGTCTGCGTCTAAGCCTAGTTGTTTGTCGAGCTCCCACGTTTTGCTTCTTGGATGCATCACCCGAGTCTTTTTGGAAGCTGAGATTGATGACGACGCTTTTTCCTTTTTTTTATTTTTTTTCTTGCCTTCTTTTCTTTCACTGTAGAAATTCTGTCGGATGATACCCATGTTGAGAACTATACATATGCTCCTCATTACATGAAACACCTTATGGAAGAAGTTAGGGCCAAGAATATCAAAGTCGGGTGGCACACTCACCGTTTGTTTCCATTGATTGAAAATTTCCTCCCATGACCCAAGTTGCAACGAACCATATTCTGGAATTTGTTCTGGAGGAGGATTCTTTATTATCTTGAGCCACGCCATTCTCAAGTGGAGTGAATGGACCAACTACCTCATTCGTCAATAATTGACAATTATTAGTACATTCCAATTCCTATAAGATTTCACAATTTCGTTTTTTATTCGCTTTAAAATTTGCCATCGACTTTTTGTCCCCATTGGTTTATATATTTTTTTTTATCTTGTTTATTGAGTTTTTTGGGCAAAAAAATCATATTTAATTCATCACTAATTAAAAAATTATTTGTATTTGTAGGGGAAATGTTTATAATGTTCTTAACAGTATGAATTCCAACCATATTTCTATATTTTTATAATTCTAAGACAGGTCTTTGTTTGCAACAATATAAAACTTTAATTTTTGATAAAGAAAATATATTTCAAACTGCATGAAAACAAAGTATCAAACGATGACTACTCTTTTGTTTAGTTTGTCATCAAGCCCTTACATTTGGGTGTTGGAAATTTGTCTCACAACTCCAATTGATACCCCGACAGAGATGATCAGAAGATGTGACGACTGGTCATGAAGTGAAAAATGTTGCAAACCTTAAAATAGATCTGGCAGTACTATCAACAGTGGCTATCATCCCACATGGGATTTGGATTTACTATTACTTTTGGGGGAAATCAGAATCAGTGATTAAATTCAATACCTTTTGTGACAGTGTAGTAATTGTGGTGGTTGATAATAGAGGCCATCAAGGAAAGTAGTGGGCTTTGTGAGGTACAGTAGTAGTGTTGATAGTCGTCAATTGAAGTTACGAATGAGATTCCTTATTAAATAAGGCACTCAATATAGAAACCTGCCTGCTGCAAGCCAGACATGTAGGTATGCCAATGAAGTAGTAAGTTTTATATCTTTCCTCTCCAAAGCAAAGTATATATATGTTACATTTAGGCGCCAAAATTTGAGGTGTCTTTCTTAGAATGCTTTAGACTATCTACCACTAGTTTGACATCAAGTTTAAATCTACATTATCTAGTTAGAGATCAATAACTCAATTGATAACTCAATTTGAGGTGTTTTACCATCGAATTATTAATTTTTGGGACTAATGAAAACTTAGCATGAATAAGTTTTAAATTTCCAAGAAATTATGATAGAAACAAGTATTAATTAATTATCACATGGGAAAAACTAACTATGCAGTTTCAAGTACTATTAAAAAAATAGTTTCTGGACCGGAGTAATTGTTTAACTGGCTGACTTGGACACCTAAGTCCACTTGATGATGCGTATATTCGGCGAGATGCCACGTAGATCGAAAATGACTCATGCAATAGGTAAGCACGAAGAATCAACCTGTAGAGCGGAAAAGAGCGGACTTCAAAGAGAAACCGCCGAAAACAGTTACGAGGAGCTCGGCTTTATAAGGAAGAGCTCGAACAGAGGAGAAAACATGCAAACACTCAGACAGACACCATAACCGAGATAAACAAATTGATATCCGACCTCATTGTAACATTCTGACTTAATTATTAATAAAATCTTATTAATAAGATCTAGTGCTTTAGCATCGGATATCCACAAAACCGATTCCTAATAGTACTTTTTAAAGAAGACTTTGCATTAGTGTCTTATTCAAGTACAGTTTCCATCAAAAAATAAAACTAGATGAAAAACTTTCAAACTTCCTTGGAAACTTCCATTGAAAGATGTGTGGTGAAAAATCTTCATCCTTAAGCACGAATACAATAAAGAACATTTGTTAGCCCGTGACTACTTTTTGATTAGGTGAAATTTGAACTTTCTACCACGTGGAAACCCATGGTTACATGTATTATGTAAAAGTTTGGTAAAGGATGGTCTACTCTCTATAAACTATTGGTTTGTATGCCAAAAACAAACTAACAATTTTTGTGGCCAATTTTAATTTAGGTAGTTTTGAACACTTGGTCCAAAACAATCCGATTAGCTATAGAGTAGTTTTTCCCTAAAACTATTTGTAATGACCGAAAAATCCGGGTGAGAATTCCTCGAAGGTTCAAAAATGAAGCCGCCACTAATGTTTAATTATAAGGGCAAATATCGGTAAATCCCTGGGTTCGGGAGTCGGTTATGCATAGGAAAGGTGTTAGCACCCTACGACATCCCTCCTAAAGAAGGTTACCTGCTAATTAGTTGTAGAAAAGAAAGTTAATTTTGAAAACGTTTAATTTACCCTTTTTATTTTGAATAAAAGACTGAATAAAATTTTTTAGTTTTTTGTGCTTGACAGGAGTGGACCCCTGCTCCTACGTATCCCCAGGTGCGATGGAGAAATCAAAGCTACGTAGTTCTTGGGGAAAAAGGTTTGTTTGGTTTGTGTTTTTATTTTAGGGGTTCTAGGACTCTTGAGCCGTATGGTTCATTCAACCTAAAACGCTGATTAATCCGATCGTACGATTGACTTAATCCCTTATTTTTGAAAATTTGCCTTTTTTATATTTTGAGGAAAGAGGTGTGTTGGTATTTTTTATTTTAGAAATTATTTTGTTTCAAATAGGGATTTCAAGGGCCTTATCCGTAACGGTTCATTTGCTGCCCTAAAAAGTTGACTAACCCGACTGTACAGTCGACTTAATCCCCTATCTTGAAATTACTTATTTATGTACTTTCATAGATTTTTTCGAAAAATAAATTGTTTTTTTATATAAAAAGAAAGGCATAAAAACGAAAAGGGGTGTGAAATAGTTTTATTAAAAAAAACGTGAGGTTGTAACAGTTAAATCTGGGGGTGCGAATAACAGTTTTCATAAAAAAACACAGGGGTTGTGATAATGAAACGAGGGGGTGTGGTTAGTAATCAGAGTTTACAAAAAAAATAATAAAGAAAAAGCCTAAAAGAACTAACGGCATAAAAAGACTAACTTAAAAAAAAACCCTAATTTTGTAAACTCTCTCTCCCAGCGCCGTTTCTTATTTCTTCTTTTGTGAGAGATGCTTTTTTGAAGGAAAAAAAAATCTAAGAGAGAGATCGATGGTCGGTCTCGTGGCTTGCAACGGTGGTGACTTCGAGTAGATTCTTGATGGTGGTGCGTTTTTGGTCGTTCGGTGTGGTTTTTCTGAGGGTGTTGGGTGGTTGTGGCCGTGAAGGTAGTGGTTTGGTCACGGTGAGGGTGGAGACGGGGCGGTTGACGGTGGTTTTTTTGGTGTAGTTTGGTGGTGGTTTGGTCACAGTGAGGGTGGCTTGACAGTGATTTGACGTGGATGTGTGGTGGTGGTTCGCTGTGGGGCTTACGGTGACAGCGGGTGGTCTATGGTGGTGCTGCGGTGGTCTACGGCCAATGACCACCGTAGACACAAGGTGAGTTTTTGTTATATTTTTTTGGTTCTCTTCTTCCCTCTTCTTTTACTCTCTCATCCTTCTCTTATTCTGACCATTTCCTATTCTGTTTCTCTACTTTTATTAACAAAACTTATAAACCCTAATTTCTTAACTAAAACGATTTTGAAATAAAACTTTTCCTAAAACAGATTAATAAACTCTTAAACTATTTTTGAAACAAAGCTCTTCCTAAAAAAACAGATTAACATTAACAAAATCCTCCTACAAGCAAGTTAATAAATAGATTGATAAACTCCTAAATATCTACTTTTTTTTATTTTTGTATATAAAAAAACAAATGAAAGAAAGGAACCCCAACCTAAATTCCAGCTTCTGTGAAAAAGAAGGTGCCTATTTGCTCTGCTGTTGTTTGTTACTGCTGCTGCCTTTGTTTTGATTTCTGGGTGTTTGGTGATTAGGGTTTTAGTGTAAAACTCTAATCTTTTGCTATGATATTTTTGGTGGATGTGTTTCTGTGTGTGCCTTTGTCACTGTGTGTTTTCGTGCATCTTCTCCCCCCTAGGGTTTCACTATTCATCTGTATTTATAGTGGGAATTTTGTGGTGTAGGTGTGGATTCAAAGCAGTGGATTACAGCTCTAGGAGACCAGTGGTTGTAGCTGAGGCATAAGAGCAGCAAGGGATGTCTTTGCTCAAAATGGGAAAAGCAAAGTGACAAGGGGAAATCAATTTGAGCTTCACTCTCAAAATACAAAGACAATGTTGCAGAGGCACCAACGGGAAGAGCATCCTATTTTGCATTTTGTATTTTTTATTTTTGTACTATTTTGTATTTATTCTTGTCTACATGTGTACAAAGATGAGCCTTTGGGTTGTACTATTTTCTTTGTAAAAAAACTGATAATAATAATGATAACAAACGAACGTACACGACAAGACGCAATTGCGCGTGCTATAGAAAGGCGTAGACAATTAGAAATAAAATGTGCACTCTATAAAAATAACAATGCCTAATGAGACACATCTGATACTCCTAAAAATTATTCGAAATTTGGGTATAACACTGAGAGTTTGTTTTCTAAATAACAAACTCCAAAAACTAACAGCTAGTTCCCAGAGAAAGCATTTAAATACAGTTTTGTTGTACATAATTTCATTCATACATTTTGAACATTCAATATACATTAGTTTTGAGTTTTTACTTTTACAAGTCTTCTGCAAATTCATTTCTTCTTCCATGTGTCTTCATTTTTCTTTAAGTTCCTGTGAGCAATTCTGTTTTGTGAGTTTGCAGTGTAGAGGGTACCTTGCATATACCAAATGAGAAACATTGTTGTCTTCTCAATTGAAAAGTCATAATCAAGAAAGGGACAGAGAATAAACGATTCTTCTCAACTGCCGTGGTATGTTTCTGACGATTTCAATCTAGAATCGCCGCCGAGAACGACTCAAAACAAAACCATGGGATAACAAACGCAACACAATACTATACTTACCAAGCAAAACATAATTTGAATTCACGATTGTAAACTGAAACGGCAATTTTCATTCGATTTTCTATTTCTGGCCAGCAATAGGACCACAATTACATATTAATATATTTATAAAGTGGAAACAATAAGAAGAAAAGTAGTTCTTGGGCTTGGGTTAGTGTGTTGTTGGGTCTGTGAATTGTTATTCACACCACCCTATCTGTTGTGCACACCCCTGAAATTAGAGGGTTGAAAAATCAACTTGGTATCTTAGAGCTTAAAATCCTAGGGATGTATCTCTATTCTCTTCTTGTATTTCTTTAAGTTTCTTTAATTTATTTTTACCAGTTAAAATCTTGTACAGTGTGAAACTGTACAATTGTGTTCTAATCTGTGTGTGTAAGTGTTTACAGAAAAAATATGTCAATTACTGGAAATCTAGACGCACATGTTCCCAAATTAAATGGGAAGAATTACGATACATGGGCACTACAAATGAAAGCGGTTCTTGGATGTCACAGTGTTCTAAGAATGGTCAAGAATGGTCTTGAACCTTTACCAGAAGATGCAACTGTTGCCCAAACAAATTTGTTCAACAAAAATGAACAAAAGGATTTCAAAGCATTGATGCTAATTCACAGGGGTTGTGATGAAGCGAATTTCGATAGAATTAGGAAGTGTGAGACTTCTAAACAGGCATGGGATGCCTTAGACAAGTACTATTGTGGCGCAGCTCCTATCAAGGAAGAGAAACTGCAGGCCTTAAGGGCACAATATGAAAGTCTCAAAATGAAACAAGGGGAAATAGTTACTGACTACTTCATCAGAGTGAAGAAAATCATTAATGAAATGGCACTTCTTGGTGAAACACTTGAGGAGAAGTGGGTGTGCAAGAAGATCTTAAGAAGCATGACAAAAAAGTTCTTTGTGGTAACTAACACCATAGAAGAAACAACTCAAGTTGATGACTTGAAGATTGAAGAACTTCAAGCAAAACTTGAAGCTAAGGAGGTAAGAATTGGTCTCCTAGATGGTGAAGAAGAGGAAGAAGATCAAGCTATGTTTGCGGCGGCCAAGTCCAAAGGAAAGAAGGGCAACAAACAACCAGCCAAAGATTGGTCAAAGGGTAAGGGAGGTAAGCCTAAACCTAAAGGTGATAATTCTAAGAAAAATAACTCAAAGAAAGATAAGTCAAAAGTCCAGTGCTATAGGTGTGATAATTTTGGACACTATGCAACTGAATGTCCAACAAGGAAGAATACTAAGTCTAAGGATTCTGAGCCTGAGGCCAATGTGGCCAAGGAAGACTCAGATTCTGATGATCCTGTTGCTTTTAGTATGATTACTGAATTGGATGAATTAAATGAACCTAAAACTGAACCTACTATATCTAGTATTAGATTTGTGGAAAACCTAGACTATGTTGCTTTGGTTGTAGTTGATAGTAATGGTAATACTATCACAGAATTATGGTATTTGGATTCTGCTTGTTCTAACCATCTTACAGGTAACAAGGACTGGTTGGTTGACTTTGATCCAACTAAAAGAACAACAATCAGATGTGCTAGTGATGAATCTTTAAAGGCAGCAGGTATGGAAAACATTGTTTTCACTAAAGAGGATGGTTAGGTTGTGGTAATCCATGAAGTATACTATGTTCCTGGTCTTAGGTGCAATTTGATCAGTTTAGGGCAATTAGTTGAAAAAGGGTTTTCAATTGTAATGAAAGACCTTAAACTGAAAGTTTTTGACACTAAAAATAGGTTGATCCTAACATCTGTTTTGTCTAAGAATAGAACCTTCAAAATCAGTATTAGCACTACTCAAGCAGAATGCTTAAGTGCCATCACTGATTTTGATAGTTCCATTTGGCACAAAAGATTGGGGCATTTGAACTACAAAAGCCTAAGCAATCTAAGTTCTAAAAATTTAGTAGTTGGACTACCTAAGATTGAAATGCCTAAGACTACTTGTACCACATGTTTGGTTGGTAAACAACCTAGGAAGATGTTTAAGACAGAATTACCACAAAGGTCTAAACATCTTCTTCAAGTTGTTTCCACAGATATTTGTGGTCCTTTTGAGGTGATTTCAAATGGAGGAAACAAATACTTTCTGTCATTCATTGATGAGTTCTCAAGGAAGATGTGGATCTACCTAATCAAGACTAAGGATGAAGCCTTAGCAAAATTTAAAGAATTCAAGGCTATGGTAGAGAAGCAAAGTGGTAAGGTTCTAAAAATTTTAAGATCTGATGGTGGAGGTGAGTATACCTCAAATGATTTTGAAACCTATTGTACTACACAAGGCATAATTCATGAAGTTACTTCTCCCTATACCCCACAACACAATGGGGTAGCAGAGAGAAGAAACAGGACAATTTTAGACATGGCAAGGAGCATGATAAAATTGAAAGGTGTGCCTAAATGTTTATGGAGTGAGGCAGTCATGACTGCTACTTATCTACTCAATAGATGCCCCACTAAAAGGTCAGAGGACAAAGTACCTGAGGAGGTGTTGACTGGGGAGAAGCCTAGTGTGAGTCACCTAAGGGTCTTTGGGTCTCTATGTTATGGTCACATTCTGGATGCTAAGAGGAAGAAGTTAGAGGACAAAAGCATGCCTTTGATACTAGTAGGATATCACCCTACTGGTGCCTATAGGTTGTTTAATCCTATAACTAGCAAGTTAGAGGTGTCAAGAGATGTGACTATACTTGAAGATGAGAAGTGGGATTGGGACAAAAGTGAACCAGTGGGTTCAAATGATCCTATTATCCTAGATGAAGTAACAACAGATACTTTGGTTGGTCATCACTATGAAAGTGATCAAGAGAATGAAGTTGGAGGGCCTGAACTACCTGAGGCGGAACTTGTACAGCCTGAAAATGAACCAGATTCACCTGAATCAGTTCATGAGCAACCTGTACAAGAGACCCTACCCAGGCAAGCAAGGTTAAGGCAACCTCCAAGGAGATTGGTTGACTATGATGTGATTCAAGATGATGAAGTGAATGATGATGGTGACATCATACACTTTGCAATGATTGCTTATTCAGAACCAATTGATTACTTAGAGGCTCTAAGTAAGAAAGAATGGAAAGATGCAATGGTTGAGGAATTGCAATCCATTGAGAAAAATAATACTTGGTCCTTAACCACTTTACTTAAAGGCAAGAAAGCCATTAGTGTAAAATGGGTGTTCAAGGTCAAGTTGGATCCTAATGGAAAGATTGTGAAGTATAAGGCTAGGCTTGTTGCAAGAGGCTTCCAAAAAAAGGAAGGGATTGACTATACAGAAGTTTTTTCTCCTATAGCTAGGCATGAAACCATTAGATTGGTCACTACCTTAGCTTGCAGCAGAAAATGGGAGTTGTTTCACATGGATGTGAAATCAGCTTTCTTAAATGGGCCATTAGAGGAAACTGTGTACATAGCACAACCTCCTGGGTTCATTAAGAAAGGCAACGAGTCTTATGTATACCATTTACATAAGGCTTTGTATGGTTTAAAGCAGGCACCAAGGGCCTGGAATAAAAGAATTGATGCATTTTTTATTGAGAATGGTTTCACTAGATGCACATCAGAGTATGGTGTGTATATCAAAGGTGACATACACTCCTACCTCTTGATTGTGTGCCTCTATGTGGATGATTTGTTGCTCACAGGAAGTTGCTCCAAGGAACTTGAGAAGTTCAAACTATCCATGAAGGATGAGTTTGAGATGACTGACTTAGGAAAACTAACCTATTTTTTGGGGTTAGAATTTCTAAGAGTTGAGGAAGGGGTCATACTTCACCAAAGGAAGTATGCCAAGGAAGTGTTGGCTAGGTTTGACCTTGCAAACTGTAACTCAGCCTCCAATCTTGCTGAGGGGAACTTAAGTAGAAAGGAGGAGAGTGAGGGCGGTGACACTGACCCCACCTATTATAGACAAATAATTGGCTCTTTAAGATATCTATGCCATAGTAGGCCGGATATCTTATTTGCTACCGGAATGGCAAGCAGATTCATGAATTCTCCTAAACAGATTCATTTAAATGCTGCTAAAAGGATCCTTAGATATATTAAGGGTACTTTAAATTTTGGTTTACTATTTCCTAACAATTTTCCTATTGGTAAATCTGTTTTGCTAGGTTTTTGCGACTCGGATTGGTGTGGAGATAAGATTGATAGAAGGAGCACTTTCGGATACCTATTTCTATTTCAAGGAGCACCTATCTCATGGTTTTCTAAGAAACAAGCAATTGTTGCTCTATCTTCATGTGAGGCAGAATATGTATCTGCCTGCCATGCTGCCACACAAGTAGCTTGGCTTGAAACTTTGCTAAAGGAACTTAACATAGAGCTAACAGATGCACCTAAGCTCTATATGGATAACAAGTCGGCTATTAACTTAGCCAGGAACCCTATTTCACATGGAAGGACAAAGCATATCGAGACGAGATACCACTATCTTAGGGATCAAGTCTCAAAAGGAAAGCTATTGCTAGATTATTGCTCAACTAAGGAGCAAGTGGCCGATATCTTCACCAAAGCGCTCAAGGGTGAGGTATTTACCAAACTAAGAAGGCAACTAGGTGTCATTACTTTTGAGTCTTAAAGGTAATGACTTAAAGCTATGTTCCGGGGGCTTGTCCCGGAAAGTCTTTTCTAATACCCTACAGGGGGTTGTCCTGTTTTAGTTATGCCTTGACTTAGTTTTTAGTTACCTATGATTGAGGAAGGGTTCCATATCCTAAGTGGTTGTTTTGGCTTAAGGAAGGGTGTTGGTTTGTAAGCCAAAAACAAACTAACACTTTTTGTGGCCAATTTTAATTTAGGTAGTTTTGAGAACTTGGTCCAAAACAACCCGGTTAGCTATAGAGTAGTTTTTCCCTAAAACTATTCTAGTTTGTTTAATAAACAAACTGAGTTTGTTTTCTAAATAACAAACTCCAAAAACTAACAGCTAGTTCCCAGAGAAAGCATTTAAATACAGATTTGTTGTATATAATTTCATTCATACATTTTGAACATTCAATATACATTAGTTTTGAGTTTTTACTTTTACAAGTCTTCTGCAAATTCATTTCTTCTTCCCTGTGTCTTCATTTTTCTTTAAGTTCCTGTGAGCAATTCTGTTTGGTGAGTTTGCAGTGTAGAGGGTACCTTGCATATACCAAATTACACAAACAGTGAGTGTTCGTGTGAGTATCAGTTCACAGAATAGGAGGAAAATAAGAAAGAAAGGAAGAAGAGTTAATACCTCTGTGGTATGATTCACTGCTGAAATCTTCAAAGGAACCGAAGATTTGTGTGTTTCCAAATAGCAATTTGCACGTACAACATCAGAGAAATCACAAAAACAATTAGGTTTTGTGTGATTTCGCATAATCATCAAATTGAAGGTAAATTAGGTGAGTATCTTACCTCTGTATCTTCACTGAACGCTGGAGCAAGAGTTTTCGGGTGATTGAACTCCTCAATTGAAAAACAAAGAGAAAGGGGTCTTCAATACTCAGAATCAGACATCAAAACCAGAGGGGTTCTGATCGTAGGCTTGTCGCGAGGTGTTGTGCTAAAGAATCGAAGAGAAATCACGGTGGTTTTGAGTGAAATCACGGTGGTTCAGTGAAGAGAAGAAGAAGAAGAAGAGAAAGTCAAAGAGAAGAAGAAAGAAAGAACGGGTAAGAAGGAAACAGTGCGCGTAGAAAGAAGAAGTGTTTTCCTTTTTAATTGAACCGGGTAATCCAGTGGGCTTGGGTTAGTGTGTTGTTGGGTCTGTGAATTGTTATTCACACCACCCTATCTGTTGTGCACACCCCTGAAATTAAATGGTTGAAAAATCAACATAAACAAGGTCCGTTTAATCTTGGAGAATCTCCCAGATCCAACTTTAACCTAATAATAATAAAAAATATGAATGCTTTTACACTCTCACGTCATACGTTTTATATCTATTCTATTGTTAGTTTTTTTTACTCTCCGCTTTATTCTTACAATGAAGATTATACGGTACCTGCAAGTTGCAAGCATACCAAATTCATTTCTTCTTCCATGTGTCTTCATTTTTCTTTAAGTTCCTGTGAGCAATTCTGTTTGGTGAGTTTGCAGTGTAGAGGGTACCTTGCATATACCAAATGAGAAACATTGTTGTCTTCTCAATTGAAAAGTCATAATCAGAGAACAAACGATTCTTTTCAACTGTCGTGGTATGTTTCTGACGATTTCAATCTAGAATCGCCGCCGAGAACGACTCAAAACAAAACCATGGGATAACAAACGCAACACAATACTATACTCACCAAGCAAAACATAATTTGAATTCACGATTGTAAACTGATACGGCAGTTTTCATTCGATTTTCTATTTCTGGCCAGCAATAGAAACACAATTACATATTAATATATTTATAAAGTGGAAACAATAAGAAGAAAAGTAACAACAAAGAGAAAGCATCTAGCACGCCATGCTATCGGCGCAGATCTGTTAGTTAGAGAGAGAGAGAGAGAGAGAGCCTACTAAATTTGAAAATGGAAAATGCCTATTAGTTTTTGCCATTGCCGTTGGCACCATTGTTGCTCATCATCTGCTTGAATTCGTCAAAGTTAACGTTTCCGTCACCGTCGGAATCAACGGATTTGATCATGTTGTGGCATTCCTCAACGGAGCAATTCATTCCGAGGCTGTTCAAAACCTTATAGAGCTCCGCGGCAGAGATCAGGCCGTTCTTGTCCTGGTCATAAAGATCGAAGGCGTCTCGGAGCTCCGAAGCGCCACCGTCTGTGGTGCCAGAACGGCAGAAGGCGGCAAACTCAGAGAGGTTAATGAAGCCGTCGTGGTCGGTATCGAGGTCTTCCATGACGCGCTTGAGCTCTTCAGACGGGACTCCTGATCCGAGCGTGTTGAGGATGTTGTCCAACTCGTCGACGGAGATCTTGCCGTCGCCGTTGGTGTCGAAGCGGCTGAAGACTCGTTTCAGTTCGTCCATGTTTTCTAGGTACACGGAGGATTTGATGCTGGTTGGGTTTTGTTCGGTGACAGTTGGATTCGTGGCCATTGTTAGCGTTTCGAGAGAAAAAGAGAGAGAACTTTGCTTTAAACGGTGAATTTGCAGATGCAAAGAGAAGGAATCAAAAACGAGAAGGAAAGCTTGAGGAGAATGAATCGGTGCTCCAATTTGGGAATATATATACTTGTTTGGTCTTCCCGTGAAAACTGGTCCTACTTTTTCTCAAAGATATTTTTATTCGTAATTTATTAACGCGCGACAACGACTGACGGGAATTAAAATTGGATTTATTTTTAATCGTTTTCGGTATGGATTTGATTACGTATAATTACCCAATTTGGATTTGCCTTAATTTTTTTAATCCAAGAACACTCCAATGTGATCGTTTGGATCTCTTCCTGCTTAACTTAAACTAGAAGTTTTTTGGTTGAGAATAGGGTATTATCCGTCGAACGCAGTGACTTCTCTCGCTGGATTTGATCTTAAACTAGAAGTTATGAGTTCGGATCAAATATTGGGAGGACAACAACATTAAAAAGTTTTAGCTTTTAATTTTTCTTTCCCATACCTATACCTATACCCCATACTCCCGCGATTTACTCCCTCCGGTCCCTATTATAAAAAAAAAATTAGTACATTTTTTGTCCTAATTAAAAGAAAAATATACACTTTTTAAAGCATATTCATTGCTAAAAATTCTTTTATACCCCTATTTAATGTGAGATATAGGTTTATTAAAAAGTGACATATTGGGTATAAAAATTTAATACTAGAAATATATTTGGAATAAGACTTAAATTACATCACATTTAATAACCTCATTGGTCTTTGTGATTTTTGTATTTTTATCTTATAATAGGGACCGAATGGAGTAATAAAGTACTTATTTTACCCTTAAAAAAATCAAAAATGAAAAACACATTACATTTCTCACATACTTTCCAAACCACAAAAGTATGTCATTTTTCTTTCCTAAATTATCTCCAAAAAGATAAATCCAAAATTGATTTTACATTCTGGATTTATCTTTTAGAGATAGATCTGTAATCCATTATGGACACAGAGATAAATCTGTAATACATTATGGATACATTCTGGAATTATCTCTAGAAGATAAACTTGGAATGCAAAAAATCAATTGATTTATCTTCGGAACATAAATCTGAATAATCCTTTAAAATTTCATTTCGGATATATGTCTAGAAGATAAATCCGAAGTTGAATTTTACATTTGGGATTTATATTCTAGAGATAAATCTGTAATGCATTTTTTCATAAATTTTTTTAATGTTAACATATTTTTGTTAATTTTACTGCAATGGTGCACACTTGAGGTAGAGATGGCAGAACCCCACGCCAATGTTTTAAAACTTGGACCGGTAGCCGACTCGTTGAAGGTACTAGGTCACTGGGTCAAGAGTCTGCGAGGGGTCGACAGTTGAACCGCATGACCAAAACCCGGACCGGATGACCCAGACTCGGTCTCTATTTCGTGAATTTTCAAGAGCGCATGACTATTAACTCGGTCTTGATTAAAAAATTCTTAAATTTTTTAGGATCTACAAATTTTATATATGTAAAACTTAATTTACTAAAATTAAGCTCATGAAAAACTATACTTTAATTTATAAATTTAATAGATGTAAAACTTAATTTACTAATAAAAATTATACTTAAAAATATCTTACAAATTGTACTTTAAACTACAATATTTAAAAATATATATTTTAGGAAGATATATACAAATATATGGTTACTTAATTTATACATTAATTTATACAGTTAGCTGGTTGGGATCCCACTCCGAAGAGATAAGCATGTCAAGCTTCTAACCGGCAGAGGCGTGACGAGAGACGATAGAGCGCTCACCATATGGATCACGAAGTGGGCTCCAGCATGTGGAGTGCTAGATTTGGGATTGAGCACGTTCATTTTGACTGGATTTGATGTTCACGTAACATGAAAAATCCGTCTACGATAGGTAACCGTTTTAATAATAATTTTTTTAAAAAATCCAAAGTGCAATCTTATTTGCACAAATATTACCATCTTTAAATATATGTGTTGCTTATATTCGAAGCGGTGTCGTCTATTATGTCAAACCAACAGAAGGCGAAAAACTCGAATATTTTAAGTTTATCTGATACGTATTTAATCTTAAGCAAATTGCAATTAACAAAGTTTTCATTTTATTTAGGCTAAAATACATTTTTTAGTCTTTTATCTTTTATTATTTTTTCATTTTTGTCGACATTTATCTTTTAAAATGTTTGTTTCCGTCTTTTATCTTTTTAAGTTAATTAAAATTGTTCTTATGTTAAGTGACTGTTAATTAAGGCTTAAACAAACAATGTGACATGAATACCCTGCCATGTAAGCAGTTGATTGTCTTATTAGGCCATTTAAAATTTTCCTTTCACTTCTGTTATCTTTTCAAAAATATTCATTTACTTTATCTTTTAAAATGTTTGTTTATGTCCCTTACCTTTTCATAATTAATTAAAATAGTTCTTTTAAATGAACTATACATTAACTATGAATTACATGCATGGATTGTGACAAGGATAATTGGCCTTGTAAGCATGTTGACTATGTCATTATAGAAATGATAATTGAAAATGGTTTGTTGCCCTAATATAGAAATCGGAAAATGATATTTGCAATACAATTTTTTTATTAAAAAAACCAAGAAGTGATAGATAAAAATCTGGTAAAGGACGTTATTATCTTTTATAAATGAGTATTTTATTAAAATAAAATAATTGAATAATAAGATGATAATTTATTCAATTATATTTTTTAATTCTAGTCCTCTTCTTTTACTCAAAATCCTAGTTTTGTTAAGGCTCTGTTTGATAAAAAGTAGCGAATGACGGATAAGCTTGCGATAGCGGAAAGTGAATGAGCTAGCTACCAGATAATGGTTAAGCTAGCTAATAGCAGATAATGTGTTTGGTAAAAGTAGCTGTTAAACTAAGTTATAAATGTAAAATGACATAAAAGTTAGAAATTTAAAGTTGTTTAATTTATTTTAACGAGAATTGAGAGAGGCCTTAAGAAAAATAATAAGGGTAAAATGGCAAAAATAGTGAGACGCTATAAGTAGCATTTGAAAAAACACTACTTTGAAGTCGCGTTTGAAAAAACACTACTTGAAGTATCGTTTGGAAAAACACTACTTGAAGTAGCGTTTGAAAATACGTTATACGCTAATGCTTACCAAATACTTCTATTTATCAAATGCTACTAAAATCTGTCATCCGCTAGCAGATGAGACTTACCAAACAGAGTCTTAATATTCATTTATGAAAAATGATAATTGAATGACAAATTAAAAGCTAAGAATTAAAAAAGGCGAAAATTAAAAAACAAAAAACTTGTTCTTCACTATATCAAACAAAAAGACTTAATTATGTTCTGTTAATTTTTGGCTTTTTTAGTTATTGATTTTTTAATTTGTTATTTAATCATATATCATTTTTCAATTTCTATATCAGCTGAACAAAACATATTGTACAAATATCAACTAAATCAAATATAAGTAAATATCAACTAACTCAATTTTATTTAATACTATAATTGTATAAATACCATTATTCAATTCTACTTTTACTACTTAGAGTTTTGCAAATTCCCAAAAAATAAAAGTATATTCTACCAAAAATAAAGTACATTATTAAAATTAGTTTATTTTTTTATGAAATGAAACCCATAAACCAGAAGAAAAAAAAGAGTTCAAAGTTAAATAACATTTTAGATCAATTGAATAACTAATGTATTTTATCTATAATATAGTCGAGATACAAAAGTTCTTCAATGAATTAAAAAATGATTTTTTGTTTTAAAACGAGTCTAGAGGGAGTATAGTACTTCTCATACGCCACTTTAATAATTTGAAGTAAAAAAATTAAATAGACAAAGTCATACATGATATTTTTGTATTTTAGATCAATTGAATAACTAATATTGTATTTTATCTATAATTTGTATATATATTTTGCATTAAATAACTCAGGGGTGTGATTGAACGGTTGGGCATGGAGCAGCTTTAAATCCTTCGGCCAGCTGTCCCACCCTTCGAGGTGCCTCCAATCTAGCGAGGGAATTAGTCACTGCGTTCGGCGATGGATACCCTGGTCTCGACAAAAAAAAAATACATGAAATTTTTGTTGTATAAAGAAATTTTTAGTCTCTACGATTGCGCGCAAAGGATACCGATTTATACCAAAAAGAAAATCTTTTAATTTTTTGAGCACTTATAAAAGAAATTACATTTATGTCACAAAAAACTAGTAGAGGTTTGAACTCCAAATATATCGGATACAAGAAAATATGTTTATATGACTAGTAGAGGTTTATATGACAATTTTTAAGAAAATATAAACTTAAGGAACAAAAAAATATGACAATTTTTGGACTTATTATTCCTTAATAATTTTTTTTAAGAAAATATGTATTTTGCTCTATTTAAATGAAAATGAAAATTATTAAGGAATAATAACGCAAAATATGTATTTTGCTCTATTTAAATGAAAATGAAAATATATGTATATTTTGCTCTATTTAAATGAAAATGAAAACATATATATTTTCTTCATGACTCAAGGCCTGCTCCTGGACTTATTATTCCGGCATATATGTATTTTGCTCTATTTAAATGATAATGAAAATATATAATGTTCCTTAAACCTCTATTTTGTTCCTTAAGAAAATTATTAAGGAATAATAACGCAAACATGGATCAAGTTTATATGACTAGCAAACATGGATCAAGTTTATATGACAATTTTTTTGTGAAATTTTGTGTGAATAAATTACACGTATATTTTTTTTTAAGGAATAATAACGTGTGTGTCTATATATTACACGTATATTTGACAAGAACGTATATCTTTATCTTTAAAAAAAACTGAAATAGCGGCTGGACTTATAGCCGACGCGTGGGCGGGGACTGGGACGGTGACGTGTGGGTGTGGCGGTCGTGTGTGCTAATTTGATTGGTTGTGGTGAACTGGTGATGTTTCCATCTACGTTTTTGGTTGGTGTACGGATGCCCACGATTGTCGCACACGCGGCTTGAACGCGGTACTACTTTTATTTTTGACAAATTTAACGCGGTACTTAACTCTATTTAAATGAAAATGAAAACATATATATTTTGCTCCTTAATAATTTTTGGACTGATGTATTTTGCTCCATGTTTGCTCAATTATGCCGACTACAAAAAACTTTGTAGGCCGCACAATAAGCTCTTAAACCCACTGTGTTGGACTGGGCCACGAGGCCCATTCAGTAATTTACATGGATTGGCCCAATCAACTTGGTTCATATCCACAATTCACAAGCTCAATAGGAATCTCATGATTGAAGGACTCAGATCAACTCGCTTAATCCAACGACTCACAATGGGCACGCTTTCCTATAAATACTGGCTCACATTGCCATAATTAGGTACACTCTCATTCCTTGCTAAATCACTCACCTACTCTCAATACTAACTTGGGCGTCGGAGTGACTTCGCAAGTCCCCCTCCCGGGCACTCGTTGATATCAAGCCATACCGCAAGAGACCACCGACGCAGTCCGCACAACACTGCTAGTTACAGATCACCCACGACTTCCTTTCTTCTCGGTCGAACTCAACAAAGACTACATACATCACAAATCCACAATACTCTTTTTTTATCACCACATAGAGTGACAAACACCATTGATGAACTTACACATATAAAGTAAAGATACCAGATTGACACTCATACTCACGTAACCATAAAAAATATGTCCAACCAAAAAACACCAACTTTGCAAATTGTGTTAAGTATTTTTTTTTTCTTCAAAAAATTGTATTAAGCCTTACAATTATCATGTTGAAACACCAAATTTTGTCTTTTTGCGTCTAGCCTCAAACTAAATGGGTTGTGTTACTTTTTTTTACAAAAAGTCTAGGTGAGTTGGGCTCCGGAGGCTCACAAGGCCAGACCAGGCCTCAAGGCTCTTTGAGCACTTATAGATCACCCACTAAAGCGGTTCTCACATTGATAGCGGGAGTTGAACTCACACTCTTACGGAGTGTTTAGATAGGATACTTTTAGGGAGTAATGTAATTGGGGGGGATTTTAAATATCTTAGTTTAAAATTTTGAACTAAAATATTTCAATTCCCTTCAAAAATTACTTTACCCCCTAAAAATACTCCATTTAAACATAAGGTTAGGGATATCATAAGAATTCATTTAGGGAATTATTAAACACACTTTTAAATTTTAGTACCATATAGATTGTGGATCAAGGAAAAATGTTAGTCTTTATTATTCTCGCAGATGTAGGTGCTATTAAACATCGCGTAAACAAATATAGTGTATTAATTTACCTTTGTTCCTTTCTTAATCGCTACAATTGTTTCGTTCTTCATATTGATCCCTTGGATCTCACCAAATTTACATGAGATCTACATGATTTAGAAAAGCTCATTTGAAATTTCAAACGGGTCCTACTAAATCATGAGAGTCTAGTGTAAATTTGATGAAATAAATATGAATTTAATGATTATATGATGATCTTACCATGGTGTGAAACTATCTTCTACTACTGGAAGTAACCAACACTCCTAGCCCAATGGTCCAGGGCTCCCTCTGGGACATAGTGGGGGTCGATCCGGTTTGCTCCCGGGTTCGATTCCCGCCCACGTCAAAATAGAATGTTGGCCAACGAAATGGTTAAGAGTCTCTACGCACGAGCGCAGATTAGTCATTCGTTGAAAGCGTTGGGACACTGCGTGGGTAGCCAGCGATGGTCCCGAGCCAAAAAAAATCTTCTACTACTGGAAGTGAAGAACTGAACAATAGAAAAATGAATCTTCATTTAATTCAACTGAATTAGTTACAAAAAGGTTTAAGCATTATATATATGTTATGGTAATTGACCTGTTACTATTAACACCCCCGAGAGCCCATTGTCTAACGACCCATCTACTAAAATGGACCCATATCTCAACGATCCAGATGCAACCAGCAAATCCAACGGTTCAGGATCATTAGGTCAAACACTATTCAAAGCCTATAAATACCACATTCACTGCTCATTAATGGTAAGCAATCTATTCATTTAATACTCTGCTTGACTATCTCCCTGACTTGAGCGTCGGAGTGTCTTTGCAGGTACAACACCCCCAGGTCGACCGGAGCATCGTAGATCAAAGGCTTCATCTACTAACTACCTCGGACCAATCATCAAGGTCGGAAGTACAATACAGAACATTGGCGACCACAGTGGGAGAGTCGACACTCCGACTCTTTCATCACCTTGATTAACAATGACTCCAACTCTTCGACCAAAGGCGACGAGCCTCGCGGTCGGACCCGCAGTCGATCCCGTCATTCCGGAGATCGACCCCCAAGAAACCCCGGAAGGACACGTGCAAGACCTTCTAAATTCAACCCAGGCTCAGGTTCAATCCCCGAACGCGAACCTTGCATTGATTCAAGGAAGTTCGGTGAGGAATTGTCTCCCACCGCCACTGCCGTCGTTGGTCCCGGTCCCAGTCGATGCTGTCCAACAGCTCGTCCAACTTCTGGCCCGTCAGGAGTTGGTGAACCAAGCAAGAAGTTTTAGATTCACTGAGCTCGAGGCGGAAGTAGCTGAACTCCGAGCTAGAAAGATCGCGGATCAAGGCTCCCCTGAGCCGGACTCCCCAAAGAGACGAAATCCAGCTCGTCAGAGGCACCGATCTCCACCAAGGAAAAGGGATTACCACAGGTCCCCGTCTCGGAACGATGAACTCCGGGCTTATTCACCTCGGCAGCACTCCTCTTGGGCCTCTTCTTCGCCTAGACGACGTTCAAGGAGTCGGGAGGCCTCACCAATGGAACAACCTCAACGTCGTGCATTTCCTGATCCTCATCACCGTCATCGATCACCTCCACGAGCGCTCCTAGCTAAACGCAAAGGTCCTTTCACTGAAGAAATCGACAACTACCGAGTCCCTCAGTACTTAGAAAAACCTCCGGAGGGCTTGAAGACATATGGCGGAACCGGCGACCCGGACAGACACCTTGACCAGTTCGACACAAGCATGCAGTACCGAAACGTTCCTACAGAGATGAAGTGCCGGATCTTCCCTTTAACCCTAGACAAAATAGCGTCGGAATGGTTTCGATCTCTGAAGCCAAATTCGATTTCATCCTGGGATCAACTAGCAAAACTCTTCTGCGCTCACTTTGCGCATTCAAAAAGTAAACCCAAGAACAAGATCGTATTGATGTCCGTCGTGCAGGGGGAGAATGAACCTCTTAGAGAGTATATAGAGAGATTCAACAGGGAAGCCTCCCAAGTACGTAACCTCGACGACGCCTTTCAAATTTTCTTCATGACTCAAGGCCTGCTCCCTGGAAGCCGGTTCAAGAAACATACCCTCAGGTGGGAACCTAGTACTTTGCAGGAGTTCCTCCAGCTATCCCAATGTTTCATCAACGAGGAAGAAAGCAGTAAAACAAGAAGAGAAACGGCCCAGACCGGCCCGTCAAAACCTCGAGGCGAGAAAGACCGCCAGAACGACAACCGAGGTTACGATAATCGAGCCAATCGGGATCCCCAGTCTCGAAATCGTCATAATACGTATACCGAGCTCAACGTCTCCAATGCCCAACTTTTGGGTGAATGCTGGAATGTAGAGTTCAAAGATGTCAAGGCCCCCAAATCTCTCCCCCACCGACCCGGTCAACGATCCAACAAATACTGCCGGTACCACAAGAGCAATGGTCACGATACTAACCACTGCAACGCTATGAAATATGACATCGAGGATCTCATCAAAAGGGGGAAACTATCCAGTTATGTGAAGAAGCCCGGGACAGTGTTGGGCGAGGTTAAAGAAGAAAGGGAAGACGATCCCAGGGGAAAGGAAAACAGAAGGTCGGCTCGGACGATGAAGAACCCGACCCTAGACGATCAAAAGGTCATTCGATAATGATGATGATTGCAGGAGGGTTCGAGCATGAAGAGTCGACCAAGACTATGAAGTGGAAGTGGAAGGAACTACTGAGTGTTGCCTCAACCTCGTCAGAACCGACCCTCTCAAATCGTCCACCTCTGTTTTTTGGCGATGAAGATCTAATGGATGGGAAACCAAACAAACACATACCATTGATTATCTCGGCGGTGATAGCCAACAAAGAGGTTAGAAGAATCCTGGTCGATTAGGGAAGCTCTTCAGATATCCTTTTCGTCGGTCTTCTGGACAGAATGGGAATTGATAGAGACGAACTCACCCCCTATACAGGATCGGCATTATCCTGTTTTAACGGATCCCGTACCAAACCGCTGGGTCACCTAGAGTTGATGGTCTCTTACGGATAATAACCAATGGTGAGGATCGTCAAAACCAAGTTCTTAATTTTACCTTGCAAATCTATCTACAACGGCATCATCGGAAGACCTACTTTAGGAAGGCTCGGGGCAGTCACCTCCACCACCCACTTAAAAATGAAGTTCCACTCTCTATGCAACAAAGTGATCACCTTAAAGTCCGACCTTGAGTCTGCGGCAAGATGTTTCTTCCTATGGACTAAGGCAGAACAAAGGGCCTGAGATAAGGAAGGGGTTCCCCCTCAAGAAAAACTCAATTTAACAAAAAAAGACAAAGGACGATCTGGTGAGGTAAATGCAACTGATTTGGATGTAAGGTATGACCCGGATAGCTCAGAAGAAGAAGACGATGAAGAATTAGCGAAAGAGATCAAAAGGAAAATGAAAAGACCCCAACCGGATGGGGAGTTCGTCGATGTACAACTTGGCGAGGACCCTGCCAAGGTTGTCAAAATCAGGGCCGATCTTCCCGACGAAGTAAAGAAGGACTTAACACAATGCCTTAGAGACCATGCTGATCTTTTTGCTTGGTCAGCCAAGGATATGCCCGGAATCCCTCCGGAGGTCGCTTGCCACCAACTCACTGTCAATCTGGAGGCCAAATGGGTCGCTCAAAGGAAAAGAGCTCAAGATAGTGAGAAAGCAACCGCGGTAGCCAAAGCCATTGACGATCTCATCAAAGCGAACTTCATTATGGAAGTGAAGTACACGATGTGGCTGTGTAATCTGGTGCTGGTGAAAAAGAGCAATGGAAAATGGCGCATGTGTGTTGACTATACCGATCTTAATAAGGCCTGTCGAAAGACGCTTTCCCAGTCCCCAGCATAGATCGCCTAGTCGACAATGCCTCAGGATTCCGACTCTTATCTTTCATGGATGCTTACTCTGGTTATAATCTGATCGCCATGTACCCACCTGATCAAGAAAAAATAGCTTTCATGACTGATCGAGGTAACTATGCTTACCGTGTCATGCCCTTCGGATTGAAGAATGCTGGAGCGACGTACCAAAGGATGATGAACAAGGTATTCCAAGGGCAGATCGGCAGGAATGTCGAGGTCTACCTTGATGACATGATAGCGAAAAGCACGGAGGAGAAATTTCATGTTTCCGATCTAAGGGAGATCTTCACTGAAGTCAAGCGAAACAGCATGAGGTTAAATCCGAAAAAATGCACCTTTGGAGTCCGGGCTGGGAAGTTCCTCAGATTTTACTTAACAGAGAGAGGAATCAAAGCAAACCCGGATAAGTGCCGAGCTGTAACAGAAATGCGAACGCCTACCACAAAAAAGGAAGTCCAGAAACTTAGCGGTATGATCGCCGCTTTGTCCCTATTTATTTCAAATGCAGCATTCAAATCCCTCCCCCTTTTCAAGTTACTAAAGAAGGAAGAAACCAAGTTCAACTGGACCGCCGAGCAGGATGAAGCTCTCAGACAACTCCAGAAGGTCTTATCCGAGCCTCCGATCTTAACCCGACCGGACAAAGGAGAAACCTTGTACCTTTATTTGTCGGTCTCGGAAGAAGCTCTGGGAGCCGTCCTTGTGAGAGAGACAGAGGTGGGTCAGAGCCTAGTCTACTTCGCAAGCAAAGCCCTGCATGGTGCAGATGCTTGTTACCAAAAAATTGAGAAGATAGCGTTAGCCTTGATCATTGCAGCTCGCCGTCTCCGACCTTATTTTGTAGCACATCAAGTTGTCGTACGAACCAACTATCCGATCAGACAGATCTTACACCGACCCGACCTGGCAGGCCGCATGATAAAATGGGCGGTAGAGCTATCAAAATTTGGAATCAGATACGAGACCCGTGTCGCCATGAAAGCTCAGGTCTTGGCAGATTTCGTGGCCGAGATGACGCCAGCCGATCCTGAAAATGAAGTTTGGATCCTACATGTTGATGGTTCCTCCAACCCAAAGGGGAGTGGCGCAGGCATTATGTTGGAAAGCCCGGATGGTGTCATCATCGAGGTATCTTTGACCTTCAACTTTCAAACCTCAAACAACCAAGCTGAATATGAGGCCTGCATAGCCGGACTCCGGTTGGCGATCGACCTATGAGTCCCTCGGGTAAGTCTGCACACTGATTCTCTCTTGGTGGTCTCTCAAATCAGTGACAAATATGAGACAAAGGATCCGACCCTGCAGAAGTACTCGGCTAGAGTCTAGGAATTGCTATCCAAATTTCAAAAAACTGAGGTAAAGCACGTACCTAGGTTGGAAAATCAAAGGGCGGACATCCTCTCCAAGCTCACAAGTACAAAAGCCCCTGGAAATCATAGGACTATCATTCAAGAAACACTTCGCTAGGCTAGTGTATCCCTCGATCTTGAATTTACCTTGACAATTTGCATACTTGAAGAAAGCCAGAGTTGGATTCACCCGATCTTGGAGTACATCATCTCCGGATTGGAACCTCCCAAAGAAAAGGAAGCTAAGCTCGTCAGAAGGAGAGCCTCGACGTTTTCAGTAATCAATGGGACCTTATATAGAAGAAGCCTTTCCTCCCCATTACTAAAATGCGTTGAGGGAGAAGAAGCAGATTATGTCCTAAAGGAAATTCATGAGGGAATTTGCGGCAAACACCTGGGAGCTCGCTCTTTATCTCGGAAGGCACTCCGGTCCGGCTATTATTGGCTGACCATAGACGCCGATGCCAAGAACTACGTGAAGAAATGCAAGAAGTGCCAAATCCATGCTCATGTCCACGTCGCTCCCCCCAATGATCTGACGACCTTGTCCTCCACTTGGCCATTTGCATGGTGGGGGATAGATCTCCTAGGGCCGTTCTCAGTAGCTCCTGGACAGATCAAGTACCTTATAGTGGCGATCGACTATATGAGCAAGTGGATAGAAGCAGAACCTCTGGCTACTATCACGGCAAAAAACTGCATCAAGTTTTTCAAAAAGAACATCATGAGTAGATTCGGGATCCCCGAGGTTGTTATAACGGACAATGGAACTCAGTTCACCGATGCGGGATTCAGAAAGTTAATGTCCGACCTTAAAATCAAACACCGTTTCACTTCGGTTGAACATCCCCAAACCAACAGTCAAGTCGAAGCAGCAAACAAGGTCCTCCTCAATGGCTTGAAGAAACGTCTCGACGATGCTAAAGGAAATTGGGTTGAAGAATTGCCGTACGTCCTTTGGGGATACAGGACGACCCCTCAAAGCTCGACAAGAGAAACGCCGTTTCGGCTCTCCTATGGCCGCGAGGCGGTCATACCCGTTGAAGTTGGTGAACTCAGCTGGAGGACGCACCCCAAACCTCAGGAGGAAAACACTCAAGCCCTAAGGGAAGAGCTCGATCTAATTGACGAAATCCGAGGACGAGCCTCATTCAGGGAAGCCATTATCAAGCAGGTAGTGGCGACCCGTTATAATGCTAAAGTCGTCCCTAGAGACTTTGAGGTTGGGGATTTAGTGCTCCGAAGAGCGTACGTCGGTCTTAAAAACGCAGCTCAAGGAAAGCTAGCGCAAAACTGGGAAGGACCTTACCGTGTTAAATCCAAGACCGGCAATGGAGCTTTCATACTTGAAACCCTCAGTGGAAGAAAAACTGAAAGAACATGGAATGCAACTAAACTCAAAAGTTACTATGTTTAAAAAACCTATCTTTGAGGGCGCCATATGTTGGTGTGCCAACCTTTTGTAATGATTAACTCATGCAATCAAAGCGGCATCCATGCCGATTTTCATCGCATCTTAGTTTATTTAAATTAAACTGATCCAACCGAACCTTCTATCACGGGAGAGGTTATCCGGGACCGATCTTACGATCTCCCCAGCGACCGTATCAAGTCGCGACTCTTTGAGACGAGTTAAATCCGAGCCGAGTCTTGGTAAATCGTTTCAACGAGAGTTGGTTTTCAGGAACCGAGGTTCCTAGAATGACCATTGGCCTCAGTTTCCAAGACCCCAAAAGGGCGAGTTAAATCTGAGCCAAGTCTTGGTAAACTGCCCTTAGGACGACGTACATGACTTGCAAATTTAAAAAGCATTCATAAACACGCGATCGATGATGAAACAACGTCAAATGCGATGTTGAATATCAAACTAGCATACGACGATAAAGACTCAAAACAAAATACGAAGTTAAAATTCATTACAAACCATCTCAGATACGGCCGAGTCCTCAAGTTTGGAAAATCATATTCCTATTTTCAAAAAGAAAACCGAACGAAGTTCTGGGTCTATGCAAGATCGTGCGGTGATGTATAAACTCAGAACTCCTGCAAAAATTTTACTGCTTCATGCATCAGACATCAGAGAGAGGAAAAATCACGGTCTTCACCTTCGTCTTCAAATGTGTCTTGACGATCCTGTCGTCCTCCACCTCATGGTCGGCGTTGATGATATTATGGTCAAAATGAAGAGAAGGGTGGACCAAAGCAGTCTGCTTAAGAGCCTCCTTGAAACCGTCCATATAGAGCCCAATTGCCTCTTCGGCAGCTTCTTGCGCCTCTTTCTGACTTTCCTTTAGGGCGACTTGAGTTTTTACAAGTTGAGTTCGTAAGGAAGCGATCTGAACATCGGGATCGGAACTTGGCTCCGTTTTTCCTTCAGCTATGGACAACCTGTTCTAGAGCTCGATCACCTGACCTTCAAGACTCGTCACCTTCTTTTTGGCCTCAGCTTCGGATTCCTCCAACACCTTGATTTGACCCTCTAGCTCTTTGACCCTAGCCTCGGCATTATCAGCTCTGGTAAGTGCGGACTTTCTGGAATCTTCGAGATTGGTCTTGTTTTTTCTCAGATTCTACAGGTCGAAGTTTGCTTGGGCCAAAGTGGTAGTCTTTGCTGCCAACTCTTGCAAAGCCTCAAAGGTTTTTCCCTTCTCAACATCCACCAACTCTGAAAGAAGAGATATTCACAGAAATGACTTAGTTTAAAGAAAATTACGAGGCAATAAAATCGACAAAGCTGCGAGCCTACCTTGAGCACGTTTTTCGTATTTCTCCTTCTGGATTTTATGGACGTCAGCCAAATTCAAGAAAATATGAGCAGAGGCGGCAATAGGATCGACGCACCATTTGATAACTCTATTTTATATAGAGTTATTTATACTTCTTAAGCTTGAATTATTGTGAGAACTCAGTAATTTGTTAATCCAAATAAAGAATAATAGTTGAAATCAGCATCATTTAGCTTTGGAACTCATTAGAATTGAATTTCATAATCTGTGGTATTTTTGATGTGTTTGTTGAATATTGCAGCTGCAATGGAGACCGCAATTGGTGCACCTGCAATAAGCTGTAAAAGCAGAAGACAGGAGCATTGCACCTGCATCATATTCAAGCGTTGCACCTACATCTATTGCAGCTGCATCAACTCAAGTAACACAGAATTGCTCCTACAACCTGATGATGTCAGCAAATGCAAGTGGCAAGCGCAAGTTGGCCAAGTTGTTGAAGGCGGCGCCAAGTTCATATATCTAGCCTCAAAGGGAAAAATATCACTTTCCACTTGTCATTACACCATTGGACCTCCCTTGATATTTGGTGGGGGTTCTTATCACACTTTTTTACTTGACAAGAGGAGAGAGAAACAACTTGGTGATCAAGAAAGATGGATCATGAAGCCTATAAATACCCCCCTCTTCTCCATTTTAAGAACACTCAATTCTTATCATTCAACAATACATTTTATATTCTAGTTTCTAGTTTTAAGTAGATTTATTTCTCTTGTAAGTTGTCGTACTCAACAAAGCTTCAAGTAAGTGAGATAGTGATACTTCCTACTCATCTTATCTTGTGAAATTGTTGAGGTACTCTTGTGAAGAAGTGTAAGCCATATTGCTAGAAAAGAAATGCAAAGAATCTTCTTTTGTGTAATTACTCTTACCTCTTATTCTCTTTGCGTTTTTCTTGTTATAAGCATGAGAAATCTTGTTTGTATCTTTCTAGTTATGTCAAGCATGAGCTGAACCCTTTGTGGTTGGGATGCCTTAGCTTAGTAATGAAACTTTGAAATGTTATAAAGTTATGTTGATGTTTTTGTAATTTAGTTCTTGCGTGATAATTCTTTCAAACTTATTTTAACTTGATCACTTAAAATAAGTAGGGTCATAAATTCAGAAATGGTTTGTGATTTGAAATCAAGAACTAACATGAATAAGTGTTTTAATAATAGGAAACTTTGTTAAAATCATGCTAAGACCTAGACATAGGATAGCATAGTTCATGGGATAATTTGTAGGAGTTTAATTAGGCAAGGGTGAACTTATTTAGAGCTTAGAAATAAGACTTGTAATGAAGCTCTGAAGATAAGTACTGAAAAGTACAAAACTGTTAGTACTGCATCCATTGCAGGTGCAATCATTGTAACCGCAAGACATTGCAGGTGCAATGATTGTAGTAGTAAACCATTGCAGGTGCAATGGTTGCAGATTCATCAATTATAACTTTATACATTCAAAGTGAACTTACTTAAGTAAAAGCATTCCAACCATATTTCTCAACTGATTCACAACTTACATTTACTTGTTTTTAATTTACAATTTGTCTATACACACACCACAATCATCATTCATTTTATATTTTATTTTTGTTATCATTGACTCTACTATTAATTTAAACTTAGTAAAATTAATTCAATCCCTGTGGGTACGACAACCTTCTTATCTCTATATTACTTGTTAAAGACTGTGTACACTTGCACATATATTTTTTCCACAACACCATTCCTCGAAATTCTGCTCCAAGAACTTTTCACTCAAGGGAACGGCCTTGACCTTGTGCTTCTATTTCTTGGACTCTTTGGGTTTTTTGGAATCCTTCCCAGCCTCGACAGGATCAGAGCGTTTCCTCTTTTCTGATGTGCAAGCGCCAGCAGCTTTCTTCCGAGGAGCAGTGGTGGTAGAGGTCTGCACTTTCTTTCCTCGATCAACGTTAGGGGCAGCGTTCAGATCGGCCTGCTTGAGGGTGGCGAGGGGAACAGCTTCGGGAACAATGTTGAGGGGGTCGACTTGAGGAGAAATTTGAGAGTCGTCCCCATCAACATCGACGACGACATCAACGTGCCTCATCGCCAACTCCTTCAGCTTTGCGAGTCTCTTTGAAGCCATAGTATCTGCAAAGGTGGGAAAAGACGAGTTAATCAACTTGCAAAATAAAGACAGAAAATAAAGGCAAAATAAGATCATTGAGATACCCCAATAACCTGTCGACCCCATCCCCCACCTAAAACTCTTGAAACTTCGCTCCGTTTTGCGGCCTTAACAATAAGATCGGTTGGGATGCCCCGGTACTTTGGTTTCTTGAAAGGGATCTGTTTTGAGATATAGGCCAAAATCTTCTTGGTTAAACGATCTTCAGTATCCAACTTCTTTTCATCAACAACATAGGTATGAGTAGATCGGTGAAAGTGCCAGTTGCTCCAGCCAATAGGGAATTTGGTAGACTCCACAGTCCGACCATTAGCACCAAATTTCTCGACACAGTCGATGGCTTTGTCGTTCACAGGCTTGACCCAGTAGAAGAACTTCTTCCAATCACCTCTCAGTGAATCTGTGTAAGCCCTGACGATCTTACAACCTCGTCGTGAACGAAGGCTCACGTGCTCACGCCCAGATTTATCCCCACCGGTATTCCTATTAAGCTCAAACAAATGAAAGAAAAGAAGGGGCGACACTGGTCTCTCCAAGTGAATGCATAGAAGTTCGAAAGCCCGGAGAAATGCCCACGCATTAGGGTGTAACTGGGAAGGAGCAACGTCTAACCTCGCCAGTACGGTTTGTTGAAGGGAGGTGAATGGAGGTCGGATGTCCATATTCCGAATCGTCACATTATACATGGTGAATTTAAACTCCCCTGCCCAGGTGGCCACATGCTCGCCATCTTTCATTCCTTCAACTTTCCAAATTCTGTCCGAGCGACCGTTTATTCTTCATGACTGGGGATAGATTGTGAAAAGATCGGAAAAGCGAAACAGTTTTCAAAACCGAAGAGGAAACCCAATCATAAGGACACATTTCTCTTGCTGGATCGAGAACCCCAGGACCGGTACTGGAATACCCATCCGCTGAAGCTAATGAAGATCGACTACTTTCTTGGCGATCAACATTTTGTCTTCCTTGCTCGACCTCCTCGTCACCCCGACCATTCGTGTCGTTAGATTCATCGTCAGATTCGTCATTGGTTTCAGATTCGGTATCCTCCGAATCACAAGTTTTGGAACTCCCCTACTTTTCCCCGGACTGAATTTCTTCGTCGGAATCTGTTTCCCATCATCCTCACTACCACCACTTTCGTCATCATCGCCACCCTCTTCAACTTCGCTGTTCTCATCATCTTCGTCATCAACCTCACTTTCTACTTCATCCTCCCCTTCGTCATCCCCATGATCGTCGCCGACCCCCATTTCCTAGTCTCGTTCTCTGGAAACTTCATCCATTGGTTCATTGGTTTTATCGCTCGGAGTATGATTCTCGACGTCGAGGTCTTCATCAGCTTGCTCGCTCGTCGGTGCCGAGTCCGGATGATCCTGCTCGTCAGGTGTTGTAGACGCGATTTGGTCTTAGACCTCGGGTGCAGCGGGATTTCCCCCTTGATGGACCCCATCAGGAACTCCGTCTCCGGAAGCCATTTTCTTTGCAAGCTCGGGAGGTTTTACTGTAATCTGTCTACGAGTTTGCTTGGTCCTCGTCAGATCGGACCTGCAGAAATGGGGAACGAGGTGTCAGGGTTAAACGCTGCAAATGGGTCTGCGAACAAGTCGAAACCCGACCTGACGGCCCCCACTTTGAGGGAGGTTGAGAGGACCAGGGGAAATCCGACCCCTTATATAAAGAAAAATGAGGAGAAAGAGTTTAAACAAAACTAACCTCGTAAACGACGTATGAAGGGGTTAGGATCGAGCGGTAATTTGGCTTTGCGATCTCGGAAGATTGAAATCCACTGAAACAAGCCGACCCTCGCCACTTTCTACTTGCTCAATCAAGGTCACTCCCGAAGATCGTCAGTTAGAGCAAACAAGTTTTGTAACAAGCACAATGAAGAAACTGACTCCCTATTTATAGTGGGCCAAGAAGCCGGGCCTCAGAAACGAAGCGACAGGCCCAATCAACAGGCATTAAACTGTACACGTGAAACAAGGCATCACCATCATTAGCAGTTGTGAAAGACGTGCCCTGTCAGAAGCATTTAATGCGTGACACGTATCACGAAGTGTTGTCTTTATGCGCCTTTTCGATTTCTTAGTAGACGCCAAGTCTCAACCTCGTGGCAAATGAAGCCCAGAGATGTCGACGCCCATTCACCTCGTACAAATCGACATGACCAAGATCGTCCAATATTATAAGGTCGAACAGCAACCATATTGTCACAAAAGTCAAGATCGTCTATCAGACGACCAGACTTGGGGGGCAACTGTTATGGTAATTGACCTGTTACTATTAACACCCCCCAGAGGCCCATTGTCTAACGGCCCATCTACTAAAATGGACCCATATCTCAACGATCCAGATGCAATCAGCAAATCCAACGGTTCAGGATCATTAGATCAAACACTATTAATGGTAAGTAATCTATTCATTTAATACTCTGCTTGACTATCTCCCTGACTTGAGCGTCAGAGTGTCTTTGAAGGTACAACACCCCAGGTCGACCAGAGCATCGTAGATCAAAGACTTCATCTACTAACTACCTCGGACCAATCATCAAGGTCGGAAGTACAGTACAGAAAAATATACAAGTTGAATCAAAATCTAACTGAATGCAACTAAACTTAACTAAACTCTAACAGTTAACTACATAACTCAGTTAAAACTAACTAAGGTTAATTACAAAGTAAGTTAAAAGAGGGAAGGTTGTAGCTCTAATATCTATTCTATTCCATGTAAGCGCTTTTTGATAAAACGTATTTGGCTTTTGGAATATGATATTCTAATAATTATTTATAGGCTAAATACCACTTTTGGTCCTTTATCTTTACACGAAGTTTCACTTTCATCCTTTATCTTTTTTTGGGTCCGTTTTGGTCCTTTATCTTTCATTTTGGTCCCTGCCGTTAGTTTTTGTTAACAGACGCCACGCTAGCAGTTAACTGCTGACGTGGCGTCTTAAATTCATTAAATGACGTGGCAAAATAAGTATTATTTAATTCCAACAGATTTACACATAAGCAATTTCGTTTTTGAATTTTTAAATAAACAAAACATAAATAAACAAATAGCTAAACACTTTAAATGAAACTAAAAATCTTAGAATCAAAAGGAAATCTGGAAAAATTGAAGAACAGTTAAGAACATCATCCCCTTCAAAACCCCATCTTCATCTTCTCCACCACATCACCCCCATTTGAGCAGGTAAACCCTAAATTAAAAAGCGTCATCTTCATCTTCTTCCCCACTGAGTCAATGGCATATTCCAATTTGAAGAGCTACTCATCATTTGGTCCATCTCGTCAACCTTCCCATTAATGGGTTGTTCAAACTGTGAAGAAAGAAACCCCAAACAAAGGACGGAAATTCTGGGGCTGTAGGTATTTCGTGGTAACATTAATGGTGGTTGGACCCTCTATTCCGCCATTGTTGCAGATCTGAGTTCCAGATCTGGGATTTCTGCTGAAGCTCGTGTTGTTTCGTTTTAGTCCTCTATGTTTTTGTTTGGTTTCATTTTGGTCCCTCTCATATTTATGTTGTTTCAATTTGGTCCCTCTCACTTTCTTTTAAACATCCATCTTGATGTTGTATTTTGGATGTGGATGTTTAGTCCTTTTTTTGTTTTTTAATTGGATGGATGTTGTTTATTAATAGCCAATAGACACATGCTGACAACACATATTTGGTCACTTTTGATTGACATTAAATTGGTATGGTACGTTTCATTTTGGTCCTTCATGTTTATTATTTGGTTTCAATCTAGTCCTCTGTCTTTTTTAATAGTTTCACTTTGGTCCCTCATTATCCCTCACTTTTAATTACTATATAAAGCAATAATGTCCTATAGGTGTCGAGATTTGCAATACAAATTACACAGATTTGGAACACAACTTACACATATTTGAAACACAACTTACACGGAATTCAAAATATTGTTCTAAACGAAATTGAAACACAACTTTGAATTCAAACACAAGCTACCACCTAACTACTGGCTAAAGTTACACCATTACAAAAATTTTCTAGGTTTGACAATAAGCATTACACAAGCTACTAGTTAAACTCAGAATTGCATATTCAAAAGAAACTGAGAGGGACCAAATTGAAACAAAATAGATAATGAGAAGGACCAAAATGACACCAAACAAAAACATAGAGGACTAAAACGAAACAACAGGAGCTTCAACAGAAATCCTAGATCTGGAACTTAGATCTGCAACAATAGCTCTTCAAATTGGAAGATGCCCAAATTTGATGTTAAATCGAACCAGACCCAGATCAGAAGAAACGAAACGAAACAGATTGCAGATGAAATCAAAACGAAATCCAACCCTAATCGATTTTAAAACGAAATTCAACACGTTTCCAGATGAAATCAAAACAAAATCCAACCCTAAAGCCCAAATCGAAATCAAAACGAAATTCAAACCTAAAACCTAAATCGAAGTAGTAGATGAGAAAGAAACGAAAAAAGAAAGAAGATGAAGTTTTCCATAAAGAAGAAGATGAGGTTAACGTTGTTTCAAACCCAGAATTTCTGGGTTTCTAAAATGGCATTGTTTCAAACCCAGAATTTCTCCTCAATTCATTTTAATCTTTTAATTGTTTTAATTATTTTCATGTTTTTATGTTTTGTAATATTTTCATTTATGTTTTTATCAATTTAATGTTAATGCTGATGTGGTATTGCATATATTAATAAAATAATATTAGATTTGCCACGTCAATTAATGAAAATGGACGCCACGTCAGCAGTTAACTGCCAGCGTGGCGTCCGTCAGTTTAAACTGACGGCAGGGACGAAAGTGAAACAAAAATGAAACATAAAGGACCAAAACGGACCAAAAAAAAGATAAAGAACGAAAGTGAAACTTCGCCCAAAGATAAAGGACCAAAAGTGATATTTAGCCTTTTTTATACAATAATGTTATTTAGCCAAACTTTTTCAGCCAATAATAGCCAAAAACCACATTCGCAAAAAGTGTAGAAGATATGGAGGCTAGATTGAGTGGTTATGCGAATAGTCTTTAGAGTTGAGAGGAAGGTTTGACGAGGATATAGATACATTGTAGAAGGCAACTGGTGGTAGTGTAAGATCGAAGGGATGAAGCATGGCTTAGTTCAAAGCTTTAAATTAATTAGGAACATACGACTAGCGTGATTACTCAAGAAGAATACTGATTTCCCTTATGCCTCAGCTATGAGTAAAAATTGCCATCTAAATTTTTTCAACATGTTTTTTTTTTGATAAGTTAAAATTGCATTATGGAGGTTGAATGGGTACCCCACCCTTTTACATGTAGGTGTTTGTTGATATCATCCGATTGGATGACTTTGTTACTTTGTTGATGAGTTTGAGAAGCAATTATAAGTAAAACTAGTTTCCTTAATTTTAATTTTTTTTAAATAGGTAAATGTTAGTGGTTAGTAGTTTTTTTTTTGGTGAGATAGTGGTTAGTAGTTAAGGTTTAGGAAAATGTTAGATTTGATTATAGGTGGGATTGTATTGATAAGTGAAGTGTTGGTTCAATTTTTAGAGTAAAAAAGACAAGAAAAACAATTATTATTATTATTATTATTTAATAAAGAGAATAATTAATAAATTGGAATTGTATGTGCACGGGAAAAGAAAACAAAAAAAATAGTTGGTGCATTGATCACTTGATATTTATTCACTCCATGTATGTCTATTCAAATTTTGTCTCCTTAGCAAGCTTTAAAAGCGATGGATCCATCCATCCATCCAAACTCTAGATGCCATGGATGTTTGTAGGGACTAAGAGAGTACCAAATAGTAGGTGATTAGCAGAGTAAAAATCAGAGCCTAAATGACCCATATATGTAGTTTCATTATTATTATTATTATTTTAGTGCACTACCGTCCTCGTGATGAGTGATGGCGATATGGATCTGTTTCTCAAAATTAAGATCCATAGATAGATATTTCAATTTCTCTAGCAACAAAACATACCTGCCACCCAACATCAAACTTGATAGGAGTATTTACTTGAAAGAGTTCAGCGGAAAAAATAAAGACCCGAAAGACATTCTGTTATTTGACTATCCATTTACAAACATGTGTTTCAGAATTTAGATTACGTATTACGTATCAGTATTTGAATCCTTTAAACTTGGTGAAAATTCCAAGCTTAATTGATTGATTAATTAATTATCGTGAAACTAATTAATTCTTTTTGCATGCACAGCAGCAAGCATAGTAGTAATTGTTTAAATTATGGTCCCCCACACCACTCAGTACTACTCACGGCGGGGGGAATATTAATTTTGTTGGCCTCATGAATGATGCTTCAGCTTGACGCCTCTTGTGTGACCCGTCCTAGTCTTAGCTTTTACAAAGGATCCGTCGGTGGAGGATCATACCCTAATCTAATAAGGGTATACCTAGTTACCTACGTACCTTTTCCAACCACCTACGCAAATTATCTTCCTACTACTAAATTTCTCATCACCACTGCTTTATCTTATGCGTTTCACTCTTTTTTTATTTCTGATCTTATTGTCATTATATCATCATAATAGTTTTATAAAAGTAACTTTTTCATTAGGTATCTGAAATTTAGACAATTCAATCAAACCAGCAGCATAACAAGCATTTTCTTTTTTCTTTAACAATGAAGATTAAGTTCACCAAAATATATACTCACACCATGCATTGACCACTTATAAAAGCACTACGGTAAAATTCAAATGCTGGTGCTGAAGATTACGACTGGATTTTTGAGAGGAAAACAACAACAATAATCAATGCAGCATACACATACATACATATACATACATACATACAGTATGCATGCATGTGTGAATAAGTATTTTGTTGACGGAATATCCGTGTATACGTATGCATGTAAGTTTGAGTAAAAATTAAAATGTATGCATCTATGTACGGTGTACCTGTTCTGTTCCCTTTTGGGCGCGTTGATGTGATATCTTCAATGTCATAAATTGGAATACAGAGTTTACTACTCCACCACAACATTGAATGTAATGCACAGCATTATGAAACAGCATTATTTTATTTCCATGTATGTAGCTAAAGAACAAAATAATTCTCCCACCCATTCTCATGGTTACTTCAACATCCAACTCTGTCACATCTTATTCCAACTTGAGATACCATGTCTCAATTCAAACCCTCCCATCAAATTCCTTTATTTTACATTCTTCATTTAAGTCCTTCCCTTTCTCATTTCTCTCTTCATATATAAGGACCAACATCTATATATAAATATCAGGTTACCCCTTAGATTTAAATACTCTATTGAATATTGATCATCGATTCAACCAACATAGTCCAAATGCAATTTAAGGCAAAGGCCTCATTCAAATTCAGTGTCCTATTACAGCACCATTTTCTCAAAACACAAACATCAATGACAATAAAAAAGACTTCTATTTTCCAACAAAATACCAAGACTATCCCCATCGATCATTTTACATACATAGCAAGTTAGTTCAGTTCTTCAACGGAAGGAACTCAATAAACTGGCTAGGTGCATTCATTGCTGAAGCTGATATATCTGTCTCTTTGTGTTGGTTAGTTGTGTGATCAGTACATCCATCTCCATTCCTTATTGGGAAAAGTTGAAGGGTTTGAGATTCCACACCATCATCCTGATGGGTGCTGCTGATCATACTGTTTAAGTGGAAAAAACCATTTTCTCTGTGAGTGTGATGATGATGAGGTGAAATGAATAAGCCTAGATCATGGTGAGTCTTGATGAATTTTGGGTCCATTAGTTTAGTAGTTGAAACTGTGGTTGTGGTCATGCTATTGGTATTACTATTGTTATTGTAATTAGGATGTGTACTGCTAATGAGGTGGGGGGCAAGTGAGTGTGTAGTAGGACAAGTTAACTGCATCATATGCCACGTGGCATTCCTTTCCATAAAGTTTCTTCTTTGTTGTAATTCCCCTTCATCGAATTGGAGCCATCCATCTGTTCTAAATTCTGAGCCCACTGCTTTTGCTGCCCTTTGAATTGAAACAGATTCCTGTGAAGAATTTAATTAAAGGCATGAATGAATGGTAAAAAAAAAACTTGAAAACCATAGGTAAAAAAAGGGCATGCAGCATGCACGGATTTCAAATAAAGGTGCATGGGATGGTGTATGAGAAGTCAAATTAAAGCAGAAGGGTGAAGGTGAGGGTTGTCTTTTGCATCATCAATACAATACGGGTGTGGTGCTCAATTCCATAGAGAGTAAAGAGTAGAAAAGAAAAGAAAAGAACAGTAAACATAATGGAGTGCCCAAAAGCTATTAGCTAACAGCACAAGCCCCAAAAGCCCAGCTAAGTTTCATAACAGCAGACCCGACAGAAAGGAAGGAATGCAGCTTTTAGATCCTTTTCATTTCCCAACAAATCAAGCTTTTGTTTTAGACTCCTTTCCCTACCTTAGCTCTAGTACTAGTAGTAGAAGAACTAGTGCATATCTTTCTATCTTTTCTTTTCTTTCTTTTCTAGTATAATAATATTATTAATGTATGTGGAGTAATTTTCAACACCAAACAAACAAGTTATCATAATTAAGTAATCAATCATCATGTGCAAATAATAAGTGCTAAGCTATTTAGTGGATCGATCATGCATCCTCTACTCCTGGCTTATAAGACTTTTTGGCAATTATTACTAAGTAGCAAAAGAAAGAGAAAGCAAACCTCTGGAAGGGTAGTGGAGTTTGAAGAAGGTTGGTGCCAGTTCTTGGTGTGTTGTTCAACTTCAAACACTGTCCTACTTGCGCCTGTGTGGACAAAAAGTAAAACAAAAAAGAATATAACTTTACATCTCGACTCAACCAACT
Organism: Astragalus glycyphyllos; assembly: GCA_963573325.1. Classification (NCBI taxonomy): domain Eukaryota; kingdom Viridiplantae; phylum Streptophyta; class Magnoliopsida; order Fabales; family Fabaceae; genus Astragalus; species Astragalus glycyphyllos. The sequence continues at coordinate 84,465,154 of OY754310.1, forward strand.
AAACAACAATCCGAATGAGAAAAGCAAACGCATGTAAATAACTTTGTAATACATATAAACGGATCTTTACTCTACCAAACAAAAATTCAATTACAAAACAACAAAGGTACCACATATTATTCATAACACAACAAACACAACCTCTCTTTATTATTCTCTTTTATATATACAAAAAAGAAAAGAAACTATTATTATTTGATTTTTACCTAAGTCTTTCTTTTCAACCAGAAGAGTAGTGGTATCAGGAAACTCAGGCTGATCAGAAGCTGATTCCATTTGACGGCGGCGCTTCTGCCTTTCTCTAGCTTTGTGATTCTGAAACCAATAGAAAACATTCTTCCCTTCAATCTTTCCAAACCTTCTAAGCTGTGCTGTGATTTGCTGGATTTGCTCAGCAGATGGTGTTCTTGTTCCTCTCCGATACAATTCCTCCAGTGCTCTTAGCTGTTCTGGCGTAGGGTTCCACCTTGAGCTAACCACAACTGGTGGATTGTTCAACTCTCTCTTGCTCTGATCTCCCACTCCCACTGTTGATGCTATATAATATTAAACAAGAACTAAACTTGTTAACAAAAAAAGAAGAAAGAAAAGCAAATGCAAAACTGTAGAGGAAGTAGAGAAAATCACCAAGATTGTGATATTGTGAAAAGAAATCGTTGCGGTTCAAGCAAGGAGCGTTTGATGTTGGAGTTGAAGTGTTGTTGTTGTTGTTGGGAGAAGTAGTAGTGAGTGGCCTTGGCATGAGAGGCCTCAGTTTCCTCCCATTGAATGCATAATCAGCCATGTTGAACTCACCACCTTCATTGTAACCCACCATCCACATATTCATATTGTTTTGTTGCTTTTTACTCTACTTGTGAACTTGTCAAGGAGAAAAAGCTAGGGTTTTTGAGCCTTTAAGATAGATACAGAATGAAGCTAGCTATTATATGTAGTGTTCAAAACAATGAAATACGTCTAATAATAATAATAATAATAATAATATTATAATTATGGGAAATGGAAAGGAAAAGTAGGAATGGTTAGATAGGATAGATAGAG